>OX381717.1:59579475-59899475 GCA_947462335.1 Harmothoe impar
TCAGAGCTGGCTCTAAGCTTATACAACAGTGTGCAATGAGTCAGGTGTAATGCATCCTAAGACACTGCACAACTCTCCTCCATTCCTATTTAGTCAGGGTCTGTGACATCTATATGTATCAACTATAGTTGATGCCATACCAGGGTGATGATCCACTATAGTGATCATAACTATAGGATTCATCAAAGCTGTTCTTACTCATTCTATACTGAAATAGCCAGGAAGGCATTAGTTAACCCTTTCCCTGCTGGCGTTGAAAAATGTCATTTGGGACTTAACCACCAGCCCTATGCCATGGAAATATGCAAATTGAAAGTATCTGCTCCCTGGGACAGTGGGTAAGGAGTAAAATAACTTGTACTGGGGACAGAATTTACACATTTTTGACAAGGGGATGTTGTATTCATATTTTTGGATTCATTCAAAAATTCTTATTCTTTGTTTCATAGCAGGAGCTGTAACTTAGTGGTATTGCTGCCCTAGGGTAGTGCAGCAGCGGTTTTTCAAGAGTATTTAAAATGCTGCCCAGAGGCAGCAGCGGCCCTTAAACTTAAAGGGTTAACTGACCGTGATTCCAGTAATAATGGATTATGTTGTATCGAGGACTGGTACCCCCAAACCTCACCAAGTGGCATAAAATTATACACATTTTCTATGCGAGTAGGAATTTAGGCTTGGAAATCATTGTATTGCCAAAAACTCAGGATTTACATTTTGATAATTATTACAATGAATAATGATACCATCAAATTATAGTACGCCAATTTAATATCTCATAGTAGGATGCTATAAAGATGAGTTTAATACATAATGATATAAAGATGAGATACAGCAATAAGAGAAACCAATCCTAGAGGTTGTGTACATAGTACATAGTCTGGTTGTACACAGTGAACACTCCTTCCATATATTTCCTTTTACAAACCTTTACATATCTTGTGCATAGCATTATTGTAAAGATTAGACTCAGCCTTTGTCCATCTAACTCTATTCCCAGATATACCTACCTGAGAATACAATAACTACACCAATAAGACCTACAGCCTAGATACATAACAATTGGTGGATGGTAATGAACAATTTGCAAGGTTTATATTGGACATAATGATGTGTTTATTCATTCTATTTTAATTTATCCCTGACTTTCAAGGCCTAAGCCAACATGGGCTTATAACTTGTAAGCTCTCAATATCCTTTCTATGACTCACTTAGATGCCATAGCTAGGTGGAAACCAGTAGAAACTGAAAATCATTGCTACCCAGGGTATTTTATGTGATGAAACCCTTCAAATATGAAACAGCTTTTTAACATTTTGTTAATGTTAAGCCTAAGGCAAGGCATAAATGATGCCACCACTGTGTTCTGATACCTTGAAGATGTGGGTTCAGCCACTTTGATATGTGCAAAGATACACCAACAAGAATTGCGGTTGTTGCCGCGTAAAAAAATGCCTCAGGCATTTTTATACGCGGCAACAACCGCAATTCTTGCATTCGAAGAAACATAATGTCTACATGGTTGGTATGTTTGAAGGGAACCCATTCAAGACACCAAAAAAGCAGGCCCAGTGTACAAAAAACGTTATACAACATTTCATAATAACGTTTCTCTAAGGCTCCTTACTATTGCATAACGTTATATGAAATTCTGTAACATTATTTTGACGTAAAATAACGTATTTGGTAAACTGGGGCGCCAGGAAGGGGTTATCAGGGGGAAGGATGATATTACCTCAAATATGACATTTCCTATGAATTCCTTGGGTCCATGTTAGGGGGTAAGGAAATGTGTGTTGCTAGGCAGAAAAACAATTACAATAGATCTTGCTAGGCTGGATTAGCAACAAACTAATAGAACCATTGAATTCCTTGGGTCCATATTAGGGGGGTAGGTTTGATTATAATCAACCTCAGGACCATGGAAATGTGTGCTGCTAGGCGATAAACAATTACAACAGCCATTGCTAGGCAACCAGCTGTATTTGCAACAAACAGATAGAACCATTGAATTTCTTGGTCCATTTAGGTGGGGGGGTAGGTATGATTATAATCAACTTCAGGACCATGGAAATGTGTGTTGCTAGACAGATCAACAATTAGAATAGCCGTTGCTAGGCAACCAGCTGTATTAGTAACAAACCGATAGAACCATTGAATAACCTGCGTCCATATTAGGGGGGGTAGGTATGATTATAATCAACTTCAGGACCATGGAAATGTGTGTTGCTATGCAGATAAACAACTAGAATAGCTGTTGCTAGGCAACCAGCTGTATTAGCAACAAACCAATAGAACCATTGAATTCCTTGCGTCCATATGAGGGGGGGTAGGTATGATTATAACCAACTTCAGGACCATGGAAATGTGTGTTGCTAGGCAGATAAACAATTAGAATAGCCGTTGCTAGGCAACCAGCTGTATTAGCAACAAACCGATAGAGCCATTGAATTCCCTGCGTCCATATTAGGGGGGGTAGGTATGATTATAATCAACTTCAGGACCATGGAAATGTGTGTTGCTAGGCAGATAAACAATTAGAATAGCCGTTGCTAGGCAACCAGCTGTTTTAGCAACAAACCGATAGAACCATTGAATTCCTTGCATCCATATTAGGGGGGGTAGGTATGATTATAATCAACTTCAGGACCATAGAAATGTGTGTTGCTAGGCAGATAAACAATTAGAAGAGCCGTTGCTAGGCAACCAGCTGTATTAGCAACAAACCGATAGAACCATTGAATTCCTTGCATCCATATTGGGGGTAGGTATGATTATAATCAACTTCAGGACCATGGAAATGTGTGTTGCTAGGCAGATAAACAATTAGAATAGCCGTTGCTAGGCAACCAGCTATATTAGCAACAAACCGATAGAGCCATTGAATTCCCTGCGTCCATATTAGGGGGGTTAGGTATGATTATAATCAACCTCAGGAACTATCAATGGTTGATTTATATTATTGTTATCACATAGCATAAATTTGTGTTGTGACACCTTAATCCAAGATGGCGGCACAATCCAAGATGGCGGCGCCCGTTCTGACTTCTGGCAAAGTGCAAACATCATATGCCTCGTTCTGGTGGTGCCTGGCGGCACCACCACTTTGGCATAAAAAACTGTGGATTTTGGTAATGGCTACCCCAAAAGGGTACAAGGTATGTATGGGAAAGGAAATCTGATACTCCCATAGTATTCCTAGACCCTGAAAATGTAGATTTGGACACCTTAAATCGCTCAATAACATCATTTCTCACCAAGATATGGCCGAAATTGTGAATTTCGGTAATGGCTACACCAATATCCTACAAGATATGCATGAGAAAGGAAATCAGATGCTTCCATGATATTTCTAGACCCTAAGAATGTGGATTTAGACACCTTAAATGACTCAATAGCATCAAGATATGGCCAAATTCATGATTTTCGGCAATGGCTGCCTTTATCGGGCCCTATTTCAGAGAAAAAGGATTTCTGCGCGTGGCATCCACCCTAAACCTGATCAGTATAGGTCATACTAAAATTCTGGCATGGATGCCACCATGTAACATTCCGTTCCTCCTAAAGTGATTTCTAGATGTCATTTGAAATTCTGCCTCCAGTCTATTAGATGTTTCCACTTATGTACATCTGGCTATATAGTCTCTGTTATGGATGAGGTGGAATAAGGTCACTAATACTCAAAGTTACTTTGATATCAAGGTATATTAGTAGAATAGTAAGGCTAGTTAAATATAATACCCATGGTAGTTATCACAACAAGTAGGGCGTTCGGTGTTTCCACACAAAAACAATCCAAACCAACCTATCAAAAGTGATTGGGTCCTGAGAGGTACTGTGATATACCTTAAGGCTGATTTCTATTTTTTTTGCATATAGATACATGTTAGGCGTTACCATGGTATATCTAATTACTCTGGGCTATATCTCAAACTTAGAGTAGGGACACATTGAAAGGGCATTAGGTGTTTCCACTCAAAAACTGCCCAAGTGCATTCACCCAGTGGGCACAGCCCAGCTCAAGAGGCAATATTAAGTGCTTATTGAAGACCACATCCGGAGGTTTTGAATAATATGAGAAAACCAGAATATGGCACTGCAGACATGCTGCTTTAAATAATCCTTTAATATGTATCACATAAATATGTAGATACAGTGGTGTTTTTAGGAAAAATAGTAGACCTCCCCAAATATCGATTTGGTAAATGTGTGCTTTCCTCACTTTGCACAAGGGGGCACTGCTGTGAATTGTCATCTGTGCGGTTGTTGCTGAGGACAGAAGTACATGTGTGAGGTGTGTGTGTGTGGGGGGGGGGGGGGTACTACCGGGGGTAATCACAGGTGGGTATGGCTCACTCTCACCAGATCGATGCAACTATCATTTGGCCGTACATGATCGGTGGCCGTACATGATCGGTGGCCGTACATGATCGGTGGCCGTACATGATCGGTGGCCGTACATGATCGGTGGCCGTACATGATCGGAAAACTATAAAATCAACCCTTTACCCCATGCACTCCACTATTTAACTCTTCTAACTATACCTACTGGGTGTAATGTATGTTTGTGGAGTTTATTAGGAAAAGAACACCCCCAAAATATTTATAGGGGCCTCAGGGGAGTGCCTTTATGTACAGCCAATCATGTATGTCACATGACGTACATGACCGGTTTGGAATGTCATGTAAAATTTTCTTATTACCCACTGCTGCACATGTCTCTGATAATACCTGTTAAGACTTACATCATATGTACACCTTGCTATGATTGATTTGTGTTTTAAATATGGTCAGAAAGTGTCATTAAAGCAGTCAATAGATAATGGCCGATCATGTACGTTACATGACGTACATGATCGGTATTGAAATGTCATGTAAAATTCTCTTTAATAGTCGCATCTACACATGTCTTAAATCGTACATGTCAAGACACACATCATATGTACACCTTGGTAAGGTTTATTTAAGTTTTATCATGGTCAGAATGGGTAAGGCAGTCAATAAATCACCAATCATGTACGTCACCGATCATGTACGTCACATGATGTACATGATCGGGATTGATATGTCATGTTAAATTGTCTTAATAGTCACATGTTCATATTACTAACATATTACATGTCAAGACACACATCATATGTACACCTTGGTAAGATTTATTTATGTTTTGACATGGTCAGAAAGGGTCAGGCAGTCAATAGATCACCGATCATGTACGTCACCGATCATGTACGTCACCGATCATGTACGTCACCGATCATGTACGTCACCGATCATGTACGGCTGCCGATCATGTACGGCCGCCGATCATGTACGGCCAGATTTTAGTTGCATTCATTTGGTTAGAGTGAGCCGTATACTCTAATATCATACCATCCATTTCACACCTGACCACAGGCTTAAACTGAGTACCCAGGGTATGGGAGGTAATGCGAGCTGTTTGTGGAACCAGGGATTACCGTTTACAGTCATCTATTCCAAGCATAAGCATGCTTATCATTAAATTTGTTAAATACAGAACGCCATTGACTTACACTAGTAATCCTGTATCAGTCCACTTCCGGTCACTGGACCTTGTATCAGGGTTATTTGGAAATCTTGTATCAGATGGCTTCCGGCTTTACGCTGGCGCATTAATAAATATATACCCATTGTTGATGTTTAGATTGAGCCTAGAGCTGAGGAGGGGGGGTAATTAGCTGGATGCGGCAAACCTACTGGCCACTGCAGGTCACACACTTAGTAGCGTACGGGTGAGTGGAGGGCCTTGACTGTGAGGCTTATATACGCTAGTGAAAGTGGGTGTTGTGTGGTCCTGCCTGGTAGGGCCACAGCTCAACAGGCCCAGGCCGTGTACCCTGACTGCCTGGCTCTGCCCTAGTACAGCTAGTTAACCCCTGCCCTCAGTGACAAGCCTTAGTTTCAATGAAAACATCAACAATCTCTGAACATAGCTGGTCAAGAGTCTGCACACCAGGTAAAATCAAGTTAAATCTCGAT
Organism: Harmothoe impar; assembly: GCA_947462335.1. Taxonomy (NCBI): domain Eukaryota; kingdom Metazoa; phylum Annelida; class Polychaeta; order Phyllodocida; family Polynoidae; genus Harmothoe; species Harmothoe impar. The sequence goes on from OX381717.1 coordinate 59,585,473, forward strand.
TATTTTGAGGGAATTGTGGTTAGATTGTGTTCCCTTTTGATAAATAAGCATATTTGAATCAAACAGCAAGCCCAAATTGTAGAAATAAAAGGAATAATAGACCCTGAGGAAAGGGGGACTCTTTTTTTTCTGTGTAGTCACAAATATGAGAATGGTGTATGTCTGGTAAGAATCCAAATAGGGTGAGTAAGCATACTTAAAATGTCTGATTCTCAGCCAAAATTTAATAATAAGTACAGGATCAGTAAAACCAACTTCGATGTCCACGTATCTCGTATTGATTTTTCCCATATTATTCATCGGCGTTATACGCCTCAGAATGATACGGGAAAAAAATCTCAACAAGATACGTAGACATCGAGTTTGGTTTCACTGATCCTGTCTACTACTTAGTTTAAGCCACTGACTGTGCCCGTCTATACCCCATCCACAGTCCGCCACTTGACCTAACCATACTGCCCCCCCCTCAGGTAACCCCCAGCAAACAAGGCCACCCTCTCCCCTGCCCACATGCAGTGGGTCGTTCAGATACACCCAGTGGGAGGTAGGCACTGACCACTGCAGAGGTGGGGAAGGGGGGCACCCTTTCAGCTTTGGTTACCATATGTGAACACGGTTCCAGGGGAAAGGTTCCATTCTGTGGACCTATATAGACAAGGGATCATAAGGAATTTCCAGTGAAAATGGTCCTAATTTGTTGAGGTACTTCTTGCATTAAAAAGTACAATATTTGAGGTGGTTTTTGCACATACATGCAGTTACCATAGAAAATATAGGGAGTGCCCCCCCCCATTGGGTCGGCTGTCACCCAATATAAACTCACATTGGGTATTGGGTATTGGGTACTGTAGTTCATGTGCTTCTCACTGGGGACAGCACAATCACTGATATTTCGGATCTGAGGTCTTATGGAGTGGCCCCAACTAAATTAAGTAATAAATAAAAAAAATATAGCTCTACAGGAGTTACTTTTAAATAGGAAGTCAGTTAACATACCTAGGTACCTGTTTATGATAGCGAAATTTTTAATTAAAAACCTCCGGATGTGGTCTTCAAGCCCTACATAGATTATTCAGGGCTTTGGTAGCACTTAATAAGTGGTTTGTGACCACTGTGCATAACTGGTCCTAATTTTTTCTTTACTATATAGGGGAACTATTTAGTAAAATAAATGATTATAAAGTTGTAATATTCTACTAATGCATGAGGTTGCAATAATGGCCCTTCTCCTTTTTTTCTGTAGAAAATGGCCGTTTTTTTGTGGTTATTGAGCTTCAGCTTCCTCATTTAGATAGGCAAAACCATGGTTTCCATCCAAGCCCTAACTGACCCCAACCAGAAAACATAGAAACAACAAATACATCTCCTATATTGAACAATTTATAAATTTAGAAAAAAGAAATAATGTCTACTTAGAAACAATCCGTGGGAATCAACCTACCCAGTAAACAAATAACATTATACACCATTTTATAACGTTCTATAACATTAAATGTCAACGTTTTTCTAAGACTCTTTATCATGGCATAACGTTATGTAAAGTTTAAAACATTTTAACGTAAAATAACGTTTTTTTGTTAGCTGGGTATAACTGGCACATGTCTATGAATTTCTATGACTGGCCCGTTTCTATGACAGTAGCCCACATAGTAAAATCTACAACAGGTGATACAGCTAGTTTGATGTATCATTACATTTATTTATACCTTGTGTGTCACAGCAGACTTCTTGTACTTGGAGTATACCTATCATCAAATGATGCTGCTGGTCATAGAGGTGCACTGGTCATAGAGTTACATCAGTTATAGAGGTGTGCCGGTCATGGAGTTTCAACTTGTATCAATTTTGTAAGACCCGGTAATATGTCCCTCTTGTACATGTGTGATTGTATGTTACAGGTTTTCAGTTAGCCTCGTATGTGGAGGGGGAATGAATCAAGGTCTGCCTGTAGCTCTGCACATCAGCCCACACTTTGAGGACAACGTAGTGAAGCGCAACTCCTACCAAGGTATGTACAGTAAGGCCACTCACAAGAAATACTGGGTTTTCATTGGGCAAAAAGGTTTGTTTCAGGTAACATGGGAAGAAAGTCTAGGGTCGGTAGGTCAGTTTTTTTTTCACTTTTTATTTTTTACAGCCCCTCTAGATACCCTAAAATCGGCCCAAAACTGTGAAAATTTTGTAAACCTGAAAATGACCCTAAAAAAGTGTAAAAATATAAAAAATTCTTAAAAAAAGCATTAAAAAACATAGGGTCGGCCCTGTTTAGATAGGGTCGTCGGGTTACCTGAAACAAACCTTAGTTAATACTTGTATTTACCTAAATTTAAAGGATTAATACCTACATCAGCTAATGACAGAGCACACATTCTTGTACAAACACAAAGTGCTGTGTAACTGAAAAATAAAATCGACCCAAAATGAGCTCTTAATCTGTCTTTAGGGAGTGTTCATTTATTAGTTACATGGGGGTGTGGTGGGTTTGGGGGGGGCGCAACAATTTCCGACCCCTCTTCAGGGGGGGCGTAAAAAATTCTGACCCGTCTTGATGGGGGGGCGTAAAAGATTCAGCCCCTTTTTAGCAAAATACCCCGCGCGTTACTATATTTCAAAGGGGGATGGGCGAAAAAATGTTGCCGCCTTCTGCGAGGGGGGGCGCAAAACGCTCCACGGGCTCTAGAGGGGGTGGCGTAAGAAATGTTCGCCACTCCGTGTGAAATCTCACCACCCCCCCCCTGTAACTAATAAATTAACACTCCCTAAAGTGGCTGACTTCATGTTCATATGTAAGAATTCAAGCTTTATTTTCTGCTTTATACAGGAGGGAGCTGGGGCAGCGGGGAGCAGGACGGCGACTTCCCCCTCACACTCGGGCAGGACTTTGAACTCACCATCCTCTTCACACAGGACTCCTTTAAGGTAAAGCATGAGGCATGGTAAAATTAATAGTGAGGTTTAGATCACAACATGTACTGGCCGAATCCCAACCTAGAAGTATACAACTTGTAGGCTGGACGTGTAGGGGAGCATAATGAAGTATATGTGAGTGGGCCATGGCTGTAGAAAGGAAATCTGATTATAATAAATAATGTTATCCTGTCTAATTAATCGAGAGGTAGCTGAGTACCTACTCTAAGTAGGAATTGCTTTAGGAATGATAACATCACTGTCTAATTAGCTCTCGTTGAGGGCCTTTACCCTACTCACCTGGAAGCACACACTGCAGGTGTCGGTAGGCCCAATATGGCGGTATAGATCTATTCTTCACCACTTAACCTGTACCCGTGCTAGAAGCTGCTCTTGAAGTCATTGCCTGTACCAGTACATGTTCCCCAATCTTAACCTCTCCAATGTGTTTCTCATGAAATATTTGTTGATGTGCATAGAAGTACTTGTGTTTGCTAGAATAAATGTATGATGATGAATAATAATTTCTCATAAGGTACAATTAGGAGAGAGATGTATTTGAGATTATTTTGATGCATCCATTAAGTAAGAAATTCAATAATGAATGCATTCCTTCCAGGTTAAGGCATTCGAAAACATCTTCAAGATATGGTGGTCAATACTTTCCCTGTAGAAACCCAGTTTTATTGCATAATGGTCTCATGTAAAGAAATTTTTTCACCTAGTGAAGAGAATCAAATTAAGATTCTTTTTCTAATTTTTCAGTTGGGGTTTAATGGCGAGCATTTCTCAGACTTCCAGTACAGAATGGATAAAGAAAACGTGACACACATAGTTGTAGGTAGTAGCGTGGTCATCCGCTGTCTGAGCTTCCAGCCACCATCACAACCACAAACACTCTTGGTAAGTTACATATCACTATGCAGCCATGGCATATTACTAGGCAACCAGTACATGCCATTCTGTAGTCATGCCATGTTACTAGGCAACCAGTACATGCCATTCTGTAGTCATGCCACGTTACTAGGCAACCAGTGCATGCCATTCTGTAGTCATGACATGTTACTAGGCAACCAGTACATGCCATATTGTAGTCATGATATGTTACTAGGCAACCAGTACATGCCATTCTGTAGTCATGACATGTTACTAGGCTACCAGTACATGCCATTCTGTAGTCATGACATGTTACTAGGCAACCAGTACATGCCATTCTGTAGTCATGACATGTTACTAGGCAACCAGTACATGCCATTCTGTAGTCATGACATGTTACTAGGCAACCAGTACATGCCATTCTGTAGTCATGACATGTTACTATGCAACCAGTGCATGCCATTCTGTAGTCATGCCATGTTACTAGGCAACCAGTACATGCCATTCTGTAGTCATGACATGTTACTACGCAACCAGTGCATGCCATTCTGTAGTCATGCCATGTCACTACGCAACTATTACATGTCACTTTGTAGTCATGTTATATTACTAGGCAACTAGCACACGTCACGGTGCATCAATGTCATGTTACAAAGAAATCAGTACATGCCATTCTGTAGTCATAACATATGTTACTAGGCAACCAGTACATGCCTGTAGTAGAGCTGGTTATTTCTATCCAAATAAAGTTAGGAATGCTGTCTGCAGTTTATGTTGTAGTTATAGGATGTGTACCAAGCTGTACGCAAAATACAGTGAAGGCGCCTTATAGATTGGTACTAGGCCTGTAACTACTTTATACCACTAGCTGTATGCAGTATATAAGAGGTGTGAAATGCTTTGTTCTCTGTGCCCACTGTGGTATAAATAATGATACTCATCATGCAAAAGAAGAATACCCAGCTAACAAAAAAAAACGTTTTTTACGTCAAAATAACGTTTTAAAACTTTATATAACGTTATGCCATAGTGAGGAGTCTGAGAGAAACGCTATATAACATTGTAAAATGTTGTATAACGTTTTTTGTTTACTGGGTATGACCCTGTGCTTACCTCCCCTTTTATTTCAAGATAAAGTGGGAAATTAATTGATTCAATAAAAGATTCCCACATATTATGCATCTCTTGAAATACACCAAACATTACTTCATGGTGAAATATAAAAATATAGTTCACTAAAATGAGCTATTTTGAAATCTTCAAGGTGGCCGCCATTGGGAAAGATTGGTCAACCACTGAATAGTTAGGCACTGGCTATGAAGATATACTGCACATAATTGAGCTAATACATGTATTATGTTTCGAGATGACTGCCATTAGACTAAAGCACTATTAAATTAAAGGTTAGACTCGAACCCACAACCTTCTGTGTGGGGGTTTTACAGTAGGTAAGTGTAGCTGTACAGTATGTGATACTGGAAACCAAAAATTCCTCCTTTTATAATGTACAGCTACAGTATATCTCGCTGTGCAGCTACACTAACTTCTGACAGTGTAGTCACCTATTTAGGTATAATAATGAATAGGCTATACAGAACTATACATGCATTATTTAATTCTGAATTAATTATCTGATTATTTCATTTTATCTAACCATATTTCAATTAATTTTCATTAAATCGATTTAGATGAACAGAATTTAAGGCATTTTAGAAATGACCTATTAGAGAGCATCATTTTGGTTTTCGTTTTAGCTTTCAAGCAAACTTATTAAGGAATCTAGACCTAATAATGTGAAACATGGCAAAAAGATTGATTTAGACATAATATTTCAGAGGATTACAAAGTTAAGCTGGGTGATCAAGATGCCTAGCTATTAAAATGATTTGGACTCCCCACACATATACCAATGCAATAAATATTGTCTGGTTTATTCCCCCTATGTGAGACTCAGATATTACTCAGCTCATGGACTATCTCTGTAACTCGTGTTTTGGCATGCTCTAAGCTTAGTTTGTATGGGAGATCAGACAGGTTAGCATGTGTGTAGTATGCACCCTTGTATACTATACCCTACCCCTAGGGCCAACTTCCATATTAGCTCTGGCTGCCAACTTTGCTACTGCTCTCACGTCGGTCTTCTGTTGCTTAACTTCTATGCAATTGTCTTAGTTTACACAGAAAGATTTCAAATTGTCATGTTCCCTCAGTTTAACCTTGGCTTTAAGAATTAAGTCTCTGGTGGAGGCTGTAGTGAAGACGACTACCGTAAAACCTCGCGTATAAGCCTAACTCGCGTATAAGCCGCCCCCGAGTTTGGAGCTATTCTATGAGCCGCAGAAGCCTTCTGAATAGTCCTGGCAAAAACTCGCGTATAAGCCGCACCCCAAACTTAAGCCTAACAATAATAACATTTAAGTGGGGCCGGATTCGTCCAGGTCGCCAAGTAACCCCCCCCCCCCCCCGCCATAGCTTTTACACCCTCGGCAATGCCGAGGTGCAGCACTCCCCCCTCCCCCCCTCCCCACGCCACTGCCCATGCACCTTCCCTGCCCGTACAGCCCTCTATGTACACCCCCCCCCCACCGCCCATGGTCCTGTCCGCGGACATAGAAAGCTGTTAAGCTGCTACTGCCTTACAGCTTGTGGCCGGCCTCTGACACCTCAGTGGTGGACTAACACTATATCTAACACCACGTAACCTGCTGCCGGACCCATGCGGGAGGGGAGGCTCTGTCTATCTGCTTTTTGAGTCATCTTAAATATTGACAATTGGAAAAACTCGCGTGTAGCCGCACCCCGAGTTTGGGCCGATCCTATAAGCCGCACTGGCGATCTGACTCGCGTACTAGCCGCGGCTTCTACGCGAGGTTTTACGGTAGTAGGGCAGCAGCAGACCCTCCAAAAGAGCCATATTCTAGGCTCAGTCTCACGACCTTGGGCAAATGTTTTCGTCTCTGACCGGGCACCATCTCTGACTGGGTGCCATCTCTGACTGGGTGCCATCTCTGACCGGGGGTCAGAAAGTAGAATTTTTTTTTCATATTGATTTTTCTAGTTACTTTTTCCATACATAACATAAACTGTTCGATTTTAAAGTACATTTTTAGGTCCTTCTACCCTATTTTGTCCTTATCATGCCACACCCTTAACTCAACTTTCACCTTGGGTCTGATTTTTGGTACTTTGGTACTTGCACATCCAGATACCAGCCTGAATAACCTGCCATCTGACTTTGGGGGCCTTCTACAACCCACACGGGGGATATACACAATTATATACCTTAATTTATTAACTAATTTGATTAGAAATTAATCTATTGCATTATTTATCCATTCATTGAATTTATTCAAATCTAATTGGCTATAACTAGCTAGTAATACGATAAAATCTACAGCATCACTATTTACTACGTTAATTTCTGCACATAACCTGCATCTTGCCTACAACCCTCACAGACATTGTGAAATTCCGAATTGAAATCCTGGGTCATACCTGATTTGAGTGCCAGGGGTTTGGGTGTGTTGAAATAGCTCTTCAGCACTACCATAAAACCTCGCGTATAAGCCGCGGCTAGTACACGAATCAGATCGCTGGTGCGGCTTATAGGATCGGCACGGAGTCCAGGTGCGGCTTATACGCGAGTTTTTGCTCCTGTAGTACAGTACTAAAGTCGCCACAACCAGAACGCGGGTGCGGCTTATAGGATCGGCCAAAAGTCGGGGTGCGGCTTATACGCGAGTTAGGCTTATACGCGAGGTTTTACGGTAATTATGGATGTTGAATGAGCACCTGTCTTGTTTAAGCAGCAGGGATAACCAGCCCTCCAAAGTACCTGGGTGTTTAAACACAACGGTAGGGTAGTACCAAGGAGGGCAATGCATCTAGCCCACACTCTAGAGAGGAGTGGGTTTCCACAAAAAATTATATGACGTCATACTAAGGTAGTTCCTGAGTTATTGTGCACTGGAATAATTACAGATGGGTTCTGAAATCTAGCGCATTTTATGCCTCTCCCCCTTAAGCATGTGGAATGTTTTGCATCCCCGCTCACCAAAGGCACAGATTCGTTTCCCCCCCTTTTGAACTAAAGTAACACATGTTGTTTTTTTTGCTTAAAAAGGGGCATCATTTTTTTACGCTCCTCTCCCTCAAGAGGGATCAGAATCTTTACTGTCCAACACCTTTGGAGGGGTCAAAATATTTTAGGACCCCCCAAAAACCCACCACCTCCTGTAATTATCAACACTCATGGCAGGGGGGTTAGCAATTTTGATCCCAAATCTACTGCAGGTTAAAATATTTCAACTCCTTATTCAGGCCCCCTATTTTTCAAAAATGAGCACTCTGGAAGTCGATGAGCAGTTTACATGTTCCACATATCCCTTTTCCAAGGTGCAGTTTGAGATGTCTGAACCAAATGAAATAAGGGTTATTGCTGACAGTGAGTTGTATTTTCAGGCTCTGGTGGGTGACGTTTGTACCTGCTCTTTGTGTAGAGGAGGTGGGACGTGCGTACCTGACCTTAATGACAAGTACTACTGTCAGTGTCCTGCAGATAGGACGGGTGATACATGTGAAGAGGGTAAGTGATCCTTTTTTTAAATAAGTTTGTTGACGCATCTTACATAATCTACATGCTCCGCCAAGAATATCATGGGATGAAGAAGATTGTCAAGTCCGGGACTACTCAAGAAGAGAGCAGACTCACAAATTTCCTCGTGACCATTTCTGTTCCGTCTGATCGAATTGATTCGACCCTGTCCTTAGATCTGTGCTGGTCTGTACATTTTGTACTAGATTTTCTGTGAATGCACTTCCGCTTTTTATCTTACATTTCCCAAAATTAAAATTGCTTTTGATGTGTAGCCTATTTTCCACATAATTATATATTCTTCTTACAGGTTTTCTGGTTATTCAGATATATAACTTTCCAAAATTAAAATGTAAACCTCATAGCACAGCTTCCACTCTCCCTGTATATCCTTAGTTATTCCTTATGATAGGGCCTTTAAGTGGGGGGCGGGGGCTGTGAAGGTGTTGGGGGGGGATTCCTATAGAGGATATCATAACTTTAACACCTCCACAGAACAGAAATGATGACCAGCATAGAAGTGAGAACAGGGTCATCATACGGCCATGTCTCAGACCTGATTATATACAATTATTGTCTGCACTACATAGATTGTCAGAGCCATGTGGCTCAATCACAGGTTTCTGATTGAGAAATGTGTATTTTCTTGAATAGTTTATTTTTGTCTCTACCATATATTTCCAGTGTCAGAGGCATACTTTCCACAATTGAAGCTCTATGAAGGAACTGCGGCAATCTCCACCCAACACCACTTCTTCAATGGTCTGACAGTTCAGCGACAAGGCACTCTTAATGGAGCTACCATCTATGCCCGACAGGCTGGGACCATGTGGCTTGATGTGTGGGAGAAGGCCACTGCAGACTCCTACCTTCTTGTCTCCTCAACAAGGATAGAGGTGACTACAACAGGACCAAACAGTGTGGACGTATCTCCAGTTGCTGTGGTGCCGGGACACACAGTTGGCGTCCATTCAAGTTCTACTGACGTGAATCCCCTGGCTGTGACGGTGGGTGCAGGGTACCTGGTATGGAGGACGTCCTGGTTAGAAGATCAGGGGCACTTTGTAGTTGGGACTACTACACTGACACCAAGTGACAACACAGACGCCATAGACACATACATGATACCTGCTTTACAACTCAACATAGAGCCCAATGAACCCGTCCAGTGGTACCCAGGTAAGCATCAGGCATTTATAACATTACATGAATCTTGCTCATCAGAATTAAATCCAAGAATCTAGGATCAATTTAAATGACTTTGTGACAAGTAGAATTGCTCAGAACATATACAGATAAAAAATATAAAAATTTCAATCTTCCCAATTGAATACATTTTACAGATGATTATGATGTTTAAACCGTGATAATTTAAATACAGTGAAATCTCCTTATAAGAGGGCCTGACATAAGGAAGTTCCTGTTATAAGGAACACGTTTCCATTGCCAAAATTGCCAATTCTCTCCCTATCTAGTATTGGTTATAAGGAACATTGTTTATGAGGAGCAAAATTGCACTGTCAAAAGGCCCTCCTTATAATAACATATCACTGTGATTTATTTCTAAACACAATAAAAAATTACTCCTCACCAATAGATCATTGATAGTATTCTTCGCTAAAATACACTAAGGGAACAATTAGTCTTGACAGGTTGTAGTGCACAACAGGAACTTGAAGTCATAAGTCGGCCAGGTGCGATTGGTTCTTCATGCCACGTCTTTCATGGGCTCACCACCACGTGTTCTGGGCGACTGTCAGCCATCAGCATTCACACAAAAATAGCAGGAACAGTGTACATTGATCTTTGGGAAAAAACTGCCTCAGGAACTGATAGTGTTCTGTACTTTACCAAGGAAATAACAGCAATAGCTGCCGGGAAAACCACAGTTTATTTAGACTTTGCTGATGAATTTGTTCTTGTAAGGAGAGGAATGATCTATGGAACACACAGACCTTCAGGAACAAGTGGTCAGGTACTTGATGACGGTGCAACAAATCCTGGCCAACAAGGATATACTACTGTTATATATAATGAGAAGCACGGGGATGTAGCCTGGACGCCCAATGTTCTCCATGAGTCTCAACTATCTGGCAGCAGACCTTACCTTAGACGACCTTCCATAGCTATACACATAGCTAACCTAGAGGACCAAGGTAAGCAGTCAGCACTGTTGAACAATACTGCATTCTACGTGTGAGTTTAGGGCTGTATTGTACAAGGACAAAAATCAAACTACTATCAGCTGACATTCCATGTCATGTTAGGAAGGGACCCATCCATTGCCATTCACATATATGTAGCTCAGATAGCAACCAAGGTAACCAAGGTAACCAAGATCTATTTTTAGATATTAGGAGAAGATTTGTTTTCTTTTAAATCCATAATCCAAGTTGTTAGCCTTAACTAGTGTAGGGGTCGGATTCCCCGTACCCTGGTGGAGAGCCCAAAGGGGTGAAACACCTGGGTAATCCTCCCCCTCTGTACCATACCGATCCAGTAACGTAGGGAGCGGAGAACAGTCAGACAAGGGTTGGTAGTGTAATGGTTAGCATGCTTGTCACCGGTGCGAGAGGTCTGTGGTTCGATTCCCGGCCGATCCAATGACTAAGTTTTCCGCGACCTCTACACTAGTGAGAAAATTGAAATAAGATAAATGTGCAGTAACCATATGTGCAATCTCTAAAACTCAAACATCGCCAATTAACAAATAAAAACTGACAATTTGTCCAATTTGGAAAAAAATTACTACAGACTTGTAATCACTTTCAGAATGTGTAAAGAACTCTCCGTCAATACCACTCATTATGGGGCCTACTGACCCAGCTCCAGGTTTGACCATCTTTCCCAGTGTGAGTGCCCCCTGCACTTCCCGTGTGCGCGGCCTGTCCTTCTACACATCAGCAGCAGGCTCCTTCTATGCTGCCATGTTTGAACCTCTCAGTGACTCGGGTATATATAAACACATCTTCAGTAGCCATGTGTCTGTCAGTGAGACAGGGTTTCAGTCCGTCACTCTACAAGAAGCACCTTACCTACCTGAAGGCGCTGTACTGGGGATATTTGATGACACGCTGTACACCAACAACCTCAGATATGTACAGAACACTGCCCTGCTGGCTGCAGCCTTTGGTACAACCAGTGACAACCTGCCTGAGGCTAAACGGTTTACACTGACAGTGGACGACATCAGCACTGAGGGCCCTGATGTTCTGCTGAACACGTCGACCAGCACTGACGTCCACTTCCCACCACTGCAGCTCCAACTGGATCGTGGTACTGAGTACATCAGAGAAGTATAAGAGGCATTGCATCTGTTAATGTACAATGGGCCCATTGTGCATTCATAGATATAATGTCCAGGCCACTGTCCTATTTTTTACAATGAGCCCATTGTGCATTTACAGAAAATCGTCTATGCCACTGTCCTATTTTGTACAATGGGCCCATTGTACATGTAGTAGATATAGGACGAGTACCATGATGTATGCAAAATATAGTGAAGGGAGCCTTATGTCTATGCCACCGTCCTATTTTGTACAAGGGGCCAATTGTGCATTTATAGCTATAATGTCCAAGTCACTGTCCCATTTAGTATATTATCAACTTATTGCAGTCAACTGTTGAAATCTTTGCCAAAACCCACAACTATACCTCTTCCCAATTCCCCTAATGTGTTTTCTCTTTTCCAGATAGAGGTTTGACAACATGATGACCAAATGTACAATGTACCTACTTTAATACTGTATTTAATAATGTCATCGCATGATGTACAATTTACTGTATACAAATTGTATCACCTGTATGTATCCAATGTAATGTATACCTCTATATATACTGGTTGTCTAGTGTTTATTTTATAGTCCAGTGAAAGGTAAGACTCCATATACATTAACTTACATTCTGATATACTTCTGAAATCAATTATTTTCACTGAGTGTCCACAGCATACTTCCATTCTATGCCTCTTTACATTACTTTTATTTTATTATTATCATCAAATGTATCCTTCACATCTATCCTCACGATTGCTGAGTCAGTCTTATTCTTTCTGTCAGAAAAAACTTCAGTTTGAGCTTGTGACTTTTCTTTGTTTGGGGCACTTCAAACTCTAAGGCACTCGAAACAATATATACTGCATTAATGTAGAAGTGCAATAGAAGTGGACATTTTCACACCCTAATGCCTCAGTTACCACCTACATATCACGTGTTATTTGACTAGAACAATACTAGATGTGTACACCATTGATGAGACAATAAGTGGTAGATATGATACAAGTGACTTGCTGTATGAGTGATATAAGCCAAGGACAGGGTAATTGTCCAAGGTGTCAGCCGCAGATAATTACCATTGTCAAAGGCTTATAACACTCATGCAGCTAGTCACGTGTATCATATCTGACTTACACCCACAGTAGGAGAGTGTGCTCAGTGGACTGCATCAACATACAGGCATGTATGTACAATACAGTCAGGCCGTTTCTTTTGTTCTCTCAGCCAACTGTGGTGTAAACTCACATAAAGCATTATGGCATAATGCCATTGTTTAAGACTGCATTCATTGCAATTCACCCATAGATGTATAGCCTTGACAACTCAATGGTGGAGGAATGTAGAGATTTATATTGGAAATAATCTGAAAAGGATATCATAAAGTATACAAAAAAATTGCCATGATTTCATCAAAGAATTTGCAATCTTCAATGAGTCTCTTCCCATTGGTTTGTCCATTAATGCATTCATGTTTTATATTCTGGGGTGAGACCAAGAAGCCAGGAGGATGTGAGAATACATGAAGATGGACGTGCACAGCGGGGGGGGTGCTGAAGGTGGCGCATGGAGGCAAACAACTCCAGGTGAGTATTTTGAATTTGTAAACGTGTATTTATTTCAGTAAATGAATTTCAAAATACAGCATATTCAAAATCAGTTGACACCATTCATATCTGTTGTTCAGGTATTGATCATACAGTATGATCATCTGATGTATACATGATAAATGTATCAGTATCAGTCTCATGGACAAGTGTTTAATAGAGTTTGGGGATGGAAATACTCAGTGATTCCATCTTTTTATGTTGGATATAGTGTTCCATATAATAAAGTACTTCTGTAGGACATATATTCAACCTCTTACATATCAATATGGATTTTTTCCAACTATTCATGAGTACTGTAGAGTTTCGAATGGATTGTTATGGTGGTGGTGGTAAGATTTTAACGCCAGCCTGGTGATCGTAACCACGGAGCTGCTAACCAGACTGGAAGGACATTATCGGGGCGTTCGCTCCAGGTCCAGGGGATTGTTATGGATAAACTTTTCATAACTATGGCCAGATTGAAAACCAGATTGGATGAATGAACAACAGAGCCGTGTCAATGTAATAGAAAAGCCTATTTCAAAAGAATAACAAATTACCAAGATTTGTGCCGAAAGATGACCATTGTCAATGCAGATATTCTGATTATTTGTATATCTTTCTGTGTGATAATGCCTTAATGTCTCATTATCTAGATGGCGGTGCTGAAGTAGAATCGGAGCGTAGATGAATCGGAACGTGGACAAATCGGACCGTGGACGAATCAGAAGGTGGACTAACCGGAAGTTGGACGAATCGGAAGGTGGACGAAACGGAAGTTGGACGAATCGGAAGGTGGACGAAACGGAAGGTGGGCGAATCGGAACGTGGACGAATCGGAACGTGGACGAATCAGAACGTGGACGAATCGGAACGTGGACGAATCAGAATCGATAAATCGGAATGGACAAATCGGGTCGAACAAATCGGAATGGACGAATCATTAAAAGTTAGAAACATGTGTATAGCTGGGACTCCACTACCCGATTTTTTGGGTCATTCTCACGAACCGATCATATAGGTTTTCACAGTCTGATCAAATCAAAACAAACACATATATCCTATCTGTCATTGTGCATAAATCGGCAGATTAGAGCCCTTTAAATGAGGGAGCATCAGATAAAATGAAAATCAAACCTGTTTGATATGAGATTGGATCCCCAGATCGGCCTGAGATGCAAAATTGGGGCATAAATCGGGACCTAAATTGTGTTACATAGCCTTGGCAATTCTATTTTCCACATTGTTTATAAACAAAGACATTGTTTGTAAACATAGTTCCTGTCTACTGTATATCATTGTCATTGTATATAACTGAGCTAGATTCGTGAGAATAGCCCCGATCTGAGAAGAAAATTGGTTAGTGGAGCCCCACCTTATGAAATAATATCTATTACCATATTAATTAATCAAATCGTTGGGATGACTCTGGACCGATGCATTCTATTTGGTGGTTATAAAGTGAAATATCTGAATGCAGATCACATCTCTAAATGAGCATACAAATAGGGGCACTCTGCCAACAAAAAAGCTGTCTAAGGGAGTGTTCATTTATTAGTTACAGGGGGGGGGGGCATAAAATGTAAGCCCCTTTTTAGCAAAAAAGCCCACGCGTTACTATAGTTCAAAGGGGGGGGGCGAAAATTTTTCGTCGCATTCGGCAAGGGGGGCGCAAAACGTTCCACGCACTCTCAAGGGGGGGGGGGTAACGGATTTTCGCCCCTCCGCGCGAAATCTCACCACCCCCCCCCCCCCTGTAATTAATAAATGAACACTCCCTAAACATAGAAAGGAGTTCAGGAGACGTTCTCTACATTTGTTGGTCCTACCGTACCGGGTAATGTTTTTTGGGCCATATTGGAAAGAAAGAAGTTGTCAGGTCACAAATTGGTAAATTATCTGTAAAATGCACGAAATTCACCAAATTATCCAAAAGAATATTGATTTTAAACAAATGGAAATTCAAATTAACGTACCTGCCCTTGTATTCTTATGGCCACATGAACGCAGCATTTTTTCCTTGGCTGACTGAAACTAATACAGAAATACATGGTCTCTGTCATAGGTGGGAGTGCAGAGCCGATCCCAAAGGATCGGCATGATGCACAAACACATTGATGCTGAGTTACTCGCATTATGCATCATTACACCTGTGCTGTAAATCTTTAGCCACATTGTAATATGTCCGTGTTTTGTACTGTACAAATTTTAACCAGTTTAAAATTCTGTCAAACCCAATTCAGTAATACTTCCAAACATGCGGTATATATCTGATTGTACAAAATAATTACCTGAAATGAATTGTCAAATATTCAACTCAGTAATACTTGCAAAAACAAGGTTTATATCTGATTGTACATAATTATACATGTATTCTGAAATGAACAACATTAGTATGGCTATAAATAGTATATTATAATTATACTATCTTCTGAGCATTACTGTGTGTATTAAGGTGGCTGACGAAAACTAGCTTAGCTAAGAGGCAGCCTTTTTGTCTTAATATCATAAAGGAAATATGACTTTGTCTAGGGTTTTATACATATTACCTTAAATCAATTATTGATTGACGAGTTATTAGAGCATAAAAATATCAATTGACTTACATTGGAAATACAACTTGTACATACCGTTGATTATAGACAAATACATTTTTGAAACTTGAAGATGCATCATGGCAACCCTACAGGACCGATACATTCTCAACGATCAGCATGGTTCACCCTACGTAATTCCAACGTAGCCCAGAGGTTTATCTAGGTAGTTTTCCAATCAGTGCTTTGAGTTTCGACTTTTTGGAAGGTTTATGAACGTCAAAACGTTATGGTTTATTTACATTCAACAGACGTTTATGTCTGATTTACGTTTTTCTACCTCATTTCAACGTAATTGTGTTTGCTGGGTATGCGGCAGTTAAATGGTTAATTGCCATGCTTATAAACTAGACACTGTAAATAGGGCAAAAACTGGATAGCTCTCCCAAGTGAGAGGACAGACGTTCAGAGCGTTATCTTAATAAGACATCTTAAAGTCTTAATTCAGTGTCTTACCCAGGGCCGCTCTTATCATTAAAAATAAATCATTTCAAGCCAGCAACCAGCTCAGAGGAACTCAGGATGTCTCTAATAAAAGAAAAAGAAGAAAAAGAAGAAAAAGAAACGGGGGTTGGGGGGCAGAGCCCCCCATTACATACTAGTCGTAATAGTAATACTTTCAAAATATTATTTATTTTTAATGACATAAGCGGCCTCTACTAAAGTTAAGACTATTCAGACTGTCTTAAAAGTCTTATTAAGATAACGCTCTGAACGTCTGTCCTCTCACTTGGGAGAGCTAACCCGTGCGTGCGTAAATAGGCAAACTTCAATTTGTAATTGCCATGTACCATCCAAGTGTTCGAGAAGTGGGAAAAATAACCAATAATTATTTAAATGAACATTAATATAGCAGGCTGCGTGGACAGTTTTTGTGAAATCAAAATAAGTTAATATAGGGTATAGGGCCTATATCGTCTGTATTGGCATCTAGAACATTGCATGATCAACATCAATAATACTTTTGAAATTGAATTGAATTTTGTGATATTCTTAGGAAAAACAGTTGTGTCATCAATAGTATGGAAGTCTCTCGGAGCACATAGAATAAGCATTTTTTCTAACACAAAGTCAACTAGGAATAACTTACAATATATAACAATTTTTCCGGATTAATAAACTCTTATCTTATAAAATGTGTAAATCAGTCTAAAAAAGTCTTGATTTCACTATTGATTCATTTTAACCCTCAGTACAAAAAAAGATAAAATAAAAAAAAGCCCTTGTCATATTTTTCACTGCCGGGTGATGAGAAACAGTTTTTTTTAGAGTGGCCTAAATGAGTCATCTTTATCTTATTTAACCATGTCGGGGTGCTGGGGAGTGGGGAGCAAATGTAGACCTGGGGCAATAGATTTCACCCTTATATTTTTCTGCATATTTAACAAACATAAGGGAGTGTTCATTTATTAATTACAGGGGGTGGTATGATTTCATGCGGAGGGGCGAAACATTTTTTACGCCCCCCCCTCGAGAGCGCATGTAACGTTTCGCGCCCCCCCTCGCCAAAGGCGCCGAAAAATCTTCACCCCCCCCTCCCTTTGAACTATAGTAACGCGCGGGCTTTTTTGCTAAAAAGGGGCTTAAATTTTTACGCCCCCCCCCTCAAGAGGGGTCAGAATTTTTTACGCCCTCCCCCCCTGTAACTAATAAATGAACACTCCCTAATATGGGTTTGCCGTAAAGATGTTGAACCCTGCTTGGGGGTGCAGAGGGATCCCCCCTGAGGTCACAAAGTCGCCTCTTTTAAGGGCTACAGGTCGCAAAGTCGTTTTTTTTTTACAAATATATCCAGGTCAAAGGTCACTTTTTTTTAATTATATATCAGTATGGCCATTTGAAAACAGCAGGTCGCAGGTCACAAAAATAAAAAGTCCAGGTCGAAAAGTCAGCTGGAAAACAGTCCCCCTCTGGAGCCACCTGCTTGGATGCGGGGTAGGGGCGAAAAGGTTTGAACCCCCCCCCCCCCCCCCCCCCCCGGACCCCCTCACATATTATGCTGGCTGTACAGGTACTGAGGCGGGGACTATGTCAATGTTTAAACATGTCATAACTACCACTCTGATCTGTGACCACCACATCATGATATAACCCAGTAAACAAAAAACGTTATACAACATTCTATAACGTTATATAATGTTACATAACGTTTCTCTAAGGCTCCTTACTATATATATGGCATAATGTTAGTATAAATGATTAAAACGTTATTTTGACGTTAAATAACGTTTTTTGTTAGCTGGGAATTGACTGCTAGGAAACCTGTGTAATGCAGCTCTCCATAGGATCAATTGTTGTCACTGGAGACGTCATGAATTTCACAGGATATACATAAATATATAATCATTGTACAGGTACTTAACCAGTAGAACGCTATGAATATGATCCTTGAACGCTGGTCTGTTTATATACGGGACTAGCATATCCTGGTACTTGGGGTAGTCGGGGGCTACACCCCCATCTCCTTATCAGGTTAGTGTGACTATACATGGGTGGGGGTGCAGATGGGTCCCCCCCTGAGGTCGGAAAGTCGCCGAAATTAAGGGGTACAGGTCGAAAAGTCGCTTTATTGTACTCTTCAACCTACTGCCAATATTGTCCAAAAGTCGCCAGGTCGGTTTTATTATTGCCTTAGGTCGAAATTCGCCTCCAAAACAGCCCAGGTCGCCAGGTCGCTTTTGACCCCTCTGGAGCCACATGGGTCGCCAAATAATTGGCTGTGTCACCATGTCGATTTTTACAAAAGGGCTGTGTCGCCGTGTAGATTTTTTATCTAGTGCATTCCCAGCTAACATTTTTTTAAATTTTACATCAAAATAATGTTTGAAAACTTTATATAACGTTATGCCAAGATAAGGAGCCTTAGAGAAACATTATATAACGTCATATAGTGTTAAAAAATGTTGTATAACGTTTTTTGTTTACTGAGTTATGGTCTATTTGACTGTGTCCGAACTTTTAAAGGGCCGTGTCGCTCGTGTCGATTTAAAAAAATGCTGTGTCGCTGTGTCGATCGTGTCGAATTTTGACCCATGTATAGTCACGTTAATCCCCTCCTTTCACAAATGGAACAAAGAGACTGATAAGAAATTCATCCATGATGCACTGTTCTGGAGTGGAGTCAGGGGCCTAACCAGAATACATTGCTCTGAGTCAAGATGACAGGAGGAAAAGCGATAACATATACCATGTTTGGAAAATCTGGCTTCTTTCAGCACGCCTGCGCTTGTATATTTCGACCCATGGCCTACCCTTTCAGATTTCGGTGATAAACAACCCCTTTTATTTTTATATAATATATTGTATAAAAGGTATTCCTATTCATTCCTAAGAGATTTTCCCTCAATACCCGACTGGGAATCTTTAACAATAGGCCAACAAAAAAAAAGGTTTGTTTCTGGTCACTCGACCGACCTTATCAAAACAGGGCCGACCCTACATTTTTTTTATGCAATTTTGAAGAAATTTTGTAATTTTACCCTTTTTGGTCAATTTTAGGGTCTTCAGAGAGGCGGGCTAGCACTTTCATGTTAAAAAAAAAAGTTTTGAAATAAAGAATCCGACCTACCGACCCTACATTTTCTTGCCATGTTACCTGAAACAAACCTTTTTCTTTTTTGGCCCTACATTGGAATATAGTGAAATGCATTTCCCTGTCTGAGGCCCTTAGTAATCTCACAATGACTATAGTTACTTGATATGACAACAGAGGTCCCCACCATGCAGCTCTACCGTCGCAAGAGGCTAGTGGCCATCGGACCTGGCGGCTCCAGCTGTACATAACTATATATACCATGTAAAAGGTTAGAACCAAGATTGTATCCTTCAAGATCTATTATAACTGCAATAAACAACAACCCTAATGATACAGTCCTTAGCAGTACATCTATTATGTATTGTGTATTGTAGTTATCTTAAATATCTTAAATTTAGTATTCTAATTCCTCCATAGAGTTAAAGTCTTGATACTACCCACCAAATATAGAAAGCATCATATATTTAGGGAGTGTTCATTTTTTAACAACAGGGGGGGGTTGGTGAGTTAAGGGGGGGGGCGTAAAATAACTTGACCCCTTCTGAGGGGGGGGCGTAAAATAACTTGACCCTCTTGAGGGGGGGGGGCGTAAAATAAGGGGGCGCGATTTGTCGCGACATGACGCTGTATACTTTAACTTCACTTTTTCTGCCGAAATACCTTAAAATGCAGCAAATTACCTCTAAAATCGTAAAATTTTCTTGCGACCTGTTAAATCTGGCAATTTTACTATGTGAATTTTCAAAAATTTTCATTTGAGGGGGGGGATTTATTTCTCTCCAAATTGGTCATTCTTGTGATTTGTCCAGATCCAAAGAAAGCTCTGTTTACCTTTATGTAATTTCACCATTTGCCCTCTTGATTTTCGAAATTTTCCTGGTGGGGGGGGCATGCCCCCAAACCCCCCTAGTACTGCTCTGACGTGTGATTGGCAAATGAACACATAACTATTTCAGTGATGGTTTAAGATGGGGGTAGACATGCCAAAAGCAAAGTTCCATCCCCAATTATAAAGGCTGGCTAGTACAGATCTTAGCTTTGATACAATTCTGGCCAAAATGCACCAGAATGCAGCATTTCAGGTCTAGATTTTCAAATGTTCCCAAACGATTCCAACTAAAAACAAGCTTCATAACACAGTTGGCCAAAAGGAAACCGAATGCACCAGTTCAGGTCTAGATTGTCAAATCTTCCCCAAACCTTTTCTCAAAAAAGATAAGGCCCTAATCATAGAGGCTGAATAATGCAGATCTGAGTTCTAATATATTTTTGGCCAAAATGCAGCAGAAAGCAGTATTTCAAGGCTAGATTTCCAATTTTCCTAAAAACCTTTCCTAAAAAAGAAACAAGTTTACAGCCCCAATCATTAATAATTCAGAGCTGAGCCATAATATATTGTATGCCAAAGTGCATCAGAATGCAGCATTGCTAGTCATAGGCTTTCAAATTTTCTTGTGGTGGCATTCCCCCAAAAAATCTTGGGCTCTGATTTTTTCCTCTTCAGAGTTTGTATATCTGGTGTGCACTGTAGGCCCACATTTGCCAGTAAGATGTGTGTTTTCAACAGGCCAGTCTACCGGTTCATTGTTTTTGCTGGTATAACAGAGCACACCAGACTGCAAAATGAATGTTTGTGGCGTTTAAACCAAAATCAGACATGGTTGGGCACCCCCAAATTGATATTTCAAAATTTACAGAAGTCCCACTATTGCATCAACAAAATTGTTTTATCAATGCACCCTTGATTGGCAGGTAGAGTAACAATTTGCTTATCTAATATTGAAAAAGGTTTGTAGTAATTCCAAATAAAACCAAACAGATTATTCAGTGTAAAAAAGGGAACCCGTTGTAGACCTATTAAATGTTGGATGAAATGCTAGTGTGGTTTGCATCGCACTCCTGTAGTTCAGTACATGAACCTATGCAGTTGTGTCCAAATGACTACCAACTGTTCATATTTTTACACCTTTCTTTAATGGCAGATTTTATCTGCTGCTGGAATATCATTGCAATGAAATGACCTAGTCGAAAAAATAATAACAGAGACTTTAGTAGTGATCATCAAATGTACCCAGGATGCTTCATCATTCCAGATAGGCTGTTACCAACTGTTCGTTTCAAACTACCGTAAATTCCAGCGTAATACCCGCATCTCGTGTATAACCCGCACCCCCAAATCAGGAGAATCCTATAACCCAGTTTTCGATCTGAAAATGTCAATTTTAGTAATATTATATAGTGATAAAAACCCTTGTATAACCCGCACCCTATATAGGCATGTCTCGTATCAAATCAATGCTGAGTTTGGTTTGTGTACAACCCACGTGTAGTATGCGGGGAATTTACGGTAGGACTAGACTGCCCTGTTGGTTGACCAGGCCACAGGCTTGGATTAAGGCCATTCATTTTTAACTTGACCTTGAGAGCAATACCTACAAGGAATGATTGAGGCATAATGTTGACGTTTATGGAACATGATACTGGACAGTAATAGATTGTATTGAGTAACAGAAAGGTTATTCAAAATTGTCAACTTGTGGGTATACAATCCATTCAGGATTCCACCAACCCTCCTATGAAGCTTTCAAAGTGCACATGAATACGCCATTTGACCTCTAGATTCTGAAATATTGCAGTCAGGAGACGGATATGCCGCTCTAACCCCATTCTGAAGCACTGCACTTTGAGTATGGTTGTGATTCCCTGGGAGCTGGCTAGATATTGTGTCCCTAGTAATATTCATGCTTAAATTTGATGAATCCTGATGAATTCTGGGAGTACATTTACCATAAAACCCTTCCCTTACGACCCCCCAGTTAGGAAAAATATACCCCAAAATAAATCTGTCTTATTAAAAGGAGGGGTTTTATGGTACATGCCTTGAAGCAACATAGGGATAGGCATTGTAAATAAGGCCTATATCCTATATATCAAGTATAGATTCACTTCTGGGTAACATTGATGCAACACAGCAATGCAATGCAAAAATTGAAAAGGGGGGGGGCGCGCAAAATAACTCAGCTCCTCCCGAGGGGGGGGCGGATTTTAACTTGGCCCTTCCCAAGGGGGGGGCGCAAAATAACTTGCGTGTCAAAACGAAAACTCACCAACCCCCCCCTGTTGTTAAAAAATGAACACTCCCTTATATCATGGGAGGCTCTGCCCCCCGACCCCCGTTTTTCTTTCCTTTTCCCCATTACATTAAGACATTTTAAAATGTAAGATTAAGATTGCGCTGTTAACGTTTGTCCTCGCACCTGGGAGAGCTATCCCGTATTTGCGAAAAGAAGTGTTTGGAACTGAACTTGGTCAGTGGAGTAGATGACAACGTTAGGTAACAGGGTTCTCTGCCTCACACCATTTGTGTAGTCACCATACTCACATTGAATGGGAAAGGAGGTATAGCTCCTGATCTTAAAGTTTTAGTCATATATACAGTGATATTCCCCCTCAAAGACAATGACATTTCAAAGTTTCCCCCCCTCCACCCTTCTTGAACTATAATAACGCACTGGCTTAATTCGCTGAAAAGGGGTGAGATTTTTAGCCTGCATTTTAAAGAGGATAAAACTATGTTAATTTAATGAAAGTGGTAGGAATTCCTGCAAGTGTGCCACAAGTAGGATATCTGTCCACATAAAACACCACATAGGCATTAATATACATTGGTTATCTTTTTATTGTCTCATTTGTTAGTGTCAACAATTGTTACATGTCATTCTATAATGATATTTTACACGGATGTTCAACTAAAGAAAAGTTACATTTCTAAAGTAAACTATTAAAGAAGTATGATAATTACATTGTAACAAATAAAGTAAAAATACAATTTAATTTTAACATTCCTCCTCGACCTCTGGATAACAATTGTTACACGAGGCCTGGTGCACCTTGGAAGAATTAGTTTTATGCTATAATAAACTTCAAGTATTTCATCTAGATATATTCTGAGAATCCTGAATATTTTCAATCGGCAGTGCATAGATAGTGTCGTATCATTCTCTCCACTGGCAATATTAGTAAGCTATTCCCAAAGCTTATAATCATAATTAGGCCTTGAATGGGCCACACCGTGCTTTAATGCATCATGCCTTTTGTCGGCATGATGCATTCATGGAGCCACCAGTGCTGCATTCATGCATCATGCTTACCCCTAAGGGGTTGATACACTCCCGGGGGGCGGGCAAAATGCATTTACCATAAAACCTCGCTTATAGGTCGATTTTTTTTTCAATTTTGTTTTGCTATAGGTAGATTTTTTCCCTCAAAAGTCCAATTCCACTTATAAGTGAGGTTTTGAAAAAATAGAAACTTTTAGGGGCCTAAAAATATTAATTCTAAATACTGTTTAATTCACTTTTTTTAGGGAACTCTTTTCCTCTATAAAACCTGCTTATTTCTCTATAAGTAGGTGGTCATCGTAATAAGGGCAGAATATCATAAATACTACTCAATTTGGCCAGGCAAATGATGCTTTAGGGGGGTCTGGGGTGGGGTCTAGCCCCCCAAAATATTCTCAAACTCCAATTCGACCTATAAGTGAGGTTTTCCAAAAGTTCAATGTATTTTGCTATAGGTCGATTTTTTTCCCTCAAAATTGGAATTCGACCTATAAGTGGGGTCGACTTATAAGCGAGGTTTTACGGTAAGCATTGTGCAGCCTTTAAATGATTAGCCCCTTAATGGGCCACATACTTATACAGTGTACATATTGCAGTATCATACATTAATATGACAGCATGATTACTCCACATGGTAATAACCTGGGGCTTCACTGAAGTCCGTCCTCGATAGTTTTATCAACTCAGTGGTTTCTACATCCCCTACACACAACGTCTTAACCTGCACGACTTGGGGACCCACGACACAACAGGCAATATCTGCAACCCTTTAAGGACAGCATAGTGTGTTAATGTGCACTATGCCCTCTATCGTCATCCTGTATTCATGCATAACGCTTATCAACCCCATAGGGTTGTATAATGCTTGAATGCAGCACTGGTGGGCTACTTGCCAGGGCTGCATTCATGCATTGTGGTGATAGAGGGCATAGTGCTTTACAATACTATGTCGTTCTCAAAGGGATTATTATGATATCACACTAAAATCTGCCATGAGTATACTGTAAACAATTTAACATAGATATTTTCGATGGTAGACATTTTCAAGGATTTGCTGAAAAGTAGAATTTTGCGTGGCTTTTGAAATTTTGTAGTTATATCACTACATTGGATAAGTTCTCATTCTGTACAAATTTTCACAGATTTTAAAATCTGCGAAATCCGCTAAAATATGTACAGTGCGAAATAAAGTATGTTTACAGTACCCCTAGAACCAAGGTGGCACTCCTGCTGTGTGCAGACCCCTACTCTGTGTACCACAACTAGCCCCAACTAGCCGCTGACTCCTGCGTCTAACCAGCCAAGGATTAGGACGTATCGAGTCGTGATTAACCTGATTCGTAAACAATGCGGTAACTATAACGCCAGTATGCCTGCATACATGGCGGTCTCAGCAGTACTACCGGGCACGTGACCCCAGGTAATCATGTGACCGGTCACATGACCCATGACCGAGTCACATGACCTAGTACCATGACCCATGACCGAGTCACATGACCCTGTACCATGACTGGGTCACATGACCCATGACCGAGTCACATGACCTAGTACCATGACCCATGGCCGAGTCACATGACCTAGTGCCATGACCCATGGCCGAGTCACATGACCTAGTACCATGACTGGGTCAAATGACCCATGGCCGGGTCACATGACCCATGGCCGGGTCACATGACCCATGGCTGGGTCACATGACCCATGGCCGGGTCACATGACCCATGGCCGGGTCACATGACCCTGTACCATGACCCACTTACTGTGGGTCGGGAGGACTTCACTATTTATATGAATAGGTGCCACCCGAGTCACTCTGGTCAGGACGACTGTATACCGTACCAACGTGATATAGCGCCCATTTTCATGTCTTTTAAAAAACTTAGTAAAACCTGTCCTTGTCTGAGAACAGGTCTTGTATAAGCGCTGGCCATAAAGGTTCTGTCACATTGAAGAGCGCAGGGTGATATATATCACGAGGGTACCGAATATACATGCTATATTTACCCCCTTACTCAAAGGCACGGTTAGGGTGGTACATTGGACAATGTCATCATTGGGTTTCATATTCACTCATTTCAATCAGATTTCTATTTTTTCAACATTATATACAAGTGATCATCAGCAGTAGGAATACATCAGAGCACAAAGCGTAACATGCTTCTTGGTATATACAGATATACAAAGTCCATTATAAAATATATAGATATACGAGTATACATATCCTGCCTCTAGTACCATGATGTTACATACACACCAAGTCCTCTGCTAACACCAGTGATGAATACCTTTGTTAATTAATGTTTAATTATTGCATACTTATCTACTAGAACCCTCACTTCCTGGTGAGACCGACAAAGGTGTTTAAATAAAATAGGTACCGTAGATTATGGCTTGAGCCACGACTTTTACAGCTTAAAATTTTTTCAATTTATTATACCGCAAAACCCTGTCTATAGTCCAAATATTTTCCACATATAGTAGTATAAAGCCAAATTTCCTGGCTTATTTATGTGGTTTTGTTTTTAGTAAATTAGATTATGGAGAAAGATGAATTTTTATATTTTCAAGTGCATGTACTGTAAAGTCTTGATTATCACACCTCCAGTGCGGGTTATATACAATATTCCCAGTCAGGGTGCGGGTTATACGAGAGGTTTTAGTATCGTACAGCACTAAAATAGAGTACATTTCTAAAATACCGTAGTCAAAATCAGACCCCATGTGAGGGTTGTAGGAGTTCCTCAGTCAAGGTAAAGGCCAAGTGCGGGTTATACACGGTACTATGTAAGGCCTGCTTTTTCTCTCAAACTACAGGGGTCAGCTTATAGGCCCTATAAGCCCAGGGGCGTGGCAACCGGGGGGGGGGGGGGGGGGGGGGTGGTGGGGACATGCCCCCCCCCACACTTTTGACCAACCCAAAAAAAAGGTCAAACCAAAAAGGTCAAGTAGAAAGGGGTCAAAAAGGGACAAAATATCCCTTAGTCCCCCCCTACTTTTAAACTGCTTGCCACGCCCCTGTAGTAACTTATAGGTGTGTGTGTGTGGGGGGGGGGGGGTTGTAGTAGTATAGAGCCTAGTCGGGACTTGAGCTGGTTGCGGCGGGCAGCACTGATAAGAGCTGATAAGACTGTTACTAGCCTGTCCCCTGTTTGTCCCCTATTTGTACCCATAGTGGGATGTCTTATCAGTGGGTTTAACCGCAACCAGCGAAATCTAAAATGGCGGACGCACTGGGTATAGCTCCAGATTCCTATAGTATCTCTCTGGAGGTGTGTGTGGTGTTGGGGGATATGGGGAGGTGTGTGTGTGTGGGGGGGGGGGGGGGGATATGGGGAGGTGTGTGGGGGGGGGGGGGGTAGTAGATAGCCGTAGCAGGATACACATGATACCACAGATACCACGAGTGGACACCCTATCTACACAACAACCACCTCTGGTATACTGGGCTCTATGGCAGGCCAACTGTGTCATTTATATTTGAATATGTAAAGCAGATACAATGTAGTATGTACTGTATAAAATAATAAACCTTCTAATATTATATATTTTTTATAATCACTTTGTCTTAAGTTAAATCATTGCAGGGTGTTGGAGCGGATAAGCAATCAATAATAAGAACAAGCCAATGTCAAAATTAGAGTACTATACTTTCTTCTTTAAAGGTCTGGCCACAAATAGGGAGGGGGACGCCTTTTAGGATGTGGCGGTTCTGATACAAAGTACATTGTAATCACATTCAATAAACTAGTATCGGGTCAATCGGGTTTTCATCTATAAAGTGAGAAATCTAAGTATAATCTATGTTTAGTAAGGATACTGCCCGCATGGCCTGCCATAGCGCCCATCCATTATCAAACATCAAAGTGTCGGTGTAGTGTTTGCGTTGTCATGTAGTCCCGACACCCGCTCACACCGATATCCCTACACACCCGATCACACCCACACCGATATCCCTACACACACCGCCCAGCTCCGTACTCTGTCCGACTCAACCCGAATAAACCCAAATCGGTCTCCTACGATGCAATATTAGACAGGTTATATTCAATGTCTTCTTAATTTACACAGGTGAAACTGCTTCTAAATGCTTCTGGTTACAAGAATAAGATTTTCTGTATTAAAATATCATGCGATGGTAAAATCTGTATACTGATACTATGTATATATATTCATACCAATCAATTTTCTTTGAAGCGAGATAAATTATGTATAATCCTTTTATATCGATAACATCAAATTTGGCAAAGGTGATTCCTATACAAAGCATTCTTTTTCATATGGGTCACCACAGAGAAAATCTACATATTTGTATTCCTGTTAATATTTCTGGTTAGTAAAAGTCTCCCCTTGAAAATACCATCGTCTGCATATAGAATACTTTCTTTTTTTTGAAGAATTCTAACATTTATATACACACCTCAGTGTTCTGATTGTCCACATGCCAAACTAGTTTACAATGGATTTTTAGAAAAATATATATAATCTAATACATCTACAATAACATCTTTAAGATTTCAACCATGTGTAACCCTTAGGGAGAGCATGATGCCTCGAGGCATCATATTCATTTGTCGGCACGATGCACCAATGCATTACTGGCCCGTAACTCACCAGCCCTGCATTGGTGCATCATGCCGACTCTTTTGGAAATCAGATATTCGAAATAGTAACACCAAGAACCAAGCTGGTTACTGTAATTACTTGGTATATAGAAACGCACCATTTTAAATACAATAATCATTTTACTGTGTGCTTCACAGAAAACAGCACAAACCTGGTCAGAAATAGGGTACTAGCTTTAGATTTCGTATCACTGTCTCTCTATTCTATAAGTCTTTGTATGAACACATTACAACTGTTAACCCAGCTAAAGTCACATAACATTTGGACCCCTTGACTGGGGGTGGGGGCAAAAACATTTGGACCCCTCTTGGGAGGGGGGGTCAAAATAATTTAACCTGTTTTGAGCCAAAAAGCCCGCGCGTTACTATGCTTCAAAGGACTTGTGCGCAAGCCGATTTTCAACCCTAAGGGGGGGGGGGGGTATAATATGTTGATCCCTTGACTGAGGGATATACAAAATTTTGCACGCTCCGCGCGGAAACCCACCGCCCCCCCTGTTATTAAAAAATGATCACTCCCTTAATAACCCTTTTCTACTGAGTCACGGCCCTGATGTGATCCCTATATGGCCTCAAACCAAGGCCGAGGTGTCAGATATAGAACATGAATACCGTTTTACTGTTCATTATATTGATACAAAGTACAAAGTAAAGCATAAACCCTTCTGTTGGAGTATTTCATCTACCGGTAGTAGTAAATAAAATGGGAAAAATCCACAGTTCAAAATTCCTTTGATTTCATGAGTATATTTCAGAGAATATAGACTTCCTTTTTATAAAATGGGAACATGGGACTAAAGATAGACTTATTATGCACAACTCAGAAAATATGATGACACAAAGACTATACTATTGGTATTAACCATGTAAAGGCTGCATAGTCCTTAACTGTACTGATCATGATGCATGAATTCAGCCCTGGCGAGTAACTCGCCAGGATATAGAGCACTGAATCATGATGCGGTCCTTAAACGGTTAGTCAGGATTAAGTGGAAAGTGCTGAGTATACAACGTAGTAGGATACACGGTACAGGGATAGGCACAAGATATGTGATAAAAGAGTATTTATAAATGTACAAATATTTTCACTTAGAATCTAGAAATATGATATATAGTAAACAGATGACGTGTATCAGAAGTACTAAGCTCTCAGTAGAAAATATGAGTAGAAAAAAGTAAACTTTACTGAGTACTTACAGAGTATTGGTGGGTGATTATTGATATAGTATACATGTATCTAAACATACCGTAGTTCTGCGGAAAGTGCAATATGATCGTACGGATACAAAAATAGGGTCATGGTTTGTATATATTAAAGATGTATAACTCTTGTGGATTTCAATCGTTCCTTTCTAATAATTTGAAAAATATATGGGACTTTGCACATGGAGTATGTGACTGAACCACCTGGTTTGAGATTAAGATCTCTTTGCTTTGAGAGTATTTTAGAGAGTATATAAACCTGGTCAGGATTATTGGCGTGTTAAGGCACTAGATAGACTTAGTATGGTGATAAAACACTGTTCTAAGAGTATACAGAAGTTATCTGGGACTTTCCTTCACACTGAGGATATATTCACCGATTTATACAATCTACCAAATGTTACAATTCTACACAGCATTGGATATCATTAAAACAAAATCAAAATGTAAAAATGAAAAAAAAAAGTTGTACACATAAGTAGTATGCACATCTGTTTAAACATTAGTGATGCATGATCTGAATAATAACAATTGTGTAAATATACAAACTGGTATACTGATAGATAGGTTTCCCCAATACTAAATATAGCTTCACCATAACCTATATATATGTACAATAATGCCTGGGTAGGGTAACATGGGGGGGGGGGGGTGGGGGGTAAGTGGGTTCGGGGTATTGACCGTAATGTCAGAGTCTATTTATTCAGGCCCTTCATGTCTCCATCAGAGACAGATCTACCAGTGGCTGCGTTCGACTGACCATGCAGTCAGTGACTACAGTACATTGGCTAGTTTCATTGGTACCGTAAAACCTCGCGTATAAGCCTAACTCGCATATTAGCCGCAGCTCGACTTTAGGCGCACTGACAATCAAATTATGGTCACTTTAGTACTGTACCATAGAAGCAAATACTTGCCTATAAGCTTCACCCTGACCTTGAGCCAACTCTATAAGCCACACCGGCGATCTGACTCGCGCAGGGTTCTCCCCACACTGCAATTACGCCGGCGTGCCGCCGGCGTACTTTTCACTGCCGCCGGTGTAAAATGGCATAAAAACGCTGCCGGTGTCGTTTTAGCTCTCTATAGACGTTTGAATTGTGCAGATACTCCAATTAGGAGAGAAGTTATGATAATTTTAAGGGATTTTTCAGCTATTTTCCCTTCAAAATCTGTATTTTCCAGCGATGTTGACACATTATGTCAGATTTCGAAACTAATTCCCTATGGGAAATATTTGTCAATCGCTTCAAAATCTCAGGAACGCCAGCTTTTGCGGTGTCATTTTTTCTTCTGTGGAGAACCCTGCTCGCGTACTAGCCGAGGTGTATACACGAGGTTTTACGGTAAATAGAATGCAGCAGTAAGCTAGTGATTGATGTACACAGTAATTGATGGGGGAGATAGGAGGTGGCTATCAATAGGCTCGTTATTATCACTGACCTGGTTAGGGGATGGGGCTCACAGGGCCACTCAGTGCCACCACTCCAGGGTCTACACCCACACTACCCAGATACACAGCTAGGGTACCCACTAGGTTTCAATGTCGATTTCAACTGATATTTAACTGACAAATACTTCTGTCAACCGACAAGCTTGTACCGTAATTTGCCGCATTTCGCGTAAAACTGTACCCAGAAATCTTTGAAAATCTAGAAGGCAAATAGTGCACTTTGGTATATCATGTAGAATTTCGAAAACAATGCTCAAAATATTCTTTTAGCATACTTTTACCTGACATTTTTTCAAGATCTAGAAACAGAATAAGACAATACTATTTTTTAAACTGAGTTAACTGACTTTAAAAGCAAATAAAACAAAACTGACTTTTAACTGACGGGTGGGAACCCTGCTTGGCCCTGGGGCAGGACTAAGTGATACTCCCACTCCGTGTGGTCATACCCAACATTAGGTTCAGTTGGTGTAAACTTATCTGAGGCCCAGGGAGGTTGTAATACCCTCGGGTGATACGCCCATTTTTTGTTGTGATGCACCAATGTAGCATGCCCACGGGCGTTGCATGAGTGCATCATGCCGGCCACCTGGGAGTGTATCAACCCCGGTACAGCACTGGCGAGTTAAAAGCTAGGGCTGCATTCATGCATCATGACATTAAAAAGGCATAGCCCTACCATGGATAAGTAATACCCACAGTCTGACCATAAAGTACATGGCCGACTCATATATTAAGTAGAGTCAATGTGGCTTCACCAGGGGCTGCACGACCCTAGGGGGTCCAGGGTCCTGGCTGACTTATATCCCTGATCCTAGCATCTAGCCAAACTAAATATACAAAAGTATTTTGATGGCATTTGGTACAATATACATGTAGATAGATCTTCCTTGGTCTTAAGTTTGACAATGTGGCCGATCCCATTATTACGCTATATCTGTGTTAGACTAAAACAGATGGAATTGAAATCAAATTCAGACTAATAAAGGCAGCCTCAAATTACAATAATACGGTGACTATACAAACAATGATAATTCATTGGGTGAGGAGGGGAATACTTATATAAGGGGATTAATAATAATGTCCTGATTATGGTGAACTATATCATGGGGTGTTCCCTATATTATGTACACATTATATAATTGTTAATACAAGCATGAATTCATCTTTACATGGGAATATATAGAACCTGTCTACCATATTTCCCTATGCACCAATATAGGGAACCCTGACAACCCTATCTGGGGTAGAACTCATAATTCAGTGCAGTATACACAATGCGGACAGTGTATACATGTGGTGTCCCCTACTGCACCGCTCCGGTAGGGACCTCTTCTCTGTCACTCGTCCAGTATCCGCGAGTCATCCAAGGATCATTCGAGAGAATCTAAAATCACATCTTTCTTCTTTGCACTGCTCCAATCGCTCGACCAATCTAATCGTGCCTTTAGTGAATTGATAATGTTAACAGATGATGTTAATGCTTCCGTAGTAATGTTTTATATCCAGTCTGGATTTCTTGGTGACGCAAGTCGCGACATCTTGAAATGCTCGTTATTCCATGCCCCAAGCTGGTAGCAGCCTGCCTACAGAAGGTGTAACTTTAGAGGTTGTCCCCATAAGTGCACCAGCATAGACTGTAGTGACAGGCTGTTAATCCCAGTTAGGTAAATCCAGTGTTGGTAAATCCTGATGCAGTATCCCGGCTCTTACTCCGATCACGTTTAGTCATCAATCACACCGCACAAATCACTACGGTAAGACGACAGCAGAGGGACATTGAATGGTATCTCCATGGGTTCAAGTCCTCTACTAGCCCGCCCAATCAAAACGCAGCTTGCTTGAATCGCTCACGTACATCCGATACCAGTAATCCTCGTGAATATAGAGGACTAGATTGGCTTTCTCCCAGTCGTAATCCATATAACATAGAACCCGGTGGCATTCATAAACTCTTGGCATCTACTTTTATCAATCTGCATGGATGAATAGCCCCGGCAGCATCGGTGAACCCAAGGTGATGTAGCTAGACCCTGGGCGGCATTGATGGACCCTGGGCGGCATTGATGGACCCTGGATGGCATTGATGGACCCTGGATGGCGTTGTTTACTTCCGGCCGGACTTGAGGAAGTCTATCTGTGCGTACTCGGTGGGCTCGGGGGGCTGGCGGGGCGGCATGATGCCGCGCTGCTCGCGGTTAGCGCGCGCCTTCTCCAGGTTCAGGTCGGCGTACACCAGGCCTGCCTGCTGCTGTAACATAGCAACGGGAGGAGGGGATTAGTTACAATAAAGTTACATAGCAACAGGAGAATTAGACACATTGATAAAGTTACATAGCAACAGGAGAATTAGACACATTTATAAGGTTACATAGCAACAGGAGAATTAGACACATTTATAAGGTTACATAGCAACAGGAGAATTAGACACATTAACAAAGGTACATAGTCATGGCAACAGGAGAAGTAAATTTAATACTTTGTATATATATATTCAAATTGCTTCGTGGCCATGATACATTAATGCAGCAGGACTTTCACATAGCTGACCCAATGCAGCAAGTTCAAGTTCACGGTTAATACTCTCACAAAAGGTTGACATGAGGCCACAAAAAATAGGTGTGTTTCAGGTTCCCTGACCCTACCTAGCAAAACAGGGCCGACCCTAGAAATCTTTAAATTTTGAAAAAGTATTTATATTTAAGTAATTTAAACTTTATACCTAGATTTTCAGACTATGTAACCTGAAACACAGCATTTTTTTTGGCCTGATGCAGTACTGGCGAGTTTCTGGCCAGTGCTGCAGTGGTACATGTACATCGTGAGGACAAATGTCACCTTTTAGCACAATGCTTGGTGCTTAAAGGGGACAAAGGTCGTGATTGACTAAGTTTAAAGCTTGAGGTGTCAGGGGGTGAGGGAGGTGCTAAGTGTGCACGGTGTAGGGGTTGTACACGACTATGTAGGAAGACTTCCTACACCCAGACAATAACAGCACTTATAGGATACCAGAATGGGAATATCCACCACTATGTCTTTAACTTTTTAAGGACAACATGTCGGTTAAAAGATTACATTTGTTGTGATGATGCACCAACCCAACCCTTTAAGATTGTAGCGAACCCATAGGGTCAGCATGATGCATGAATGCAGCTCTGGTGTGTTACTCGCCAGGGCTGCATTCATGCACCATGACGATGAAGGCCATAGCCTATTAAAGCCCTCTGTGCACCTTAAAGAATGAACATTTTACTACACCGCTCCGACATGCACTACTGGGGCTGGCCTGGTTAGTGCTTTAACCCTTTAACTACAGCATGATGCCTCTACGTGTACGGGTAACGTCACAGGCCATGGAGCATTGTAGGGGGTTATCTCAATCTAGACGTACAGCACTGGTACGCTAGACATTTTGGTTGTATACCGAGGGCGCAGATTCCCTAGTAGGGGGCACCATTGCTTGATCTTGTAGCTGGCGAGATAAGCACTGATGCAGCAATCACAATGGGCACAAGCTGTTACATAATGCCCCCTAAGAATTCCGCAGCGGAGACCAGGGAATTATCTCATTGGTTGATAATTGGTTGATAATTCAAACAGCTACACGCCTATAGCAGGCTGTCTACACGTACGTGCAGGGGGAATGTATATTTCATAGGAATACATGGATGTACCATAGCGGTTACTCCGCTCATAAAGTGGGGTTGACTTCTCACGGTGTTCAAAACTTTATACAAGGGGGGTTCGGACCACTAGGATGGCATTAACACTAGGTAAGGACAGATGACAACAAAGTAAATTACAGTTCAAATGCTCTTTCATGATGGAAAAAAATAAAATAGGTACACAAAAGATAAATGCCTGATGGTATGCGCTTCTATAAATGCTCTAGTAAAGTTCCGTTAAGGTGGGTAAATATGATGCTATTTCCGTTCACTGCGCAGTTTCCTGCGCAGGTACATTCTCTAGTTTGACCATAGATCACCAGGGGACCTTTGTATAATATTGGAACAAGTTATATCAAATTGTCCTAAAATGGACAAAGGTGTTGCCTGACCGGGGCGAGAACCATCAATCTTTGGATATGAAGGCATGCATTCTGCCACTGTGCTATGGAGTCTGTGGTGGTGGCTCTCATTCAGAAGTCATACATAACTAGGCCTTAGTATATTTCTATTTCCTTTGAACTTTTTTTTTCAATGTACAAAAACTTTAGAAATATGCCCAGGACCATATGTTCAAAAGGGATTCTCTAGAGATAGAACATTAACACCTATATCCTGAGAGAGTTATATAGATATTTAGCAACTTTTCAATATTATTTTATGTACATATGTTGCAAAACACTATACTCCTATTAGATGAAACACTGACTTAAGGCTTGAATATCTCAGAAAACAGCTCAGGACCCTCCTATTTTCTCAGCTTTGTTGGAAAGTGTATGCTATTATGGTCTTATGGCAAAAACGTGATGAAAATCTAGCTACTTTTACACCAAGGGATTGACCCACCTTAAATAGAAAAATCTAACGTGTGATCCTAATCACAAAAGACTCAGGTATTCGCATAAATAAGGCGGAAAAGTCAAAATATTTGAAATTTTAAGACCAAAAAGTGGAGAGGACAGCGCTGGAAATGATGGAATCGACGCGAGTTTACTGCAGTTTACTGCCACTCCGAATCTCGCGCCCTCTCGCGCCCGACGAGAGCAGACGAGACTTGAAATCCAACATGGCGGGCGTCAACTCGCATAGATTCGAATAGATAAAAAAGCTCAAAATGACCTAAAAAAAGCATCATTTCCACCCCCCAGTACATGTTTTCAGCGTAGAATTCGAAAATAAAGAGAATGAGACAGGTTTGAGCCTTCAAAATGGAGTAGTTCGCGAGATATCCACTCCTCCGGGCGCCGAAAATTGTCAAAACAAAAACAATTTCCGAATCTTGCGCCCTCTCGCGCCCGACGAGAGCAGACGAGACTTGAAATCCAACATGGCGGGCGTCAACTCGCATCGATTCGAATAGATAAAAATGCTCAAAATGACCTAAAAAAAGCATCATTTCCACCCCCCAGTACATGTTTTCAGCGTAGAATTCGAAAATAAAGAGAATGGGACAGGTTTGAGCCTTCAAAACGGAGTAGCTCGCGAAATATCCACTCCTCGGCGCGCCGAAAATTGTCAAAGTGGCAGTAAACTCGCGTCGATTCCATCATTTCCAGCGCTGTCCTGTCCAGTTTTTGGTCTTAAAAAAAGCGTCTCAGCGGATCGTCAGATTGGATTAACTACTACTGCCATAGACGAACAGGAGGCGATTCTAGTACTTTAATGTTTGCCTACATGGCACAAAGACCAAGACGATTTTTGGAATGCTTTCTTGTAATCCTTTTTTTTCATATAATGCTTCACTTTACAAGGGTAATTCTAGCGACATAAGTTAGGGGAAATGTTGTATTTGATGTGAGATTTTGAATTTTTGATGGGAAATTTGTCTTTCTGGTTAAAAAAAGGAGTAGAAATTTTTTTTGCCTTTCAAAAAAAAGCGTCTCACGAGGCGTCGCATAAGACTCAGGTAGACCTACCTGAGTCAATAAGTTTAGGGGGCCTGGATTTAAATCCACGTTTTATGTGAGGGTTAACCCGGCTGGGAGAACCATACAAGGCGCGTACCACACTCTACCGTTTTATGGTTAAGCTTAAGTGACAAATAGGAAAGAGGGCCAGAAATCCGCCAAGCCTGTGGTTCTATGATAAACTTGAATGACAAATAAGTGGTGGGGCCAGGTTTTCACTAAGCCTGAGGTCCTACGATAAAGTTAAGTGACGGATATGTTTGGTTTCCAGTATAAAACTTGGTAGGCCCGAGGGCCGAGGTTCCTAAGTGTTGGTGATCAAGTTGATGTTATGTTGTACTATAAAAAGTCGGTTTGAAGGTGATCTAAAGTTGGGTTTAAAGATGTTTTAGAGTTGGGATAGTGATGGTTTCCTGAAGGTTCCTGGGGGCTTGAAGGTAGAGGTTTGAAGTGGCCGTACTAATTAAAGGTATAGACCAGGGTCTACGCATACAGCACCTGGTGGCAAAAAAAGTGAAACAACTTAAAACCATGATAAAAGCATATCTGTCTTTTGCATATGACCTAACTCACCAATATTAACCCTTTAGATGCCTCACTGTGGCATCCTACACATTTTGTCACTGTTTAATAAAGAGTGCCTGTGGTCATGTTTTGATAACGGGGTGAGGTGTGCGTTGGTGAATTTCTTTCTTTTTTTGGGGGGGGGGGGGGGAGCAAAAAATATTGTACCCCTTGAGGGGAGGACCAAAAGAATTTCACCTCTTTTAGCGGAAAGGTCGCGATTTACTATGGCTCAAAATGGTCAGTCGGCCTCAATTTCAACCCGCCTGGGGGTGGGGGATAACTTTTCTCTCCTGTTATCTAAAAATGACCACTCCCTAAATTCCACTTCTTTTCATCCCAATTTTGCAGTGGGCTGTGTCTAATACCTCTCTAGGCTGACCTAGTATCGGCCTCCATATACCAGAATACGTCCCTCTAGACCAGCCTTTAGTCTGCGCACTATCTATCTGCCCCACTTGTACCCAGCCCCATGCTGCCCTTTGTGCCCTTCTCTGTCCCCGTATACACACAATACTTTATCAATACCGTAAATCCCTGTCTATCAGCTGATTGCCAGGGTTTTCATACTTCCCAGTCGATTATTTTCTCAGGAAGTCCGCTTATTGGTAGGGTTTATAAAAGCATTAGATTATCATTATGTGAAAAGATTATTTTGATATATAATACAGTATTTGACACAATATCAAAGCACACACCCCTGTCTTTGGGCCAATTTTTAGGATCAAAGTCCCCCAAAATACCTGGATTTTTGAGTCCAATTAACCTGTTAAATAATCCGGTACAAGATTGGGTGGTCACAGATATGCGTTGATGTCACTGTGCATCAACAACGTTGAATACGGTAAGCCAACATTTTCTCACAACCAGTAGTTTTACAGTAATAGCCGCAGAGGACGTCAAGGGGTACTTGAGGGCTGTAGAGATAGGGTGAGTGGGGCATGATAAACATTAATGTATCAATGGACGCTCACCACTCTATGTATACACCGTGTGAGTGATTCATGGGGCCATGAGTCCCCAGCCTCGGCCAGCGTCTATCCTAACATTTAGACATACTGCAGGGGGTACTGGGAGCAGTATTGGGATGGGAGTCCGAGACTGACGAGTCCCCCCCCCCCCACACACACACACCTATCAGGGCTAGGCAGCTGTCGCCATGTCGCCAAAAAGTGGCGACACTGGTATTGAAATTGGCGACAGTACTGTCCTGAGCCCAAGCTTTGCAAAACTGAAAGAATTTCGAAAATCATCCAACTAGAACCAAAGTTATGATACATTTTCTAATTGCTCTAAAATACATCATTTGACTTCAATATTCTCAAAATTTCTACTTGACCTACTTGAAATCCCAAAGCTCTTTCTTTCTTTGATTGATTGATTGATTTGTTTAACGTCCAGACGTACATCAAGTACCTCACGGGACATCTCAAGTTGGCAAGGAATCATCCACAAATAGTGGTAGTCTGCCTTGCAGTAGTAGGACAGATATTTATATGCTGCTTGCCCAATACAGCAGTGACCGCATCTATGGATGATCTAATCTATGAAA
The DNA here is from genome assembly GCA_947462335.1 of Harmothoe impar. Classification (NCBI taxonomy): domain Eukaryota; kingdom Metazoa; phylum Annelida; class Polychaeta; order Phyllodocida; family Polynoidae; genus Harmothoe; species Harmothoe impar. Next base: position 59,623,924 of record OX381717.1, read on the forward strand.
TGAATGATTGCATCTATGAGGTGAGGGAGAAAACCGCTACCGGGGCACATCCCCTACTCTTTTCGAAGGATAGCAAGTGTTCTTTTATTTGCCTGGTCCTAGCTACCTGGGCTAGTACCATAGTAGGCAGGGCCAGAAAAACCACGGCCTTTGATATCTCAGACGTGGTTCACTGAGGAGGGATCCCATGCCAGACCATCAGCAAGAAGGCCCGGGCCCGCGCATATGGGCAACGGTTGCCAAACAGCTTACGTGACTGATTGGTGGGTGGTGGCAGTAAGGCACGAGACCCCTCAAGTTTTGTCGCCGATCAAGTTATTCTACTCCTTCATGCCCCCATCATGAAGGTCCCCACTAACACAGGGGGAGCTCTTTCTTTCTGACACCCAACCCTGTCCTTTCCCAAACTTAACTCTTTGTGTCTCCAAGCCCTGTGCCTTTCTGGTGCCCAAACACCATGTTTAGCTCAGCTTTTTCAGGTCCATATCCTGTATCATCTCTCAAAATTTTCTTTCATTTGTCTGTCCCTCCTAAAATAATTTCCACCGCCAATAGTAGAGGATGAATACAGATCTGAGCTATAATATTATGTGCTAAAATGCACCATTTTAGGTCAAGATTTTCAAAAATGTCCAAACTCTTTCCCGCCAAAACCAATGTTCCAGTTCCAATAAAGAGAGGACAGTTACAGAATGGAGCAAAATATATTTTGTACCAAAATGCACAAGAACACACCCTTTTAAGTCTAGAATTCCGAAATTTTCTTGTGGGGGGGGGGGGGGGGGGGCACATCCCCCGCTGCACTTTGTGGAAAATGCCCACGGGGGAGGCCCTTATTTTGCATGTTCTCCCAAAACTTGTCTTGGCTACAACCAGTCTTGTATTGGCTCCAGGGTGTTCAGATATGCCCACCCCTGACCTATGCCCCCCCCCCCCACCCACCCACACTCACACAGGTGTCCATGCACCAAGGTGTTAACACTTTACACAACCCGCATCTCGCGTATAACCCGCACCTAGACTTTGAGAATATTATATTTATAATCTGCACTTTGGATGTGAAAATGTCTACTTTTATAGTACTATAATTAACAGAAATACCTTCTCTTAGGTGAGACAGGCTGGGGTCCTCTAAAAACCCTCTCACTAGAATACAAGTTATGCAGCTCTGTCCTAATAAGGAGGCTCAGTAGAGACCCACAAATCCATATATGCTACTGTATATTCTCGCTTAGAAGCCACGGCTAATACACGAGTCACATCGCCAGTGTTGCCTATAGGATCGGCCAATAGTCTGGGTGCGGCTTATACACGAGTTTATGCCACTATGGTACAGTACTAAAGTCACTATAATCAGATCGCCAAAGCTGCTTATAGGATCGGCCCAAAGCCAGGGTGCGGCTTATATGCAAGTTTAAGATTATACACGGAAATTTATGGTAGTACTCATGTCGGAAATTTACGCTAGTACTCATGTCTATTTAAATACTAAAAAAGCTGGCGGACATAGTCTGTGTAGTCTATCAGGTACAAATAGATGTACATAGTCAGTCATTTAGTGGATCAGGCCTGGTTTTTGTCACACACTTTATTCCTGAATACCGTCAGCAGTATGTGAAGTCATGATCTCTCCGCTTGACCCTGTAAGGACGGTATGTTGCCTAAAAGCAACATTTGTCGTCATGAAACACCAACACAGTAGTGCAGGCGTGTAACTCGCCACTGCTGCATCGGTGCTTCATTCTGACCCTTTTGGAGTGTCTATACCACAAAGGGCAGTCATGATGCATGAATACAGCCCTGGCGAGTTCTACTGTATTCCTGCATGACGAATGGCATAGCGCACGAACGCACTGTGCGGCCCTTAAAGGGTTAATTTACATGTGGAAATCCCAGACACAGTTCTACCTGAATCTATTGGTCGACATAAATAATTTAATCGGCGCCTTTGGTGTTTATACAATTATTCTAATTGCATTCTAATATGTGAATGTTATTACGGCATATGTTATTTGAATTGTCTCCGAAATAGTGAAGACTTTTTCTAATCTTATCATCTAAAAGAAAGTCCAAAAGGAGGAGTATTACTATATAACATTAGTGATAAGCCGACCCAAATTTAAGATTTGAAGCTCAATTTGAGACTTTTTAATTCCTGCTAAAGTTGGCTAACAACGGTTCTAATTTTAATAAATAGCATAGAGTATTTCAAGCACAGAAGTAGGTGCCTGTACATGGGTACCCGAAATTCTGAGTGTGTCGAATTTTATTTTTTAAACCATCCTGTCCGTCGATTTTTTAAATGCCTGTGTCGCCTATGTCGATTTTTAAAGGGTCTCTCTCACCTGTGTCGAATTTAAAAAACCTAAAAAATGCCTGTGTCGCCATGTCGATTTTTAATACAGCTTTTAAGACCATGTACGTCGATTTTTAAAAGGGTCGTGTCGCCCGTGTCGATTTTTAAAAGGGCCGTGTCGCCGTGTCGCATGTGTCGAATTTTACCCATGTAGAGGCACAAGTAGGCCACGCTATGGAGGACTACAACTATAGCGTTCTAACTGGTGTAGACTTGTTCCCGCGACAACAATGTTCACACTGAAACCAGCGATCTTGTGAGACCTTGGTTCTGCTCTCGTATTGCAGCTTGTTCCCCGGAAGCTATGGTGTGTGAGTGTGGTCACTGCCTAAGTCTCACGAGAAATCGCTATACAGGACTAGCACATCTTGGCAGCAAGAGGTAGTCGGGGGCTAAACTCCATCTCGTTATCAGGCTAATCCCCTCTCACACCTTGAACAAAGGTGCTGATAAGAATTTCTCCCATGATGCACTGCTTTGGAGTCAAGGGCCTAACCACAATGCATTGCTCTGAGCCAAGATGGCGGCCCCCATAGCCTAATGCGCTAGTCCCGTATAGAGATTGGACGTCATTGATCAGATGATTTCCTAACTTGAGATATGATCATGTTTGATATATGTTATAGCCAGGATCCCGTATACAGGTACATTGAGGATACAAGTCACACAACAATGGGCAGGACACCGGGCGTTATTTCACAGCGACAAAAGCAGATGCGGGCTGGAAAGTTCCTAGTTTGTATCGTAAGAAGAATTGCGGTTGTTGCTGCGTAAAAAAATGCCTCAGGCATTTTTATGCGCGGCAACAACCGCAATTCTTGCATTTGAAGGAACATAATGTCTACATGGTTGGTATATTTGAAGGGGACCAATGCAAGACACCAAATAAACAGGGCGGGAGGATAATATAACTTCAAATATGGTAGTTACTATGAATTCCTTAGGTCCATGTAAGGGGGGTTGATAAGATTATAATCAACCTCAGGACCAAGGAAATGTGTGTTGCTAGGCAGATAAACAATGAGAATAGCTGTTGCTAGGCAACCAGCTGTCTTAGCAACAAACTAAATAGACCATTGAATTCCTTGGGGCCATTTTAGAGGGAGTAAGTATGATTATAATCAACCTAAGGACCAGGGAAATGTGTGTTGCTAAGCAGATAAACAATTAGAATAGCGGTTGCTAGGCAACCAGCTGTCTTAGCAACAAACTAAATAGACCATTGAATTCCTTGGGTCCATTTTAGATGGAGTAAGTATGATTATAATCAACCTAAAGACCAGGGAAATGTGTGTTGCTAGGCAGATAAACAATTAGAATAGCTGTTGCTAGGCAATCAGCTGTCTTAGCAACAAACCAATAGAACCATTGAAATCCTTGGGTCAATGTTAGTGGGGTAGGTATAATTATAATCAAGCTCAGGTTCATAGAAATGTGTGATGCTGGGCAGATAAACGATTAGAATAGCCGTTGCTAGGCAACCGCCTGTATTAGCAACAAACCAATAGATCCATTGAATTCCTTGGGTCAATGTTAGAGGGGGTAGGTATAATTATAATCAACCTCAGGAACTTTCAAAGGTTGATTAATATTATTGTTATCACATAGCATAAATTTGTGTTGTGACTCCTCAATCCAAGCTGCGCAATCCAAGATGGTGGCGCCCGTTCTGACTTCTGGCAAAGTGCAAACATCATATACCTCGTTCTGGTGGTGCCAGCACTTAAACTAGACCTGTGCTCATAAGAGACCTCTGTGCTTAAACAGACTGTTTGTGTTTGAATTGAAGCTGGGTTTGATTGGTGTATAAGCAGCGGCTTCTATGTCTATGTAAGCTTCTCGGCTATGTGTACCATAAAACCTCGCGTATAAGCCGCGGCTAGTATGCGAATCAGATCGCCAGTGCGGCTTATAGGATCAACACAGAGTCAGGGTGCGGCTTATACGCGAGTTTTTGCTCCTATAGTACAGTATAAAAGTCACCAGAATCAGATCGCTGGTGCGGCTTATAGGAGCTGCCCAAAGTCGGGGTGTGGCTTATACGTGAGTTAGGCTTATACGCGAGGTTTTACGGTAGATAATGTAATGTAAGGTCTGGGATCCCAGACAAGGTGAAACAACATTTATTACCCTCCCCCCCACCGCCACACACACTCACTCCCCAACCACACATAAAGTAAACAAGAAAGTAACTAGGCCTTAGAGGCAAAAGTAGAACAATAAATTCAACATGTTTACCTATCCTTAATACTACCGTAAGGCTGCGGCGTGTACGCGAGTCAGATTCAGCTTTCATTTAATACTACACTATTTGGCTTATATGAGAGTTTTTATAAGTATACTAAATGAATAATTCTCAGATCCCCCCCCCCCCATTACGGTTATAAAATTTGTCAAAGTTAGGTGTGTGGAGATACGCGAGTTAGCCTACGCGATAATTTACGGTCTATATTGTTGGTTTATGAGCGCGTGCCGTGTATAGATATCTATAACCGTGACCTGACCACAACAGGAGGTGCTGTTGACATGACCCCCTTTGTCGTGTCAATCAATCCTCCACCATAGACACACACACACTGACAGCCCTTTAATGCCTTCTTTAACCACTAAGCCTACACTTTTTTAAATTCTCTGGATTACAGGCCCGCCGGAGTAGTATGAAAACCCCTACAACAAAAAAGATTTGTGAAAAAAACTCCCTACGTCCGTTTTTTTCGTGTGTAAATTGGACCATTATTAAGGTCTTTAGATACCAAAACGTTAAAGACTTTTTTTTCCTTTTAAAAAAATGCAGAACACCGGCGAATCCCGTGTTGTTTTTGTTAAATTTAGACTTCATACCATAGGGGCCGTCCATAAAGTATGTCACGCTTTTTAGGGGGGCAATTTTAGGAAAATAAAAGTTGACTTATTGGCGAGGTTGTAGGCATGTTTCGAATCACATTAAAGCTTGAGTGTGATTCATGGGAATTTACGCCAATAGATATCAATGGGTCAACGGTCCTAGAACACTACAGATTATACAAGACCGGGTCAATTGGATTAGTTCAGCACAATATTTCCACAAAGTAAAGTTATATTTCTAGTTATTTATATTCGATCTTACACCTATGGACATCGTGAATGAAGCCACGATTTTCTACAAAACGTTTCAATCCGGAAATTAAAAGATAGGTCAAAACATAAAAGATTTAAATGCATGAATAAGCTGCGTGGTGGACGTTGGCGTCACACACACTCACTCCCCAACCACACATAAAGTAAACAAGAAAGTAACTAGGCCTTAGAGTCAAAAGTAGAACAATAAATTCAACATATTTACCAATCCTTAATACTACCGTAAGGCTGCGGCGTGTACGCGAGTCAGATTCAGCTTTCATTTAATACTACACTATTTGGCTTATATGAGAGTTTTTATAAGTATACTAAATGAATAATTCTCAGACCCCCCCCCCCCCCTATTACGCTTATAGAATTTCTCAAAGTTAGGTGTGTGGAGATACGCGAGTTAGGCTACGCGATAATTTACACACACACTGACAGCCCTTTAATGCCCTCTTTAACCACTCAGGCCACACGTTTTTGAATTCTCTGGATTACAGGCCCGCCGCACTAGTATGAAAATCCCTACAACAAAAAAGACTTGTGAAAAAAAACTCCATACGTCCGTTTTTTTCCGTGTGTAAATTGGACCCTTATTAAGGTCTTTAGATACCAAAACGTTAAAGACTTTTTTCCTTAAAAAAAAATGCAGAACACCGGCGAATCCCGTGTTGTTTTTGTTAAATTTAGACTTCATACCATAGGGGGGGGGGGGGTAATACCCGGCCCTGCTCTCATACAGTACATGGTTTAACAAAGCCCTGCCGTGAGAAAACACACAGCCCCCACACACATGGATACATTACCAGACCCCAGCAGAGGATCCATATCACCGTATTCGACATAATAAGCACCCTCCAGCTAATAAGCGCCCCCACCCCCCTTTTCAGATTATCTACAGATTTTTTCAAGTAATTCTCCGATTTTGGTACTGATTTTCACACCTGTGTGTAATATAGAGCACTTCACACCTGTACAAGTGTTAAGGCCAAGTCTGACAGAGGTTGATCATGATTTATAGAATCACAGGGTGCATCAAGACTTGTGTGTTTCCATTTTATAAATGTACTCGTATTTTTCTTTTTTTAGGGGCAGGTACAAATAAATAAATTTTTAGTTCTAAATTACTGGTACTTTTTAAATGAACTATTTAAGGGTAGTGGACGGAGTCACTAGAGACGAAAACGAAACGTATTGCCAATGCTATTGGACCATGTCCAATCCCCAACAACAGCTGACAAATTCACAAATCCTACAAAATGTACTTTGCCAAGTGCCTTGGTATTGACATGAGGTTTTAATTTGGCTGAACTTAGTGTGTATAGAAGCTACACTGGAGCCCTGCCCGCCTATACATGACTATGTATGTACATATGTACAAGTACAACTAACCACAGGGCATCCTCTTTCATGTAGAATGACATCTCTGGGATTTCCGTTTTTGATTAACCCAGAGAGACCAGGAAGTACACTACTGTAGGCTGTAGATCCACACTACTGTAAACATAGTTATTTTCGCGCTGTACATACTTTCGCGATTTCCGCGATTTAAATAAATGTGCGAAAGTATGTACGGAGCGAATATTTATACAGTATTGAATTAAAGAGTCAAATTTCGGAAATTTGCGAATTTTAATCCACAAGAAATTGTACTTTTTAGCAAATGCGCAAAAATTTATACCAGTAAAAATATCTATGTTTATACCGTAAAACCTTGGCTATAAGCCGACCTTGCCTATAAGCCGAATGTGAGTTTGGGAGTAAAAATTCGGCTTATAACAAAAGTGCTTGAAATTAGTTTTCACTATGTTTCTACATTATTAAAACCTCGCCTATAAGCCGAATGGGAGTTTGAGGCTTAAAAGTCGGCTTATAGCAAATAAAAACGCCAAATAAAATTCGGCTTATAGCCGAGGTTTTACGGTAGTACTCAATACTGGTGTATACTGTGTCTAGTGTCAGAACAAGGGGGGAGGGGGAGAGAAGGCCACAGCGACAAAGCCGCCGCTGAAGTAAAGGCCTTAAAAACACTCCTGTATACTGTTATGTACCCATCTCTGATTATCATATACAATTGTTATAATTGTAATAAGTCCTGTTAACCAACATTCTATACTGTCATACAGTAATAACAGCTTTGCACTGAAGTTCCTGTATTAGTAATATTCTCCTATCAAATGTATCAATGTATGGGGACTATCAAAACCTCACGTATATGCCGCGGCTAGTACACGAGTCAGATTGGTGGTGCGGCTTATAGCATCAGCCCAGGGTCAGGGTATGGCTTATATGTGAGTTTTTTTCTACTATGGCACAGTACTAAAAGTCACCATAATCAGATCCCTTGTGCGGCTTATTGGATCGGCCCAAAGTCGGGATGCGGCTTATATGCGAGTTAGGCTTATAAGCGAGGTGTTACGGTACCCTCTGATTAAAGCTGGTTTTGATCCAGGTACATAATGCAGCTTTGGCCACTCACTAGGACTAACCTCCCCAATACATCATGACGACAAAGGGCTTAGAACCGTTATTTAAGGGTTAATCTATTTACTGGGTAATTTGACATACCAGTATGCTTCAATCATATTCCACATCAAACCGCTTGACCCGACCCCATTCTCCTGATATTACACAACGTTCTGATGACATCGGAAACAAAACCTATCCCTCTCTGATCCTTGAGCCGAACTCCAGAATAGATACTTACTATCGGTATCAGATAATTCTCCTAGCGGATAGCTGTCATCTACTGATCAGTATGCCTATTTACATCATGATTCATTCTTTCGCACAAACATGTATGACCTATGTAGATCATCCCAGAGTTAAAGGCCAGTTTACACGGACTGAGTTAAATATGTAGGATATTAGCCCTTATAAGACGGCATGGTGCTTCAATGTTTTGTGCTAATTTATAATGCAGCACTGGCGAGTAACTCACCAGCGTGGCATATAGGGGCAACATGTTGTGGAATGTACAGCCAGAATAGCTAAAACAAAGCACGTCAAAATCGCAGTTCAAACGGAATGTGCGCCGAGTGGTAGACCTACGGGAGAAATACCCAAAGACCTGAAGTAATTCCGATATGGCCAAAGGGCTAAACTAGATATATTGTATTGTGTAAGAACTTATTGTGTTGATTGTGATTCATTATGATTGTGTATGACAAGAGAAAAACTGTAACATGCAAACTAGTACCTGTACTACCGATACCGTGCGATTGGTAGTAATCTTTATTAAACTTTTACATATTGTTAATCTTAAGACTCTGCGACTAGCTATTCTTCTATCTCTCTTTTGATTCATCCCCATTACTGTATAATTCATCATGTACTTGCTGTTGTCTCTGAGTGTTCAAAGAAAAAATTATACAAGCGCAAAATGGAACATGTTGATACACAATGATCAATAGCATATCTTTTTTGTATTCAGTATTTGTTGTATTCAGTATTTGTCGTCAAGAACGTGTTTTTTTGTCAAATAAACAAGTTTTATGTAAACTCACTGGCCCAAAAAAAATTCGTGCATCATGCCTTCAACAGTGTCAGCCCAGTAGGGTTGGCATGATGCATGAATGCAACAGTGGGGAGTTAATCATCAGTGCTGCATAAATGCATCATGGCGAGAAAAAGACAAAAGGTACATTAAAGCGCAATGATACACTGAGAGGGTTAAAGGAATCCTCTCAAACCGGAATGCACCACATCCCGAACGTTGTGAACTCTTTAAGGGCGGCATAATGCATAATTCCCTTTAAGGGACTATAAGGGATTGTTATACTTTTGGCATGATGCATCAATGCAGCACCGGTGAGTTACTCGGGGGCTGCATTGGTGCATCATGATGACAAATGTAATCTTTTAGCGACATTGTATCCTTAAAGGGTAAACGGCGGTGCTGTGGCATCAACCGCCACATGTTTCCCCCACGTCCTTAACATGAATGTGACGTACACTTGACGTACACTTTAACGCGTCTTTGTGCTAGAACTATGACTCTAAGTGTGGACAGTCAGGGAGAGTGACGGAGATCAGTGCAAACACAACCCCCCCCCCCCCGCCCCGACTAGTCCCGACCTCTAGTCATGTACTGTTTGCTGTTTGGTTGTTGTTTTTCATGACAGGAAACATGTGTCACCCCCACCCCCTCGTGATATTTACTGTGCGGCAGACTGTGGCTCCAGGAACGTCCGCTAGGAAAGTGTATGATTTGCCGCAGTTTGCTCTGGAGACTAGCTCATCCCCAATGTAAAAGATTGACCGTGTGAGTGGTAGCTGAATATGTAGCTTATCATGTACTTAGATATAGTACTTCCTTATAATCATTCATTGGTCCATTCTGGCATCAGAAATGAATTCCTTGTTAAAAAGTACCCTAAAGTCATGTGTCATACATGTATGTTATTCCATTTCAGGCCAGCAGGTGGGTGTGGGTGAGCAGGTGGGTATGGGTGTGCAGGTGGGTGTGGGCGACAGTTGCAGGCTGCGGGCATGTACCGCCTTCTGTCCCTATCAAAAAGCCAGTCGATCAGACGATAAACGGCGACGATATGGGTGCTACAGTTTTGAACTGCTCTGGAAGCGCCTTTTATCCTGACGCTGTTGCTGCCAACTCTCGTGTTGTATCATAAGAAGTAGGGGTGGCGCCACCCTTTGCTGTACGGTCAGTATAGGAACTAAAATATTTTTTGGTGATGCTCTGTATTGGAAACTTTTGTCTAAATTTAATTTAAACGTTTAAGATGGTTTTTATTGTGTGTATTTCCACTGTAGAAGATGGCATTTCTGCGTGTGAAGCGAGAAATATGGGAGACTTTGGCAAAAGTAGTGATTTCTATCTTTGCTTCAACACTGAAGCCTATATGGCTTTCATTTAGAGGGTAGCAATTTAAGAATACTTAAGAGTTTAAGGAAAAGAGAGAAATCACTACCTAAAGATCGCAGGCCAATTACAGCAAGAAGGAAAGACATTTCAAATTTCTTTTCGAAGGAAACATTTGTCCCCCGATCTTGCCTGTCTCTCCATGGTCTTATTTAATGGCTGTGGGCCATGGACATTAAATGAGAGCACTTCTCCCATGTAACAAAAACGTTTTAAACCTTGGTTGGGTCGTTTAGTATTACTCAGTTACCCTGAGTCAATTAAGCCTAGGTTGAGTTACATCCCCCCGAACACCCTGTTCTAATACCATGTATAGTGTGAGGGACACGGTTTCTCCGAAAATGACGTTTTCGGAGACACCGGGAGTCGAACCCGGGGCCTTCTGCTTGCCAAGCGATTGCTCTACCACTGAGCTACATCCCCTTGTCCTATCAGATAGACTGTGTCTCACGTTACTGGATCGGTATGGTACAGAGGGGAGCGGGATTACCCGAGTGATAGTCCCTTGCGGGGTTACCACCGAGGCGCAGGGGAATCCGTCCCCTACAATAGTAACATTTCCTGTAACCCTCTTTCACTTTCCTGTATACCTCCTTGATAACATAAGTAGTTTTACAAGAAAGGGAAGCGACATCAATCACAGAAGTCAAATCTCTAAGATTCCTGCAAAGATACTTTTCCTCCACACGTCTGACACTGAGAGGTTGTCGCAGGATCTAGGAGATCAACGTTCAGTTCTGTTTTTTCTTGCATTTCTAAAATTTCAGCAAAATCACAGCAATGGATAATTTCCATGCCCTGCGATAAATTTTCTTTTATAACCATATGTCTATGTCTACATATATATCTTGTGTATAACCCAAACCCGGACTTTGGGAGAATCCTATACTGGGGTGTGGAAAATTGTCCACTTAAGAATCCTGAAAGTACCTCTAAAAACCCTTGGATCACCTCGACCAAGACTTTAGGAGAATACTATAACTCGCACTGGATATTTGATGCGCGTATAATCTTCAGGAATTTAAGGTACATTTAACCGCTTTCCCGGTGTGTTGTATGGCCACTCAGAGATAATGACCCTACATGGTAACACCCCCCCCCCCCGCTATCCCACTTGACCCCTATTCCAGTCACATGACCTGTTAGTGGTCGTACACATAACACTCTGGTATTCTAGGAAGACACATTTGGAATCTAAACTAGAATGTAGCGGAAGTAAAAATACTGCATAAAATGACAAACATGCCTGAGCATGATCCCACCAGGACGCTACAGCATCCTTAGACTTGATCATGTACCAGTCTACTCAGACCTTGTTTTACCCGTCACTCCTCCCCTACTCCCCCATGTGCCTTAGGGAGTGGTCATTATTTAACAACAAATGGGGTGATTTTCTGCCCCCCCCCCCCCCTTCGTGGTGTGTCGGAAATTTCTGGCCTGCCTCCCCTAGAGATGCGTTGGAATTTTTCCGGCCCCCCCCCTCTTTAAAATATAGTAGCGCGCTGGCTTTTTCGTGGGAAAGGATTGAAACTTTTTTGCCCCCTCTCCCCCGCCCGCTAGAGGGATCGACATTTTTTTGCCCCCCCCCCCCTCAAACCCACCAACCTCCTCCTGTGGATAAATAATGACCACTCCCTTAGACGACGACGGCAGGCAGTCTACATCATCCTATATAGCGGCACGTCCCTTCTATCTCGGCCCCACTAATGCTAATGGCACTCATCTAAGCAAACTGTTGATCCAAAAAGGTTGGCAATACCTCGGATGTACGTGGTCCTGTTTTTGTCGCACGCCCTGGCCGCCTGACCTAGCTCTACATCCACCTGTAGTCTAACCCTGTAAGGGCTGCATGGTGCTTTAATGTATCATGTAATAAGTCGTCATGATGCATGAATGCAGCCCTAGTGCCTCACCAGTGCTGCATTCAAGACCCTTCAGAAGTGAGCCACGTAGGGTCGGCATGAAGCATAAATGCAGCCTTGGTGGGTAGACTCACCAGGACTGCATTAATGCATCATGACAACAAAGGACATACTGACAGTGCATTAAAGAGCTATGCGTCCCTCTGTTATTAAAAGAGCTACCCCCCCCCCCCTCTTCACCCAACATATCCCATCATGCCTTGCTATTACCTGGTAGTTGGATTACAAAGGTGCGGAAGGTGACAAGATTGCATGAGTATACAGGTGTAGTGGGGGGAGGGGGGGGGGGGGAGATCCTTCACCAGATGACACTGTTTTCACTCTTGCTTTGTCGCTGTGGCATTTTATTGCTTATACCTTCCCCTGTGACCAATAGCAAAAACAGCCCTTTCACCACTAGGTCCTTGACTTGACCTTTTGGTCCTTATTGCGGTGAAAGGAGGAGAATAACAAAAGTCGTGATATCCTCTAACCGTGAGTTAAATGCCACACGCTATGTACATGGTGCTATGAGGGTATGTGGTTATGTAGCTCCTTGTCTGGCACCGACCGGCCTGACGATAACACTGCACCGTACATGTAGACTAACAGGGTTCTCCAAAGACTCAAAAATCACACCGTAAAAACTGGCTCGCGACATACCGGAGGCATAAATTTACATCTCTTTTTTTTTTATTAAAGTGCTAAATTAGAAATAACTTCTGTTATAATGATGGATTTTCAAAATTCAAACGCCTATGGGTAGCTAAAAGCACACCGGCTAGTGCTGAGGCTATTCTACACTGGCTGCAGTAAAAAAAGGATGCCGGCGGCACGCCGGTGTACTTGCAGTGTGAGGAGAACCCTGGTCTAATTAGACTATAGGGCTGTACACTCATGTCCAGTGGGTCCGCCATTTAACATTTAAAATTTCGTTGGTTGGGGTTATCATCACTGATAAGACACACACTGACTGGTACCTTGTCCCTGGGTAACAATCACATCCAGGGACATGCTGGTACCCAGCCTACCAGCTTTTATCAGTGCAGGCCGCCTCGAACAGCTCCAGTGCGGCCTAGGCCCTATAGGGGTCAGGCTGGTCGTCCTGTGGGCGCATCCATTGCTTGATCTGGTATTGGCGAGACAAGCACTAATAACAGCGGTCACATGGGTACCAGCTGTTACATAATGCACTCTAAGAATTCCGCAGTGAAGGCCAGGGAGTTATCTCATTGGTTGATAATGCATCCAGCTACAGGCCTATAGTATAATGTATCATAACGACAAAGCGCATAATGATAATGCATTACAGCTTTGTGCGGCCCTTAAAGGGTTACCATCTATACATCGGGAATTGATTGTATACCTACCGTACTAGTTATTGAAATGGCATCTACAACGCAGACAGATAGATCTCAGAGTTGACCTGGACTACAAATAACTCAAAGATAAAGATGTATAAAAACATAATAATTGCGTCTACTTACGTTGTCTGCGTTGTTGTTGTCGCCGGTGCTGAGACGTGGGGGTTTCTTGGGTGGCTTGGACACCTGCGCGTACTCCGGTTCTATCCCGTTAGCCTCCGCCACGTTAGAGTACAGCACTTTGTTATCGGTACCTGCTATAAAGTGATAATTTTATATCATTATTTCAATATTTTCAAGATTATTTTTTTTTACATTGGTTCTTACTTCTTTCTCTGATATGTAGGTATTCCCCAGATATATAGGTCTCTAGTAAATAAATCAAATCAAGAAAACAACAATATTAGATTTTAAAAAGTTCCTAAAAGAATAACAAAAGGAAAAAAAATGGTAGACATGCACAAGCAGTCATGTGTAACAGATTATACATATCCAGAACTTACCAAAGAAATTTTACCAAAACATTTTTACACACGTTTCAATAAATGTGAAGAAAAACAAAGAATTCCCCCCAACCTCGACTTGAGTCTGGGCCTGCTATCACCTGTACCTGGGGAATACCCTGACCTTATGTGTTTGTTGGAACTGTGCCAACCACAAGCAGAAGCAAAAACAAACAACAAAAATAGATTTTAAAAAAAGACAAAAACAATCACATCAAAAGCACATTAATTACTACTTTGCGCATGCAAAGCACACGAAGAGAGAATTTAGATTCCTCACTTTAATAGCAAGAATCATATCCAATCATCATCTTAATTGTAAAAATTATCTTATTTGTTGGACTATCAAATTTAAGTATTTTATAGATGAATCATTTAATATCTTAGTATCGATTCTTCAATTATAAGTGGGTTTGTAGATCATAATAGTGATTGCATAAGGTTTACAATTTGCAAAATTTGGTTTCAATATAGGGAGCCAAAGTGAATAAATTCAAGATATGAAAATGGAAATTGAATTCCCAGCGTATTAAGGTTACTGTGTCGTGAGAAGTGGGTCACTGTGTCTGGAAGCAAAGGTGACGGAAATCAAATCCCCCCTTTCGAAAGACATCCTAAAGAATGCTATACATGAATTATGAAAGATCAAATGTCGTTTTTCCGGAGAACGGCTACAGAATAGTGATTTGCAAGATTCTAATCAAAAGCTAAATTCCATTGGAACTTTCATGAAGTACAATATAGCATAATTTAGTTTGTTTTCCAACTTCTAATTGACCCACTTTCAGAAATGTATTTAATATAAGAAAAAGGGACAGTATTTCCCTATAATTCGTCACAGTTTGGCTCCCTATGTTGTAGACGGGGGTACGTACTGTTAACGTTAGCTATGTCGTAAATGGGTTCAGGGTTCCGCGGCTTAGCCTCGGGTTTCTTTCTAAAACTGCGTTGTGCCGGGATGGGTTTTGTGCGAGCCGGAGGGATGTCAGAATACTGGGCGTCTCCTGTGGACGAACACGTGGAAATCATCGTACTTGACCTTTTATTAGGCCACCTCATTTTGATAACTTGGACAGAGAAAAAAAAAGGGGGAGAAGGCTGTCCTACACAGCCCAAAAATCCCCAGCGGCCAGAAGTGAAAAAAAAAGAAAAAAAGATTGAAAACCCCCGTTTTAGGGCAATCTAAGGAAGGTATGTGGATAAATATCCCCAATCTCAAAGGCAGTCGACTTTCTTTCTTCTTTTTTTTTGCAAAATGCCAAAAAATCTCTTCAACTTATCAGAATGAAACGGCCATTTTATATGTGTAAATTTTATTTCTTAGCCAAAGTGGGCTCCACGGATAGGGCCTTCACAGGCTCCTGGACTCTTTGAGACAGATATCAGAAAATGATCATGTCACCTAGAAGTGGAGAACAGATTTCGAATAATACTACTTCAGTAATATTTAACCCTTTATGGGCAGCATATGGCTTTAATTCCCTTTTTGTCGCCAAAATGCATGAATGCCGTGCTCGCGAGTAACCGCTGCATTCATGCATCACGGCGACCCTACAGAGTTGATACACTCCTCAGGGGTCGACATGATGCACCAACAGGGTTCTCTGCATGCTGTGGTGATACCGGCGGGCTGCCGGCGTCCTTTTCACCCAGTCGGTGTGCTTTTAGCTACCCAAAGGAGCTCGCTTTTCTCGGTGTCATTTTTTTTAACATGTGAAGGCTGAAAACAAAGCTTAGTTTTGCACTACTGGTGAAGTATGGTGGATGTATGAACAGCCTCATGTCCTAAAGTTAGTCACGTGTGTTGGTGATTGTGTTACATGAGGGTTAGTCATACTGTATTAACCCTATAAGGGCCGCATAGTCCTGTAATATGATTTAGTTAACCTTTAAGGGCGGCATAATGTTTTAATGCATCATGCCCTTGGCCGCCATGATGCAAGAACGCAGCCCTGGTGAGTAACTGCATTCGTGCATCATGCCGACCCTATGATCAGCATGATACACCAATGCAGCACCGGCGAGGGGGCTGCATTGGTGCATCATGACGACAAATGTCATCTTGAATACAGCCCGGGCTGTAAAAATGCATCATTCCCACCCCTTCGGGAGTGTATCAGCCCTGTAGGGTCGGCATGATGCTTGGATGCAGACCTTGCGAGTTATTGCATTATAATGATGAAGGGGATAATACATATAAAGACTACGTGGTCCTTAAAGGCCTACATAGGTATGGTAGTCTGCGTTAAAGTGGACCTTTGTTTCTAGTTTAATATTGCTTCTATAAAATGCACTATAATAGCCGTCTTTATTGCCTACGTCTAGGCAGAATGCCGCAGGTAGTTTTTTTTTATACGGCAAATGTTGAGCTATCGACCTACTAGAAAGGAGGCGACCAGTCTACTACTAGGCGACCAATCCAGAGATATACTGACCCACACCCTATGTGCATATGAGACATCTTAACACGTTAGTTGGGTGTTATTTCACTTCCTTTTCCGAAGTGTAATTGATCTATGTAACAGTTAGGATGTTGTGTCAGTGTGTTTAGCATCCTGATATACCATGTCAGCTGAAGCCTAGGGATGCCTTTTACACTAGGGAGGGGTCGGTGGTGTCGAGTGGTCCGGAGGGTGGGGAGGCGGGGGGGGGGGGGGGTTACAGCTACATTTACAAATCGTGCTTTAGGGAGTAGTCAATTAAATAACAACAGGGGGGGGGGGGCTCAAAAGTGTTGCCCCCCCCCCCCCACCAGGGCGGGGTAAGGTCCGAAAAGTATTACCCCAAAAAGCCAGCATGTTACTATAATAGTTCAAAGGGGGTGTGGGAAGTCCCCCCCCCCCCCCCCACCACACACACACACTCCTGTTGTTTAATAATGGCCACTCCCTTAAAATGCCGTGTTGAACCTTTCATTTACAAATATCAGCGACTCGGTGTATAACAACTCATCTTGACCCTGTGGGGCAGTGGGTATATGGAAGAACTGTGTCTAGGTGTAGGCTATCTAACACTTACACGGTAATAGTGCAAGCATTGTGATGCAGAAGCATCATATAAGTGATGGTGCTATAGAATGTGTGCATGTGTTGTATAAACGCTGTGCAGTGTGCTGGGTATGTACAAGCTATGGACAAATACGACACATGCAGTGCTCGCTACAGCTATGTTTACACACGTAACTATGGAAACACAAGCCGGCTAAATCCTACACTACAGCTTACTACTGGGACGGGTTTTAAATCTATACATTCTGCACATTTTATACAGGTGACAAGTAAAAAAAACACGTAACTTTGAGGTAAGCAATAATATATTTACTAATTTAACCGTTAATAAGTTGATTAAATACATTGCCTTGCACGTTCATACTGGCCTAATTTATTGTTTTAAAGGTGAATTAAGCAGTGTAATAATTGAAAGTTAATACCGTAAAACCTCGGATATAAGCCGAACTCGCGTATTAGCCGCACCCTGACCTTGGGCCGATACTATAAGTTGCACTGGCGATCTGTTTATGGTCATTTTGGTACTGTACGATAGTAGCAAAGACTCACGTATAAGCCGCACCTTGACATTGGTCTGATCCTATAAACCGCACTGGCGATCTGACTCGAGTACTAGCCGCGGCTTATACGCGAGGTTTTACGGTAAGCATATTTCTTTATGTTTTGAAATAAACAACAAGCTTATTAAAAAAGAAAAATCAGTGCAATAACAAAGAAACCCATGTTTCAGGGGTGTCTTACCGTTATCATCAGGAGGGATGACAACCTGGTCCAACGACTGGTGGTTGGAGCTGTGAAATGTACAAATACGTCTTAGGGAGTGTTCATTTATTAGTTACAGGAGAGGGGTGGTGGATTTTGGAGGGGCGTACAAATTTCCGACCCCTATTGAGGGGGGGGGCGTAAAAAATTCAGCTCCTTTTAAGCAAAAAAGCCTTTGACGAGGGGGGGTGTGAAACGTTCCACGCGCTCTCGAGAGGGAGGGGCGCAAAATCTCACCACCCACCCCTCCCCCTGTAATTAATAAATGAACACTCCCTTAGATGTCTAATCTAGGAATGGGAGCGAGGATTAAACTGAATTGTAATTTATACATTTATGTACCATAAATTCCAGTGTAAAATCTACATGTCCCGTATAACCAGCACCCCGAATTGGAGAAACCGCTATAGCCCACACTGCCGGTTTGGTTCGGGTATAACCCGCGGATTAAACATGGAAATTTACGGTACAAGTCAATCAAACCTTGCTGCTTGAACAAAGGAAGAAAAACTTTAATAAGAGAAATTGTGCTGGTAAATATGAAGACGAAAAAGAAAAGCTGGGGAAGGAAAATTGAAAATAAATTGGACATGTATACAAAATGTGTACTTACTGGTTCAGTGCAGCGGTGGAGCTTCCTGTGACAGAAAACAGGATTACACGATAGTTTTATTTACTTTGTAATTCAATACATTCACTTCTTATGGGTCTTATGGCAGTGTAGCATCCTGGTAGCCCCGACTATTGGTATCGGTCTCAATATCCAAATTTACTTACTCTTTCAGGGGTTTTTTTTGCCAGGAAAAAGTAGATTTATTATATTCCGTGGGTTTACCTGAATAACCACCCTGGTAGACAGTTATGAGGGTTTATAAAACAGTTGGCCGTGCATTATAGCCTCAGGAAAATCACATGCCATTTGTTATAGAGCAACAGTGCACCCTGAGCATGACGCCATACTGCGGTACCTAGGTTAACGGCCTGTTTTACCCACAGGAAATGTACATCATGTATCTAGGTTAATATAATGTTATAATATAACGTATAAATACAATAGATAACTTGTTCTTCGGACTTGAAGGCTCAACACCATCATGCGTTAAAGGCCAATTTTGACGTGGAGTACATCGTTTTCTATTCTCTAAATACTCTGGGATACTACTTCCATAAGTCTTTATTTTTGTAGTGATAATTGTCACCATACCTTTGTCGTCGTTAGCATTCTTCTTGGAGCGTCGGCAGCAGAGACAGACGAGGATGACGAGACCGATGACGACAACGCCGCCCACAGCGCCCCCTATAGCCGCCGGGAGCACGCTCGGAGACGCAGGAGGCACCGGGTCTGGGGACAGCAAAAACTTCATTAAATTCTTTCTTTTAAAGGTATTTTTGGGATTTTGCTCTTAACAAATGTTTTTGTCTGGAAAATAGAGGGTTTTTTTTGCTGCTGAAAGTGGTAAAAAAAAAACATCGACCTACCAACCCCATGTTTTTTGGGCCCTAAATTTTACCTGAACACAACATTTATTTCTGAGGCCTGACTGGTAAAAGTGAGTCGCTGCATAAGTGTTATAAGACAAGGACAGGGTAATTGTCCAAGGCGTTTTTCGGCCGTATCAGTATAATTTCTACTTTTTCTTTTACATAAAGGTTTATGTATGTATACACTAACTGGAGAATTGCTGTAGCATCCAAACTTCTGCTTATTGCTCGACTGTTTTTGGCTTTATTTCTTTTTAATTAGGCCCACAGTATTCTAATTAACTTTTTTTTTAAATCAATTTCTTCTATTTTTTCATTTAGCTAGAAATTAATATTCATGAAATATTTTGTTATTTGTCTCTGGCAGTGCTGAAGATATTGCATTCATGAACAAAGTCTGAGAAAGTGTAAAGCTAAGACATATGGTGTGTCCTGAGGTTAGTGAGGAGTGCCTTACAGATAACAATAACAAAGGCAACATGTAGTGTGTTAGAAACATGCATATATATTAAGGATATATAAAGTCATTCTTAAAACCAGAAATCTTAGTCACAATCTTGATACATATACGACATACTTACTGACTATAGTACTGACGTTGAGGTGAACAGCCGTGGACATAGCAGAGTACCCGGCTACGTTACCCACCAGACAAGTGTACATGCCACTGTCGGCTGTGGTCACAGTCACCGTGTGTGTCAGTGACTTATCAGGCCATTCTCTGAGTAGCTCATTATCTTTGTACCAAGCGACAGTGTCGGCTGTTGGGTTATCGATGGCTGTACCGTGGTTACAGCTGAATGTTACTCGCGCGTCAGTATAGGGATTGGGTGGGGTCACCGTAAGCACTGCAGGGTCACCGGAGATGTCTGCAAAGTGAACACACAGTGGGCAAGTGGTAGCAGGCAGAGGGAGACAGCGATAGTAGATCATGCAAAGTTAATGCATAACATTCAATGGCGGAGTGTGTTCTGCATTCAGTAATGTCAGTAATGTCATATTATTAAAGAAAGAGGTGCTTAAACGTTCAAAGGTGGATATCAAATGTCGTTTAACAGATAGCATTGATAAACTTACATTGGACGGTTATTGTTTTAGCCGTACGGTCCGGCCGTCCTCTTGGTGGATCCACACTACAGACTACCTCTATCCCGTTATCCGCCCTGGTCAGCGTATGTGTTAATTCTACGGTGTACCGCCAAGAGCCATCTGCATTTTGTACTCCTGATGGTACAACCTCCTGTGTTCCCCATTTCATCTGGAATTGTTCAGTTCCTAACACTGGGAATACACGGTCTATAGTACATCTAACTGCGGCTGTGTCATTCTCCTTAAATGTAGTTGTATCCAGTCCTATTAGTGTGATCTCTGGTTGTACTGAAACGTGAGACGTGGGCAATGATAAATATTACAGATTCATACATAAATCTGTCAAAACGTAGCCACTCTTAGTCTAAATATTTTTTATTCTATTGGTTACGGCCCCGGCCCCCGCCGCATTACTATGAAAACCCCCGCACTAAAATAAAATTGTGAAACTCCAGTTAAATTGCAATTTGTCAGTTTTTACAATGTGTCAGTGTAAATCGAACCATTATAAGATTTCAGGTGTGAAAGTGTGAAAGACTCAATTCCATTTTATTCTGATTTAATTTTATTTCATGCTCGTACTTGAGAAAATGTTCAAGGTGTCCTTAACCCAAAGAATAACAAAAGTGTGGCCGTAGCAGCTCTATACTTATCCCGACCTCTCATGAACAGAGATGCCTGGGAATCCCAATTCATTTAGGGAGTTGTTGTGTTTTCAAAAGACAAAACGGACGATCACATTGAAAAATTCCTTAATTTTTGGTATCTAGTCATAAACCCTTAGCAATGCAGATCAAGAAGATGTGATCGGATGTTTATGTTTGATTGAAGTTGATAAAGTGTTACGCTGTAAGGAACAGTGTTGCCGAAAACTTTTTATCTACGCAGGCCAATATGGTCTGCATGACTAGATCTTACGCAGGTAATTTTCCCTTCACGCACTCCACATCCATACATGTATGTACATATCTCATGTCAATGTTTAAATTCTCTGAATGAATCCTTATCATAGTTGTGGCCATAACTTTGGTTCTACTATGAACATCTGAAGACTTTTTTCACCATTGGAAAGGTCATGGCTGGTCTTAATGACCGTGTGCCGACGTTATTCTGGTAACACTGCAGGAATCAAAGTTACTTACTGTAAACATTTAGCTGTACGGAGTCAAATGTTGTTCCACTGTTTAATGTAACCACCCTACATGTAAAGTTAGAGTCATCCTCTAGTGCTACACGGGCGATGGTCAGCTGGAAGGCCGCAGTGTCTAATGACATGTCAGCTCTGGCGCCAGGATTGCCAACAGTTCCTGACCTAATTTGGTTGTAGATAGTTGCACTCGATGCAGGAGCTGTTGTGTTGGTATCAAAATATCCCCGGTACCATGATTTGCTGATAAAATCCGTAATTCCTCCTCTTTCACATGGTAATGTGATTGACATGGACTCCTGTGCTCTCATGACAGTAAGACCTGGAACACAAGTCAACAGTAGCATTAATCCCCCTGCCGCATATCTCACCAACTTGACCAAGGCCGACCAGACCCTAGTCTCCAGAGCAAATTGCCTCAAATCCCTCCACGTTGCTTCACGTTACTACCGGGAGCGACAGTCTGCCGCGTACCACTGTGACGTGGGGCAAAAAGCGAAGATGAAGATGAGGATTGGCCAGGTTATTGATTATTAAAGGGGACATACACATAGAGGTGCTTATTTTTATTGCCCTACAGGGGGTCCTGTTTGAAGTTTGGGCTGGTTGGAGTCATTAGAGGGTGGGGTGGTGGTGGGAGCAGCTCGATAAACTCACCAACATACAGACAGTGGAGGGGGTGTTTCTATTGAGGGAACAGCCAGATTTCAAAATTATGACAGTTGGGAAAATGATAAACTGAATTTTAGAATGTTTTACTTGAGGAATATATTCAGATCTTATCTAGATCTATGGATCAGATATTCCCACAGATGTTATCTTTCCTGGGAAAAGATATTCACTAAAGACATAGATATTCAGGATAATTTGAAACTTTTATCAGAGCTCTTTACCCTACCATTTATGAGACCCCCTGCTGTGGGTTCACAGGCTCTTCCGCCCTATATTATAAAGCCTCCCTTCCCTTTAACAATTTAGAACTAGAGCCCCTTTATAATACATGTATGAAGGCTTTGTTTCTCATAGGGGGTGGGGATAAATGAAGCATATCTAATCTTGGCACCCTATCCCCACTTACGAAGGCCTTATGACAAGGCAGGGGTGATTTTCATTTGGCGGTGGGTATGTTGAAAAACTGAAAAATAAAAATCCACCCCAAGGCCACTCAAAAAAAAAAATTGTTTCTCATCACCAAGCAATGAAAAATATGACGAGGGCGTTTTTTATTTAATTTTTTTTTTTTTTTTACTCGGGACAATTTACATAGGGAAATTTGGACATTTCGCGATCAATTTTCAAATTTTAGTAATTTGGAGTTTATTGTTCAGAAAAAGTTGTAAGAATGCAAGTTACACCTAGCTAATTGCATTGCTGACAGCATAAGCTTTAATTTGATACCAAATTTGCCAATATTTTGGCAATTTAAACATATTTTTCATCAAAAATGTAAAAAAAAAAAAAAAAAAAGTTTTCCCCAAATCATGATTTTTATGATGCGCGCGGTGATGAGAAACAACTTTTTTTTTTTGAGTGGCCCAAATAAGCTCCTAACCCATCTTTAAGTTCGCCACTGCTTTCTGACATTGAAGCATCATTCAGGATTCGTATATAAAAATTGTGTAAACAGGTCAAATGTCGGACACTTTTGGTTGTAGTGCCCTATGCCACAGGCTATGGTGTAGCCAAATGTATTGCAATCTCAAAATTTGATACCAGGCATGAAAATTGAAGTGTTTTCCTTTAGCTTCATGAATATTTTCTACCCCGGTAATTCCTTGTATTTTGGTGTCTCTATGCAATAAATTGACTATTTCACGTTGTTCTATGACATGCTCACATAGCTATCGTCCTATCATCCTATGACAGGCTATGTCACAGTATGTGTCCAAAGTCGGACAGTGTATTGTATATTTCACTAGATTCATCAAATTAAGGCTAAAATGCTGTTAAATGGACTATACTAATTTTTTCTGAAATAGAAATCGTGTCTACACACTTATAACTTCCCACAAACATATGGAATCATACCCTCTTTTGGGGGATATGATATTTCTAAGGCTCTGAAAAAAACTAATCAAGATCGTTATACATTATTGGCAAATGAACGGCAGTAAGAAGAATTACACAAATAATTAAATTCAGATTTTTTTGGAGCGAAATTTCGTAAAAAGAAAAAAATCATTTTATGCTGAACTATCCGACTTTTCTGACAGGTGTCCGACTTTGACCTGTTACCCTATAAACTAATATAAAGCCTTAAGCCTTAAAGGCTATAAATGCCATCAATGCTAAGGGAGTGTTCATTTATTAATTACAGGGGGGGGTGGTGAGATTTCGCGCAGAGGGGCGAAAAATCTTTACGCCTCCCCCCTTCGAGAGCGCGTGTAACGTTTCGCGCCCCCCTCGCCAAAGGCGGCGAAAAATTTTCGCCCCCCCCCCCCCACTTTGAACTATAGTAATGCGCTGGCTTTTTGGCTAAAAAGGGGCTTAAATTTTTACGCCCCCCCCTCAAGAGGGGTCAGAATTCTTTACGCCCCCCCCCCCTCAGAAGGGGTCAGAAATTTTTACGCCCCCCCCCCCCAAACCCACCACCCCCCCCCCTGTAAATAATAAATGAACACTCCCTAACTCGGTGGTGACATGAATAATTATTATAGAACTCTGTCTGCCTGCGCTTCAGTTTGTATATTCTGTGTCTGTTGGGACTTCTCACACACAACGTGTTGGAAAAGTGTCCCTTCTTTAGTTCCATTCTAGACCACAATAGCCTAATAGCATCAGCGCACCTGTTGAGTAGTGTTTGTGTTGGTCCGTGGACTGTCCACGGCACTGAGTGAGTCAGTTCGTCCCACGATCAAAAGTTTCTAAACTCCTTTAAACTCATCTAAAACTATCCTTACCTTCAACAACCGATAATAGAACACTTAGTAAACATCCCAATAAGACGACAGAGTGCGTAATCCAGTCCATATTGATAAAATAACGGCAGAAACTTTTGTCCGTGTGGCAAAGTTTGGCCACTATTCTGGGGCACCCCTCTGCCTACTTCCGTGTGTATTATGACGTCACAAGGGATTCCCCTTCACTCTCCAAGCAGATCTCCCCGACCTGCTTGGAGAGTGAAGGTGTGTGGGCGGGAAAGACCGGATAATTTCATAGCAAAGAAGATACGTGTTGTTCTCGGAACGGAAGCTTCACATACCGAGTCATATTAATGTGATTATATCTAACTAGTCTCAGATACGATTGAATCCCTTTGATATTATTACTGTATCGACATGGACAATGAAGATGAGGGGCCTTAGGGAGTGTTCATTTATTATTTACAGGGGGGGTGGTGGGTTTGTGGGGGGGGCGTAAAAAATTCCGACCCCTCCTGAGGGGGGGCGTAAAAAATTCTGAACCCTATTGAGGGGGGGCATAAAAATTTAAGCCCCTTTTTAGCAAAAAAAGCCCGCGCGTTACTATAGTTCAAAGGGGGGGGGGGGCGAAAAAATGTTGCCGTCTCCGGCGAGGGGGGGCGCGAAACGTTCCACGCGCTCTCGAGGGTGGGGCGTAAAAAATTTTCGCCCCTCCTGTAGTGTTTGACCAGCGCGGCAAAGTAGCGGCCCGCCCTCTGTACTTCAATGACGGAACTATGGAGTAGAACTCTCCAACATAGACGATAATAAAGGGACTTCCTGGTGAACAATATGGGCGGCTAGACCGCGTACGTTATGACTCCCGAGTTGCTTTCTTCATACACCAGACCTCCGCGCGAAATCTCACCGACCCCCCCCTGTAATTAATAAATGAACACTCCCTTACAAATTTAGAGAAATGCCCCTGAGGCCGGGCCCAGGGCAGAGGAAGTCGAATTGCATGTGTATGAATTTCGGAGTAGAATACTTTTTGAGTAGGTTAGTCATATTTATGGGGGTTGAAGCCTTAATTCGACATGTCACTTTTTTTCAGAATCGACATGCGACATGAAAAGGATAGTGTTCATTTAATAAGGAATGTTCATTTATTAATTACAAGGGGTGAGCGGGAGGGGGGGGGGCTGGTCGGTTGTGGAGGTGTCGAAAAAATTCGACCCGTCTAAAAGGGGGGGGGGCATTTAGGATCTTTTGTGAAGGGGGGGGGTAAAAAATAAAGCCCCTTTTTCAGGAAAAGAAAGAAGCAAGCACATCACTATAGGTCACTGGGCCAGGGGAGGGGCAAAAGATTTCACGATGGGTGAGTAAGGGTGGTCGCAAAATATTGTGATACCTACTCTTGGCTGTTCCGCTAACGCCGAAGTGCAACGGACAAGCGGGAGGACCTATATGCGTGCTCTAGAGGTAGAGCCTAATTTTATTTCACACTTTTACGTTAGATTTCACCATTTCCTCATATCATTAAAGGGACAGTATATACATGGTTTATCCGCCATTACTGGCCGTTTTAGGTGACCTTTCAACCTATTTTACATATTACAGCCTAGTAGATCCGCCCACAGGTCAGTACAGGTCTTGGTATGCAAAATACCCAAAGCTCTGGGCCATCTGAAGTGAACCTCTGTGTGCCACTTTTGGTACGCCTGGGTTATTTACAGAATGGAATGGCCATTATTATACGTATTGTGATGGGGTGGGGAATGAGGGGTTGGGTAGATACAAGTAGTATATAGGAGCATATTCAGCGCGTAAGAAACGGTAGCAAGTAGGTCAGTTGACACTTGCAGAACGGAAGTGACCTTTAAGAGCCAATCAGAAGCTTCTATATGACAGGAAGTGACGTCACTGACCTAGATTAGAGGTCATGACATACTTTACAAGCTTCTGATTGGTTAATATATGTCAATATGACCTACTAACTTTGTAAACACATACACGTGCTATACACCACGTGCTATACACCACGTGGCTTTCAAATGTCAACAATGACATTTCAGTAATACCGTCACATGCAGATGGAATACTAACTTTAGTATTCGATAAATACCGTTGGTATATACACAGATACACGACACAATTTGTTTTTTTCATTCTTTTTTTATTTCACACAAAGCAAAAAGCAAAGCAGTTACAAAGTGAATGAGTTATTGGCACAGTTCAACCCACACCCTCCTCCAGTTTTAGTTTTCTCCATTTCTGCCTTGTCTTGAACTTCTTCTAGTTGCCTCACTCTGTACATGAGCTGACTGATCATATCAATTATTTTATCCATGACATCAGCGTTACTCTTCAACCCGTCGATCACGTCTAATTCTCTCTGAGTGCTGTCTGCAAGTAAGTTGTGTTTAGTACTTGCAGCTTCTTGCTCTAGAGACTTTAGTATAGACTCATGTATGGCTGGACCATTCGATCGGTCAGGTTGGTTGGCAGTTGGAGAAGGTTGTGTAGAGTGTGTTGAGGGTCTTGGGTTCGACATGTTTCTATCAAGAAGTTGATGCAATGAGCTCCACAAGTCTTAGTGTATAAACTTTGTAGTTGTTGCTTGTTGAACGTCCCACACTTGTCTGACGATTTCTTCAAGAACGCTCTGTGATATACACTCATAGGGGGTAAACCATAAGGATCGAAATAGTACACTACTCCATCACTCTGAACATAGAAAGCTATCCAATGTTGTCCAGGTTGTGTGTGGGGGTGTGTGTTACTGACAAAGCAAGTCAGAGGTGTTGCTTCAGCAGGGCACTCATCACTAGGGAAAGTACCTAGGAAGTATCGTCGAGTGTGAGGGTGTTGGCTAAGAACAGTGTTCAGTTGTGAAGTCTTCATCTTCTCAGGCCATGTGGTAGTCTGTGACTGGTAGTCTGTCAGCTGTGAGTTGGATGTTGTTGTCGTAGAAAGCACAGATGACAGCTGAGATAGCGTGATTTGTAGGGGCGTTGAACCTCAGAGACACAGTCAACTTCCCTTGCTTCACTAAGTTGATGCGTGGGCATTCAGGAGTCCTGTCTGGAGTCAGGTCGAAAGCGAAGACTGTGTACCCTGATTGGAACTGTTCTAAACTGAGACCACAATCTTGACCTACAGCTAGTAGACCTGTCTCTCTGAACAAGTTCCTGTAAGCTTTCACACAGTTCCCTGCAGCAAAGTCAGTCTTCACTTCATATTTATGGTCATCATACTTCAGACCTACTTCTCTCACTGAGTAGTTCTGGAAGTTGAACGGGTTCTCGCTTTTAGTGCCTGACGCTGCAGTCTCTTTGACTAAAGCTAGTAGGACACGGGTCGGGATCTGGCTTGTGTCGGGTTGAGTCCAACTGTACTCTTGTGACCCTCCGTCTAGAGTGTGTTTAGTGACTCGACACCTCGTCAGAGTGTAGTTGAATGGCCCGAACTGAGGGTTCATCACTGTTTTATTGTGGACTTCAGCTACTTCGTCTCTCACAGTCACTTGGCGCACGCTCATCTCAGCTTTAGTGATCTTCACTTTGAAGTCTAAGTCTGCAGCTTGCATCATGTAGAAAGCTGGAGAGCTACGTTCATATATGAACTTGAACTCACAATGTGAAGGGAAGAGCTTGCACTGCTTGAGGAGGTCGATGTGGGGTCTGATGATGACTCCGTGAGTCCGTCTTGCACTGAACTCTTTCCGGCGAGCAACGAAACCTGTGTTAGCAGCAACTCGTCCTTCCATGTGGCCAGCTGTGTCCATCATCCACTTCTGTAGACCCTTCAACCGAGTAGTCTTGTCGTTCACTTCAGTTCCTACTAAGTCTAACAATGTCGATTTCAGTGCATAGTCTTCATTGTTCCCTGTCACTTTCTCTCCGTTGATCAACAGTTGAACAGAAGAGAAGAGGGAGTGGCCTATGTTGTTCACAGGTGCAGCTTCGTCACCTACTGCTAGACGTGTCCCAGCAGCATCTACAACTTCTATTTCCAAGTACAACTCTGCTTCACTCAAATCTGTGTACAGAGTAGTTGGCTCAAAAGTAAAGTCGAAAGAGTCAGTGTGGTCAGTCAAAGCATTGTTAGTTGTCTTAGTGACTGTCTGACTTTTCAGAATGTCTTTTTGAGTCACTCCTACTGCATGGAGATCTAACTCTCCTACAGCACATGTCTGGCCATGAGGATGTAACAGACTCATGATTAGAACAGTAGTGCTTTATTGCTAGCACGACTCTGCTTCTTCTTCTTGCGCCCTTTGCCTGTCTGCTGCTTAGTACGTCCTGCACGTCGGACTGTCGCACGGCGTTTGGCTGGAGTCGGTTGAGACACTCTGTTTATGTAGTTCTGAGCTGAAGAATGAGCTCTCTTCAATAGAGCTTGGCTTTGACCTCTGACATGTTTGTTTACACTCTTCTTGAGTGGTTTTCCAGCCATGACATCTGAAAGTACTCCTGCACCTGTAGAGAGTAGTGCTGTGCCAGCTGTCTTAGCAACTTTACGACCAATAGTGCTCAAAAGGGGGACAGCTCCTCGCAGTAATCCTGATATGATAGATCCAATACCATGACCACGTTGCCTAGCTACTCCACCGAAAGCTGGTAGAACACCGTGACCAAACTGAGATTTAGCATAGTAAGCACCATACTCCCCTCTAGGGGCTAAGTATGGAGGTGGGCCAAAGCGCTGAAGCATACTGTTACTATATGTGGTTGCTTATAGGCTTAAAAGCTAGTACTACAGTCACTGCTCCACGTTCAAATGGTATAGGACGACCTGTGCTGTCTCTTAAGTAGATCGCGATCTGTCTGAAGCTGCTCTTACTCACAGGTTGGTACATCAAAGGTTGGAAAGTGACAGTCTGTGTGTCACCTAGCAGTGGATTAATGTTTACAACTCTCAAGAGAGGTGCTCTCTTGTCTCCAACAATGTTATGTTTCACTATATCAGAGTATACATACACAGTCTGAGCTCTGAACTTCAAGTCTACTACAGCTTGACCTTCAGTTTTATTCATCAAGAAGACTCCACCTCCGAATCCTAACTGCACACCTAAGTTAACTGGTAGTTGTATCACAACATCAGGGGGTAGAGCTACAATACACTTCATTGTATACCTGTTGTATGTGAACACGTTAGATTTATTGTTCTTGTGGTGTGTCCTCAGTTTCTTGATGATACTAGGGTGTTTCCTGTTTATACACTTGTTCAGATAATTTATGAAGTCACTGTTGTCTTGTAGATATACACCTTGCAGAGAGAAAGCTGTATATGTCCGGACTGCTGGGAATTGAAAAGTGTTGACTAGTTTATCTAAATACTTCAACTTTAATTCTATTTTCACTACTCTGAGTTCTTCCTCAGTCAAAACTTCTGACTCTCTAGTAGTAAGCCCGTTTATGAATGCTGCTTTTTCTGTGTAATTTAAGTTGAGTGAATCTCTCACAGCTGAGACTGCTGCACTCGCACGGTTCTCAGGGTTCAAACCGCGTACTATTCTGTAAGTGATACTGTCTGCACCAGATGGCGGCACTTCTGCTAAAGGGTCTGGTTCAGTTTCGGTTTCGCTGTCCGATTCGACACTAGGTGGCGGCGCAGGTCGCGCTACTTCTCCAGAGCTTGGGTCTGATTCTACACTAAGTCTCGCTGTAGGTTGTCGTACTGGTACTTGTTTAGAGCGTTTGATCTCTACACCTCGCTGTAGACACTTCTTAGCTACGCTGTCGTGTATACTTGAACTTTTCCTATTCAACACAGGATCGTTCGCTGTGTAAGGAAAAAAGTCTGAGCTTCGCTTATGTAGTGCTTCTTGTAGTCTTTTAGCACTCATGACGCTCTTGGGTATAGTTGAGTCTGTTTCACCTTCTATGAACAACAATGTCTCACATTCTACGTTGTACCAACTAGTAGGACACGTTATTTCTTGCAGAGCACACTCCATTGGAGTACTAGAAGATACATACTCAGGTAACAATGTGTTGTAAGTTGTCAGAGTGTTGTCTGGGAAAACTTTCATAGACGAGTTGCTAGGTAGTGTCATTGTGAACGCCATTTTTTCACGTTCTTAGCAGGTTCCCACGTGTTGAACTTATCCCCGTAACCTTTCCACTTGACGTATGCTTGACGCTTACGACCTGAGCCTCTGTACTTCACTACTTCCTCTATGTCGTACCTCTTCCCTTGACGGACATGGACCTTTTGAACTTCAGGCTGGTAGAAAGTTCCTTTTATCTCTTCTCCTAGTTCATCTTTCAGTTGGTATCCTTTAGGTTTGACAGAATCTATAGTGTATACTTCTTCAGTCCAGTTAGGTTCGTAACCTCTGTTGAAAGCGCGCTTCTTAGCAAGCATGCGCACTTTAGAACCTTTCTTCAAAAGTAACTTGGGCACAGTCCTCTTGTCTGGTGGTTGTTCATATAGCCTGTAGAACAGAGCATCAGAGTTCTTGTCTGTGATGTCGACTGGAGCTGCACCTAGTGTCTTATGCACAGTACTATTGTAAGAGTGGACTAGATCTTGAAGTATGCCTGTCCACTTGTAGTTGTTGAAGTAAGCAAAGCAACGCCACAGCTTACCTTGCAGTGTGGCGTTAAAGCGTTCAGCTATAGCACATTTCACGTCATCGTTCTCTCCAGTGAACAATTCCACACCCCTTTCTTCTAGATGACTTCTGAAAGTTTGGTTCAAAAATTCTTTTCCTTTGTCAGTCTGGATTTTAACAGGTTGTCTACTCTCAGTCATTTTCTTGTAAGCTTCTAATACATCTACAGCTTTCTTACTCTTGACAGGTTGAGCAAAGCCATATCTTGAGAAGACATCTATACCAGCTAAAATATACTGGTACCCTTTGTTCTCACGTGAAGACTCTCTCATGTCAATAAGATCTAACTGCCATTGTCTATCTATACCCCAAGTCTGAGTCTTGTGTCTTGTGAACCGTCTCTTGTAAGGTTTGTGTCTAGTGTAAGCATCCACATCTTCTAAAGCTTCAGCAATGTTTTTTAAGTCAGTCTTCTTAAAGTGATGGTGTCGCAATTTACTCACGCTAGTGAAACTTCCAGGTTCTCTGACTGAAGTATAGCGATCTACTACAGCTTTCTTCAAAGCTTTGTCCGCCATAACTTTGCTAGTTGACGAGATGTTATACCAGTACCACTCTGTGCAGTATTAGCTTTACGTTTACGCTTTGGTGTTACACTATATGAACGTCTTCTGAAGGGGGAGCCAGTCATAGAACTAACACTCTTGAAAGATTCTTTGTTTCTGACGAACTTGAGGTCTGGGTTCAACCTTTTAACAGCTGCGATGAAGTACTTTTGTCCTATAGGAGGTTGCTTCTTAGTTAGACTATTTTTCCGAGCTGCATCACCTAGTAGATCAATGATGTTACTCCCTTGTATACGCCGCCCGTGCACTACTAGTTCACCACTAGGAGTCCAGTTGATAGTACCTCTACCTTTGTCAGAGTCTGCTAAGTGTCTATACAGATTCATAGCAGTCTTCTGATAAGTAGTAGGTACACGCCTTTGAATTAAAGCATCCATCACCATGACACCTTGTCTACCTATAGGTCCTGTGTCTTCTTCTTCTCTTTCTTCTTCTTCTTGAGACTCATATTCATCGTCTCCACTAGCACCAGGTAAACTTGGAGTTGGAGTTTGATGACTAGTAGTAGAAAACATATCGTCATCATCGCCTGAAGTAGCTTCATCGTCTGCTTCTTCCCCTCTCCTACCTCTTTTGTGACGTTGTCGAGTAATATTTCTAGGGTTCATAGAAGAAGCAGCTCGACTCACAATTTTAGCTTTTTTGTATAGTATAGAAGATTTAGTCATGAGCTGGTTGTATCTACTGAGTCTCTCACTAGTGTTCAACTGAGAGTCATTCAATACTCTAGTTGCTTCTTTCTGTAAGTGACTCAATATCTCCACTAGACTACTGTGTGGGGATAGTTTTTCTCTGACTAGTTGACTCTCATAGAACTGAGTTTGAGGGTCTGGTAGCACAGCTGGAGCAGAAGACGCGAGTGTTGCACTAGGTAGCGGGTCAGTGTTAGTAGTAGAAGAAATGGGGGTGTCGCTTCTACCCACTAAATCAGGTCTCACTAAAGCCATACGTGTGTAAGACATGACTACCGTTTGACAGCTGATCCTATGAGACTAGTAATAAGTGGTAGTGCTACACCCAGTAGTGCACCTATGAAGCCACCTTTCTGCTGTAGTATTCGTCTCTTAGCTATGACAGTAATCTTAGGTTTTGTTATAGCTCTCAGCTGTTTCTTTTACGGCGATAACTTCTTGACTGCGTGAATTGAGTTCGGTGTCAAGGTTTTGTTCATTACATTGACACATATGACACTCATTAGTCTGATCACTTCTTCACTGAGACCTCTCACTAAATGTTGACAGTCTGTAGTACTACATTTAGCTATATGTTTCAACAGAGAGTAATGACGACGTAAAGAAACTAACTTTTGGTAGTAAGCACTTCTCTGACGGCGCTTAAGACTCTCAGCACGCTTACTCTTAGTACTCCCCTTCATTTCTTCTGCTTTTTCCCAGTAGGAATGAATACTACGCTGTTCCAAGGTGTTGTTATACTGTTCCTCACTCGCAAGTTGTCAGGTGTGCTCTGCTTACAGTCCAACACTATGTATGAGTGTTTAGCTGTAGTCTCTTTGTTATATACCTGAGTCAAGAAAGATGCTTGCGCTGGGAAAGCTTGTCTAGATATATAACTTATCTGACTCATATCTGGAGGGTTTTTAAAAATAACTA
Organism: Harmothoe impar; assembly: GCA_947462335.1. Classification (NCBI taxonomy): domain Eukaryota; kingdom Metazoa; phylum Annelida; class Polychaeta; order Phyllodocida; family Polynoidae; genus Harmothoe; species Harmothoe impar. The sequence goes on from OX381717.1 coordinate 59,657,158, forward strand.
GATAATGACTGTTCAAACTGAGAGTCCTGAAGTCTTTGTTAGCAAAGAATAAGTTCTGAGTAATGAATATTACATTCATGTTCATATGATGAGAACCTTTGATGAAGAGGTCTTTAGCTATAGGTGCATATTCTGGGTCTAACAAGTCGTCTATGATGAGCATCGAGTATTTACTAGTATCTCGACTAGAGTTGAAAAGTTCATCTCTTGTAAGAAGACCTTCGTTGAATTTCACACCTGCACTTTTCAACTTTTCAAACTCTGCTTGCCACTGGCTGTAGCAGTAAGTTATATCGTGTACTTCAGGTGTGACGAGAGTCTTCACGTTATTTATCACTTCGAATACTAGACGACTCTTACCACACGATGTAGGTCCAGCTATTAGCATAGTGAAAGGTGACTGTAGTCTAGGATCGAATTCAACAGATTCCACAGTGCTAGAGACGTCCATCTTAGTGCAGTGATCAGACGAGAGTGGTCAACACTGGAGTGACACAGCTCACTTTTATGTCTTTGGGTACAGCTGCATACAACCCTTGAACATACATTGCGACGTCGCTGCGACCCATGTCGTCTTGCAACACTTTCATCAGAGCCATAGGCTCAGACGTCTCGTTGTACTTCCAAGCTCTCAGCACTTCATAGACAGGGTTCTTGACAGTTCTGTCAGAAGGCACAGGTTGAGAGATGAAAGCTAGTTCATGAGAAGTCAACCCTAAGTAGATCCCTATGGTCTTCCAGTCTCTAGGGCAGAGCTCAGCTAAAAGAGAGAAATATTTCTGCACTTTCCACTCCATGTCTCCACTCTCTAAGCCATCCCACATGTCATGCTTGTCCATGTACTCACGTGAGAATTGGATGAGGTCCATACGGTAAGATTCTTCCAAAGCGTCTGCTAGTTCCTTCCACCTAGTAGTACAACTTTTCTGGTACCAAGTAGTGAACATTTCTCTAGCTTGAGTTATGACACTTCTCTCACAACTGAGATATCCCATGTCCTTCAAGTTCACTTTGAGGTATGAACCTAACCGTATGTAATCTGATGTCGGCAACTTACTACTTATTTTCAGTAGCATAGCGTCTGGTAAGTATCCTAACGGCTCTCCTTTGAAGAATGATGATACAGGTACTACTAAATTGAAATCTGCCATGATGAGTGAGTGTGTGAAGGAGTAGACAGGCAGGTAGGTAGGTAGAGCGTTGTATGGGGTGTTGTAGGTTAGGGAGAGCTTTTATATAGCTCTTTAGACTAGAATACGTAGGGAAATCGTGTAAAGAGTATGCAAAACGTTCTGAGTTCGAACTCCTCGCCCCCCTATCCATTTCACACTAGAGGGGTGCCCCCACCCCATACACCCTATGCTAATACTATACACACCCCCCACCCCACCCAACTCTATACGATGCACTAACGTTTCACTTTTTTATCAGAGTGTTTACAATAACATTCTGAGCGCTAAACCACTACGATGAGGGGACGTTGTAATATCACGCTCCCACTGACTTAAATAAGTTTTAACTCTGTGTCTGTCTGCTTCAGTGTAACGTTCTAGATACGTATCTGGGATTTTGAAAATGTCTTCTACTTTCAAATCTGAACGACCTGCTAAGTTCCTTTGAAGCCGACAACCTAGCATGTCTATGATACTCTCTAACAAGTAATGTGTCGGCATGTCTTGATTAGAGTGGTACTGAGGATGATGAGGGTTGTTTGCGTAGTGATGTTTCAGCGCTGATTCCCACATTGCAAGGTGGTCAGAGTTCTTGAGAGGTTTTGAACTCTTAAGGCGGCCAAACTTCCACCCGTATCCAACAGCTTCTACAGCTGAAAACTTAGACAAGTTGTGCTTCATTATCAACTTGTCTATACATTTAGCTTCACTCTCATTGAAGCTATCACTTAGCAGAACCCAAGTGTAATACAACCATTTCCTATGCTCTAAAGTCTGTTTGAAATGATTGAAAATGTACTGTAAAGTTTTTACAGTGCATGTGACAGACTCTTTTCTTTCACACACATACTGTAATACTAACTCGTCTTCAGGGTATCTAGCTTTAACTAGCGTGTAGAGGTCGTGAGCTGTCTTCATGATGACGTTGAAAGGTCGTTTGAATGAGTGAGTGCACTTACACGACCCTATATACTCTGAGTGATTTATGACTTGACAACTAACCGTTTAAAACACAGTGTGCATGTAAAATTTTTAAGAAGTAGAGTGACAGTTTGAAGGGGGGTCTCTCAATATATGAGAGACCAGAGTTAGTTTGTTAGTACACCTATACCTTTTTTACACTTTTTTTATTTTTTTGTGAAGCATCTAATAGACTATTGGTCAAGGGTTTTTTTTCATCAGTTAGGGGAGAAGGATTGAGTTGGAAAGGCTGTCACCAGTTCATACAAGACTCCTTGGCACAGTAGAGTAGGGTTTTGACAACGTTGTACAACTACTCTTACAACGTGACAACACCCGTTTGCATTGTGCCCAATCTCAGTCTTGTATGCTCTTTTATACAAAAACCGATCTGAAGAGTATTTAGCACGTGTTATCTTGTCAGGAGCTGATACTGTGTGCTTGATTAAGCCATGTACCATACTCGTAGAGATGAACACGGAATTTCCCAGCTGGTGTGATTCGAGCTGATTAATTTTGAAGTAGGGTTTCGTCCTACATTTTTGAAAGTTGATAGCTGAAGCTACTACACTATGAGAAGTTACACTGTGTTGTAACTTAGAAACTAGCAGTAACACGTTACTCACTACTTCAGATTGAGTAGCTTTCCCAGTAGAACTAGTTATGAACTTCTTGAGAGAAGGACTACTAGCATTTATGGGAGTCGTGTTGTTATGCAGAAAACAATTTGAAAAATCTAAATTTGGAGGTATGTAACTATCTCTGATGTACTCTTCAGGACAATATCTGAACAACTGCTTTTCCTCACCAGTCTCTACTCCACTCTTGACGTCTGAAATGAACTCCCAAACTGACCGCCTGTGTTTAGTGCTGAGTGAAATCGGTAGAGGTGTACAAGCTGCACTGGACATGTTGTCTCAGAGCTGCTCAGTTTGAATCTGATCACAGCCGGTTGTTTTCAACGTACACTAATCGTTTCCCCCACCCTCTCTAGAAAAGTAGTGTTCACAAATTAACTCACTTGAACGAAAATCTTTCAAATAAACGTCAAGAAGAAAATGTAAACTTCACCTTCAAACTTGTCAATCATATAATAAGTTTAAAAAAAAATTTAGACTGTATTTATATTTTTTCATCTTGAAAAGTGTAGTATAAGATACAGCATTCATGAACGTTCCTTTTATGTTGCAACGCCCCATCCAGCTGACAGCCACTGTGCTATCTGAATAGAGTTCACATTTCCAACTGTTGTTTTTCAACTTTTTTTGTTTTGCTCTCCGCAGAAGCACCAGTCTGTTATGGGTTATCCCGTGCTTATTTATGTAGTGTGGTTGATAAAGATACATTGTATCTAAACTCAGCCTAGTGCTTTACTATAGTGACATGTGCGTATAATTGTCGTACAATAACAATTAGAGATGAAATATGAAAAAAATGTCAGACGTCAAATGTTCGTCTATTGTCGTTCAACAAACGTGTGACAACGTTTGACAATCGTTCTCAGTAAAATTAGTATATATACCCCTTGATTTGCTCAGTTGAAATCAAACCGCTCCTGAGCTGCTCAACTGTGACGACTACTCTACTCTACACCTGCCACTCTACACGCTGCCTCTACTTTTCAACTTCTACAAAACTAACTGTTTTAGTTTAGGATGCGGTCTGCTGGCAACAAGAGCTCTAAGAAGAGTTCTAAAGTAGCTAAGAGCAAGAACTTAGTTCTGGACGTTTCTGTGGAGATACCTCCTACAGTGAGCAATGAAGTACAGTGGATTCATCGTCCAAGTACACCTGAAGAGCAGAGTGCAGCTATCTTGGGGTTACATCACGATCTGGACTGCATGCTGGCTCCTTCCACTGGCGTACTGGACCGTGATGTATCTACGTCAGCACCAGCTTTGAGCTCTACAAGCTTCAGCAACCCTGAACCACCCCAAGATGTCCTCACTTACCAGACCCTGTCACACGTCATGCCTGTGGGCCGAGGCAATGGAGCTCTTCCCACTGCCGCTACTCCTCCAGTCATCATCGACTTGACTGGTGATGAGATACTTCGACCTAGTACGCCAATCGTCATCGACTTGACAGAGGACGAAGTAGAAGAAGGTGAAATCATCGGGCACGACTTGAATGAAGTACTAGATGAGTGGTTCCAGAAAGCTGAAGCTGAAGGACGCTGTGCGCCACCTTCCTCACCTGTCACTACAGCTGTACCAGCCGACATTGTAGTGAGGGATAGTGCCGGGGCCGTCATCACTCCTGGCTTGACCGACACTGTCGTCGTCATCAACGGGGAAGCTACAGTAGTCACAGATGAGTACTACTCAAGAGTAGTAGGTGACACAAGTGGTGAAGTGAATCCTCCCAAGGGCGTGACGACTGCTACTAAAAGAGGTCCATCTCCACAGATTCAGCCAGAAGCAGTTGTTGAAAAAAAAAAGAAGCGAAAGAACACCAAGAGTGTGGCTACTGTAGCTGCAGCTGCTGCACGTGCTGCAAAGGCTGGTGTGGGAAGTGTTACTTCCCAATCTACGGTTGCTACTGCTGTTGTGACACCGCTTCCGCCGAGGAATGGATCCAAGAAAGTTGGGTCTAAGCTGGCTAACTTCCGCATAGTCCCTTTGACTGGTGAGAAGTGGCCTAGTCGGTTTGGTTTCCCATCTCAACAAGCCGAAGGTAGCATTGTTCCTGACCAACTCTTCTACCCACCTGGGGATACATGCACGCTGCTTGAAGTATACAAGCTCCCCTTCATCAGTGGCGTCTCAATAAGGCAATATTTGAACAAGCCTTACGAGAGGCGCGTCAACTTACGGGCAAACGACTTCAGAGGGCTCTTCTACCAGAGCAAATCTATCATAGAGAACTATGACAGGATTAAAGAAGAAGCCAAGAAAGGAGCGCCAGCAGTCCAGAACTATCTGAACTACTTAGACAACCCTGTCAAACACACAGGTGTGTTAGTCAACCTCTACAGGGGACAACCTAAGATCCACATCGGAACGTCGTCGTACGTGGAAGAAATGGATAAAGCGCTGCCGGCAGGTCGAGCAACAACAAGCCCAATACACTGTGGGTACACGGTGACTGTCAACACGATCAAAGACATACTGGAACGTGTTGGGCCGATGCTGGAGAGTGACAAGAACTTTTACAGAGGTGTTACCACTTGCGATGAGACTGATTAGGTGAGTGCTCAACAATTAAATTACATCAGTTGTAAGGTTCCTCAACACTGTATTGATAGGGCTGTAAATTCTTTGCATTATCTGTCTGTCTGTCTGTCTGTCTGTCTGTCTGTCTGTCTGCTTGTTTGTTAGTCAGTATGTTTTAGTGGAAAAAAGGAAAGAAAAAAAAGAAGGAGAGAGTGTATATCTGAAGAGTTTTTAAAATGCATAGACACGTGAATACTATCAGTTGTATTCGGTGTAATGCACCTAGAATTCCTAGACAAGTTACTATACATAACAGTAGTAAGAACTTGTGTACTTCAGAGACTTGCTTGAGAGAAGTCTTCTCTAGTGAAACAGTTTTACCTGAAGAGATTGAGAAAAACTCTCTTTTCTTAGAATATTACAAATCAAATTTCAGATCGATAGGTCAAGGTTTAGTTGTGTTAGGTTGTGTACAAGCTATATATAACGTCAGATTAACTACTTTTGAATCTGATCAAGGAGTGAGTGAGATAGTGACAGCTCTCAGAGCTATACATGAGAACCAGTTATACAGTTATAGAGTAGCTGTGTCTTTTGGTCGAATTTTGACTTGCACTGAAGACGCTGAGCAAAGAGTCATGTATTTTCATGCTTCAGCTAACAACTCTTCAGTTTTTTATGACAGTGAAGACCATCAAGACCCTTACTTCTTAGTTAAGAACTCTGAGAGCTTTGAAAGTTGCATAGATCTATTGAAAAGTAAAGTGAAAGTTGACACAAGTAGACCTGACACAAAGTGGACAGTAGTAGGTAATGTGAATGTGAATCTGACTTATATTAGACCTACAAATGTGTTCTTAGGTAAGTTAGAGAGTGTCCCTCCTAGTTTCAGGAAAAGAGGTATGTTACACTTCCACCGAGACTCTTACAGTAAGAGAGTGTACAGAGACAACTTGTGTTTATTTAGATGCTTGTCACACCACTTGTATAAAACATTAGATAGAACTGTAGAGCTTTTCAAAGAAGCTTATCCAGACACTTGTCAGAAAAAGTTCAAAGGTATTCTCTTAAGTGATTTAGATAGATTAGAGAAAGTATTCAAAATAGACATACGAGTGTTCAAGCTGTCTAGTACTAATAAAGTGACTGTAGTGCGTAGCAAGCTTTGTAGTAGCAAGAAAGTCTTGAATCTCAACATGTACCGCAACCACTTGAGTCTGATAGTAGACATGTGTAAATATGGGCGCGTGTACAGTTGTGAAAAATGTTACAAAGCATTCTCTTCTAATTACAACTTGAAGAGACACACTGCTGTAACAAAAGACTGTACTAAAGTACGATTTATATACAAAGGGGGTGTGTACAAACCTAGTAGAACTATATTTCAGAAGTTGAGTGAGCTAGGTGTACATACACCTGCTCACTTAAAGATATACCCATATAAGATTGCTTTCGACTTTGAAAGTTATTTTGTAAAGAACGGTGAGAAAAGTTGTAACACAACTTTTGAGTTAGATCATGTACCACTGTCTGCTAGTGTAGCTAGTGACTTTCCAGGGTATACAGAACCAGTGTGTTTTGTCAGAGAGAGTAACAGGGAAAATGATGACTTAGTCAGTCGTGTATTAGGGTACATAGATATGTTAGCTTGTGAAATAGGTGAATGTGTCAGAGAGCGTTTTAAAGTAGTGACAGATCAGCTAGATGCTCTGCAAGCTGAAGAGGAAAGGTTAGAGAGTGCAGCTTTGAAAGCTGCTAAGTTAGAGAAAAGTAAGTATAATTTATCACCTGTCGTCAGAGCTAAACAAGCTCTGACAGCTTATATGAACAGAGTACCTGTAGTAGGTTTTAACTCAGGTCGATATGACTTAAATCTAATAAAGAGAAGCTTCCACACTTTCTTCTCAGAAAGAGAAAAGAAACCTATGACGACTATAAAAAGGTGCAACCAGTACATTGCTGTATACACTGAGCACTTAGTCTTCTTAGACATGGTGAACTATCTAGCTCCAGGTTATAATTACGCTAGTTATTTGAAAGCTTTTTTGAAAGACACAGAGAAAGGTTTTTTTCCTTATGAGTGGATGGACAATGTCCGAAAATTAGATAACACAACTCTCCCACCTAGGAGAAGTTTCTATAGCTCTCTGACTGGGAAAGGTATAACTCAAGCTGAGTATAGAAGCTGTAAAGAAGTGTGGGTGAAAGAAAAAATGAAAACAATGAAAGACTACTTAGTGTACTATAACAATTTAGATGTAGCTCCATTTGTCAGAGCTATAAATGAACATAGCAAGTTCTTCATAGAAAGGAGTGTCGACATGTTCAAAGATGGTTTGACACTTCCAGGTTTGACTTTGAAGTTCCTCTTTCAGAACACTGAGTTGAATGCGACACCTTATGTTCTCTTTTCACATCATGAAAAAGAAGTCCACAACTTACTGAGAAAGAATTTAGTTGGTGGACCTGCTATAATATTCCACAGACACCATCGTAGTGGTATAACTAGAATAAGAGAGCGTAAGTATGGAGTTGAGAGTAAAAAGTGTGATCACATTTTAGGAGTAGATGCAAATAGTTTGTACTTGAAATGTATGGGTGAAGCTCATTGTACAGGTTTCTATGTAGTGAGACGTCACGAAGATGATTTCAAGCCTGTTCTCAGTCAGCAAATCAGTTACTCAGCTGTAGAATGGCTCCGTTACAGAGCTATAGTAGACAAAGTACCTATTTTACATCAATACAACTATCGTGAAGTCAGTGTAGGTAGTCAGCGTATAAGAGTAGATGGGATAGTCCCTGATCGTAAATTGATATATCAGTTCCACGGTTGCTATTGGCATGGTCATACATGTCAGATCAACAAGACATTGATGACTAGTACGAAGGGTCGGGAATGGATAGAAGAGCGTTCTACTAAAACAGCTGCTGTAACTCTGTATCTGAAAAGTTTAGGTTACACAGTAGTAGAACAATATGAATGTCAGTGGATCAAATTACGAAAAAACACTCAGTGTTTGAAACTGAAACCTGAATGGAGTGTTAATAGACCGTCTTCAGCTGGTAAGATGAGTCAAGCTGAGATAATAGAAGGTGTGAAAAGTGGTTCAGTGTTTGGGTTGATTCAAGTAGATATTCACACACCTGAACATCTCAAACCATATTTTGCTGAAATGACACCCGTTTTCAAGAACATTCTTGTCAGCAAAGAAGATGTAGGTGACCATATGAAAAGTTATCTAGAAAGTGTAGGGAAACTGCGCCAACCTCAGAGACAGTTGATAGGTAGTTTCCATGGATCACGTCTTCTACTAGGTACTCCGTTACTTAAGTGGTATCTAGAGAAAGGTTTAGTAGTTAGCAAAGTGCACTTGTTAGTTCAATACACACCTGAAGAAACTTTCAGACCTTTTGTGCAAGAAGTGACAGCAGCTAGACGGAAAGGAGATGAGAATGTTGACTGCAAGATCTTGTCTGACTTGTATAAACTGTTAGGTAACAGTTCATATGGTAAGACTATATGTAACAAGCAGAATTTCTTGAATACTAAATATGTAAGTCCAGATTTTGCTAGTCGACATTGTCTGCACTGGTCAGTACAACAAGTGCATGACATCAGTGAGAACACTGTAGAAATGTCATCTCTCCCGACTAGTATCACATACGACTTACCTGTTCAGATTGGGTTCATGGTATACCAGTATGCTAAACTGAAAATGTTAGCGTTCTACTACGACTTCTTGTTGAAGTTCATTGACTCAAAAGACTTTGAAATGTGTGAAATGGACACTGACAGTTTTTATTTTGCATTGTCTAAAAAGAATTTAGACGAAGCTGTCAAACCTGATATGCGTGAGCAATACTTCAGAGAGCGCCACAAGTGGTTACCTTCTGAATCTCGTGATAATCCCGAACATAGAGAGACGTACATTCAATGCAGAACACACAACTACCCATGGGTACAACCACCGTGTTGCTATCGCCGCCTGGTGTTTGACAAGCGAACTCCAGGTCTGTTCAAGATAGAGTGGGAAGGAGACGCTATGACATCTTTGAACCCTAAATGTTACATGTGTGTCAGTGAGACAGGGAATAAGACTAGTTGCAAAGGAGTTATCCAGAGGCAGAATAATCTTACTGAGACAAATTATCAGAACGTTTTGAAAACAGAAAAGACTCATGTAGTGACAAACAGAGGTTTCAGAGTTATAGACCATCACGTCACTACATACTCTCAGAACAAGCAAGGTCTAAATTACCAGTACATTAAGAGAATAGTATGTGAAGATGGTGTCAGCACTGAACCTTTAGATATATGACTCTCTCTTTCTGTGTGTGTTTGTGTGTGTGTGTGTGTGTGTGTGTGTGTGTGTTTGTGTTTGTGTGTGATAAAGACAAGTGAGTTGTATCACTCAAAAAAAGTAAAAAAACTAACAGTATTTTCCTACAGTAAAAAAGAAAAGAGAAAATAGTTAAAGAGAAAAAGGAAAATTTTCTGTGAAGAAAAGAAAATTTCCACAAATGGAAATTAAGTAGTACTAACTATATAGTAAAAAAAAGAAGGAGTAAAGGAAAATTTTCTGTGAAGAAAAAGAAAAAATTTCCATAATTGGAAATTAAGTAGTACTAACTATATAGTAAAAAAAAAAGAAGAAAAGAGAAAGATTTTCATGAAAATTTTTCATAAAAATGTAAATAATACAGCTTCTATAAAGAGAAAGAGAGAGAAATTATAGTTGAACATTCGAGGAAATTATCCAATTTCTCTCCGAATGTTTCACCTCAATTTCTCTCCTAGTGAACTATATCGCTAAAAAAAAGCTCGTAAAATAACAAAAAAAAGTGAACTGTATCACACCAAAAAATAAAAAGCAGGCGTGAAAAGAGAGTTGTTACAAAGACGCCACTGACTGATTTCAGACTACTTTACTAAACTCTCTTTGTCCGTCAAATTCATCAGAGAAAATTCTTTTTTTCTGATTAGTGTCAAGAAATATATACAATGGCTGACAGCAAGTTGACGTCAAAAATAGACGATATCCTTGACTCTGTCAGTATGTACAGTTCTATATATGGTAGTTGTAGTTCTAGACTTGATGCTTCAGCACCAACTCTCTCACCACGTGAAAGTGAGAAAAATGTTCATACACCCCCACGCATTACAACTCATGTAAAACCAGTGTCACCTCGTAACTTCGACACAGCTTTGACTTGTGGTTGTAGAGGTCATTTCTTCTGGGAGTTCATACCTGTAAATAATATTAGCTATTTTAGAGGAACCTTACCTGATGTTGTTGAGCGCTGTTTTTCCAGTATACATGTGTACAGAGATTTCCATGAAGCTTTCTGGGATGCATACACTCAGTGTATAGAGCAATCCACATTGAATCTGCCTATATTCGTTGCAGATTTCACCATTGCTGTGTATCAAATGCATAACTCTCTGACTTGCCCCAGACACTATGCTAGATACACTCTAGGGAGTTTCAAGAGCTTCATGGAGTTCAACGAAGTGTTACGTGAATCACCTATTATAGGCGCATTCTGTAGGTGTAATGTTCCGATGAACCCTTCAGATATCGCTTACAATGTGTGTTTCACGTGTCTGCAAGCTACTCTAGAGTTGAAAGCTTTGTCTCTCACAGCCGTGTTACAGCATTTCTCGTATGAAGTCAGTTTCAAAACTGATTACTTGAATGCCCTGACTCCAGGTGTGAGAAACAATCGCGAATACTTTCTAGCTCAGTCATTGTTTGATGTGAAACTATCTAAAATTGTGAAGATGGGGACTGGTTGGGTGAGTACTTGGAATACTCGAGGTGTTTCTTGGAAAGGCCAGAAAGGTTTCACAACCAATCGTTCTTTCTGCATCATGTGTAACATTGCAGGGAATGGTCATGACTTGTTTGTGTGCAAGAACTGTACAAAGTATAAAATGTGAATAAAGTAACCAAAATAATATTTCTTGCCTTGTGTTTGTCTTTAGCATGTGACGGCATTACTCAATGTCATTGTTGACATTTATTTCAACCACGTGGTCTTAAACACGTGTCATTGTTGACATTTATTATAAGCACGTGGTCTTCAACACGTGTACAAGTGAAGTAGGTCATGTTGACATTGTACTAGCCAATCAGAAGCTTGTAATGTATGTCATGACCTCTGATGACGTCACTTCCTGTCATTTAGAAGCTTCTGATTAGTTGACAGAGGTCACTTCCGTTCTGCAAGTGTCAACTGACCTAGATGCACCCGTTTACTACGCGCTGAATATGCTCCTATATACTACTGATACATGTGGGTAATTCCGCCCTTGTTGTCTATTCCCCCCACCTACTAAAGAGGCAGTTCATACATGTATGGTTTTGTGCCATTGCCCTTGTTAAAAATGAGCATTCCCCATGTCTAGGGCCAGAAGCAAGGGCGCGAACCTATCTCCCTCTCCAAGCACCATGGTGGTGATTGGATAAGTAGAATGAGGGTGCGTCACTAGAAGTCCCCCATCTCCTTTGAGCATCCCATTCTGGTGAAAATACATGTATTTAAATGCATTGAAATGTGACATAATTATCATAAGGCATAATAAAGAATTTTCCTGGAATCCAGAATTTGCAAATATTTTTTAAACTAATGATATAGCCCCTTTAAGCAAAGTCCCCCCTCTGCCTTGCACAAACCTTGCTGCGGGACTGACCTCCATAGCCACAGCATTGTGGGGGAGCAAAATATAACAGAACCATGCACAGGTCGCCAGTGTAGGGCACATAGTGGCTCACCCTCATCCTACTAATAATAGCATTACCACATAGGATCTACAGAACAATTTATCTGCATCACTTTTTACTCTCGCTGATGCAGTATGGCATGGGGATTACAGAACTATTTTCGGTTAAGTTCTATCTGTATTGGTTGTCTTTCAATCATGGAATACAAATGGCAAAATATGGGTATCTATTGGAGAAATTTGCAATGATAAACCTATGGGGCCAGTGGACCTAATTCTAATTCTGGCCACAAGCTGTGGTAGGCTAATCATTTTGAAGAAGAGGGCATCAGCTTATTTGAAATGCTAATATTTATTTTCTGTGATTAGTACAACCTTTGCGGGATTTCAATTGAAATAGCTATGTTTGGAAAAATTTGGGGTGTTTTATTTACTATAGAAATGAATGGAAAACTGTTTACCAAGGCAATTTCAGTTTAAATCCCGCAAAGGTTCCAATATACATAGCAAAATAATGTTTGCATATTCAAAAAGCCCTTAACTTCCTCTATACGAATGTTAATCTAGTAAGAGCCCTCAAAGCTGCTATCATTAGTACATGTACAAAACAGTTTTTTTTAAAAGGGACCATAGAAATCATGAAAAAACACAGAAAAATCCTCCCATAGGCATTATAGCCCCGTTTGATAATGCTATTTACTAATAACTGGGTCACGGGGATTCTATAAATATCATCAGTTGCGGCCCATGGCCAGTGGGAAGGGTCATTATACCTACTACAGATCCTTGACCATGGGTACCAGTGCGACACCAAGGTAATAGACTCTACAACGAGAACAGCAGTTTCCAGGTGCGAGAATAGCAGACTTTTATTACAAAAAGCGAATCACGTTCCTGAAGAGGGGAACACTCGGTGTGAAATCAGCAGGGTTATCAGTGAGTTATTAATCACTATTTTAAAGCTTACTTTTTGGAGTCAATGCATTCCCAAGGCATTTCCTCGAATGAAGGTTATCAACTATTGTGCACGTAACATACATGCATACCATTGATGGCTTAAGCGATTGTAATTGATCTGTGCCGTGAAACATGAACATTTTAGACTCAGAGTACCAGAGAATTCACCAATCTCAAGGTAAAATTCCTAAAACAAGAATTGCGGTTGTTGCCGCGTAAAAAATGCCTCAGGCATTTTTATACGCGGCAACAACCGCAATTCTTGCATTCGAAGAAACATAATGTCTACATGGTTGGTATGTTTGAAGGGAACCCATTCAAGACACCAAAAAAACAGGGCCGGGAAGGGGTTATCAGGGGGAAGGATGATATTACTTCAAATATGGCATTTCCTATGAATTCCTTGGGTCCATGTTAGGGGGTAAGGAAATATGTGTTGCTCGGCAGATAAACAATTACAATAGATGTTGCTAGGCAACCAGCTGGATTAGCAACAAACTGATAGAACCATTGAATTCCTTGGGTCCAAATAAGGGGTAGGTTTGATTATAATCAACCTTAGGACCATGGAAATGTGCGTTGCTAGGCAGATAAACAATTAGAATAGCCATTGCTAGGCAACCAGCTGTATTAGCAACAAACCCATAGAACCATTGAATTCCTTGGGTCCATATTAGGGGGGGTAGGTATGATTATAATCAACCTTAGGACCATGGAAATGTGTGTTGCTAGGCAGATAAACAATTAGAATAGCCGTTGCTAGGCAACCAGCGGTATAAGCAACAAACCAAAAGAACCATTGAATTTCTTGGGTCCATATTAGTGGGGTAGGTATGATTATAATCAACTTCAGGACCATGGAAATGTGTGTTGCTAGGCAGATAAACAATTAGAATAGCCGTTGCTAGGCAACCAGCTGTATTAGCAACCGACCAATAGAACCATTGAATTCCTTGGGTCCATATTAGGGGGGGTAGGTATGATTATAATCAACCTACGGACCATGGAAATGTGTGTTGCTAGGCAGATAAGCAATTAGAATAGCCGTTGCTAGGCAACCAGCTGTATTAACAACAAACCCATAGAACCATTGAATTCCTTGGGTCCACAATAGGGGGGGTAGGTATGATTATAACCAACCTCAGGACCATGGAAATGTGTGTTGCTAGGCAGATAAACAATTACAATAGCCGTTGCTAGGTAACCAGCTGTATTAGCAACAAATGGATAGAACCATTGAATTCCTTGGGTCCATATTAGGGTGGGTAGGTATGATTATAATCAACCTCAGGACCATGGAAATGTGTGTTGCTAGGCAGATAAACAATTAGAATAAGTGTTGCTAGGCAACCAGCTGTATTAGCAACAAACCCATAGAGCCATTGAATTCCTTGGGTCCATATTTGGGGGGGTAGGTATGATTATAATCAACCTCAGGACCATGGAAATGTGTGTTGCTAGGCAGATAAACAATTAGAATAAGCGTTGCTAGGCAACTAGCTGTATTAGCAACAAACCCATAGAACCATTGAATTCCTTGGGGCCATATTAGGGGGGGTAGGTATGATTGTAATCTACCTTAGGACCATGGAAATGTGTGTTGCTAGGCATATAAACAATTAGAATAGCTGTTGCTAGGCAACCAGCTGTATTAGCAACAAACCGATAGAACCATTGAATCCCTTGGGTCCATATTAGGGGGGGTAGGTATGATTATAATCAACCTCAGGAACTATCAAAGGTTGATTTATATTATTGTTATCACATAGCATAAATTTGTGTTGTGACACCTTAATCCAAGATGGCGGCACAATCCAAGATGGCGGCGCCCGTTCTGACTTCTGGCAAAGTGCAAACATCATATACCTTGTTCTGGTGGTGCCTGGCGGCACCACCGGGTGGCTACGCCACCACTTCGGCATAAAAAAATTGATTGACAAGCTCAAAGTCCCTCAGAACACATCAATTTCAATGTAAAATAACAACATCTTCCATGGATCATATAGTAGACTTCAGACCACTCTGAATGCATTAAAGGTCAAATTCCTAAATTTCCCTGCAGCCTGCGGCCCCAAAACAACCATTCTCCCTCCAGCCACCACTCATCAGCTGGCTAGCCCTCCCCCCAACTTTATCCACCTTCCGCCGCCCCTGAGCTGGGCCATTTCATGGTACTTCTACCAAACATTATTAGCAGGACTTGTAGGTGGGGACCAAAAGAATTACCCCCATTTTTAGCAAAAAATATCAAACGTGCCATGGAACCAGAAAGCTGTGCGCTCTCCACATGTGGGATATGCAAAAACATTCACCATATTGTTCTACCCTATAACCAGTCCCTCAAATAATGGTTAAGCACATGCTATAATAGGTTATAGGACTATGTAGACTTGGTATGTTGTTGATGGCATTATTAAATATTTATAAACGTCTATGGTGAGGGGGGGGGCATTTTTTACCAACCTATTCGGAGGGGGGGGGGGGGTCTTTTTTTTTACCCATTCGGAGGGGGGGGGGGTCTTTTTTTTTACCCATTCAGAGGGGGGGGGCATTTTTTTTTACGTATTCGTCTTGCCAAACGCCCGCCCCCCCACCTCCCTGCCATAAATAATGAACGCTCCCTAAGTGGCACTCAACGCAGAGCGAGGACTGGAGAGGCCTGACTAAGGAACCACCGGGTATAGAGCTGATGCACAGTTGGACCCTTGATCACTGCCCAATGCAAAGTGAATGGAGGGTACGGCCAAGGCAAAGTCAATGCTAAACTAACCAGTTTTTCCACAGGGAAACTGGCTGATATTACAGACTGGGCGCCTGCAACAGCGAGGACGTCCAACTCTCCAAACATAACCCTGACTAAATATATGCTTAGTGAGTGTGTAGCCTGTGCAGTCAGTACACATGCGCGTCACACACCAGCAGATGTTTATGTTAAGAAATCTCTGTATTTTTACCCTTTTTTGGGGTCAATTTTAGGGTCTTTGGAGAGGCTCGGTAGTAATTTCATGTACCGTAAATTCCCGCGTACTACCTGCGGGTTGTACGCGAACCAAATCAGCTTTCATTTGATACCAAACATGCCTATATAGGGTGCGGGTTATACGAGGGTTTTTATTACTATAGAACAGTACTAAAATTGAAATTTTCAAATTCAAAAACGGGTTATAAGATTCCCATAAGTTGGGGGTGCGGTTTATACGCGAGATGCGGGTAGTAAGCGGGAATTTACGGTATATTAAAAAAATCCGCACTACTGACTCTACAATTTCTTGCCATGTTACCTGAAACATACCTTTTTTTGGCCTAGGTAGATCTATACAGCATTAATGCGTAAAACAAGGACAGGCTTGGTGTAAATGTACTTTATTAACACATGACATGACTGAGTATTAACAGTTGTACAGAGTATCGTGTGAGTCTGCAGTTTGGTGTTAATCTAACCCAATACTGTATACGACATAAGTAGTGCACACTGCGCTTAGTAAATATCAACACATTTCTGCAAAGGTTATTTAGTCTAAAAATCGGCCCAAAAAGGGGTGTACGAGTATTAGGGGATGTGCTCTAATAATTTACAATATGCCCTCATGCAGCAGTGGTGGCTAACATGACAATGACCAACATGGAACCTTGACTGAACTTTGAGGCATAATTTCGTCCTTTAAAGGATAAATATATTATACCATAAATTCTCGTGTAGGAGCCGCTTATATGATTCTCCCAAGTTAGGGTGGCGGCATAAGAGACCACCAGGAGCTTAAGCATTAGCAAACCCAGAACTACTATGTACAGTATCCTACATAATCACTAGTAGGCCTACTCTCTCTAAGTATGTATGAATACCGTAGTGGCTTAAATCAGCCCCGCTTTGCTTCTTTTTTTTTCGATGAAACGTCACCAGCTTTTATTTACTCGCGTTTTTATCTTCGTCAGTTTTTGTCACAGCGTTCACAGCATCATGAGAACATAAGTTATTGATTTCTACCGTATGAGAAATGCATGGTTATTTATGAATTTTATATGGAGTTCTTTTTATGATATAGCAGTATATACAATGCTTGTGATATATTTTATGTTTCCCAATGTTCAGTGTTCTGATTTCAGTTAAGTGCAGAGGGGGTCCAGCTGCAACATCTATGGGAATCCTAGCTGTTTGCGTTGTAATGTTTTTGCTGCAAACTTGGCCGTCTGTCAATAGGGTAACTTATGTATGAGGTTTTAACATTTTTATACGTTATGCATAGTTAAAGATGTATGAATAAGTATGTTGAAATCAAGCCTTTCCCACTTTGCTGTTCCCTTTCTAAATCATTTCCCCTGGGTTAAGAGTTTTCTATTCATGATACCATTTACCCTGATCTTATACAAGACCTGCACGTATTCAAGATACAAACATTTCCATTTCAATACCCTCATTTGGCCATCGCTTACACTAGACCTGTGCTTATTTGAGACCCCTGCGCTTATTCAAGCCAGTAAGTATAAATCAGAGGTCAGTCAATTTACTTAATACGTCTATTCTACGCAGTATAAAAACAACATAACATTGACAGATTATACAACTTTAGTGTTGACATTTTAGCACACATACAGTCAATGTTTAGCACCATTAAATACAATCGTTTCTCCTCCTTCTATTCACATTAACCAACCAGCGGTATTCCTTTTGTAACCTGTTACAAACTTGTACACTATCAACATTGCTGTGTAGAGGCACAAGTAATTTCCCTAGTTCAATAACCATATGCACATTTGTCGCCATGATGCATGAATGCACCATTGGCGAGTAACTCGCTGGGGCGTTGCACATCATGGCGGCAAATCCCCACGACCTATGAGTGTCCCTCCGGTCCTCTAGAGGGTACTTTTCCGTAGAATATATTTGCTATAGAGTTTGCTGTTATAGCTCTACATATATAGACAGAGCTGCACG
This sequence comes from Harmothoe impar, assembly GCA_947462335.1. Lineage (NCBI taxonomy): Eukaryota > Metazoa > Annelida > Polychaeta > Phyllodocida > Polynoidae > Harmothoe > Harmothoe impar. The sequence continues at coordinate 59,675,059 of OX381717.1, forward strand.
CTAAAGTGACTGAGTCTTTCCCTCTGCTCTCCCTCTCTTGTATCAGCCCTACAGTCTATGAGGAGTTGTGAGGGCGTCCTACAGCTTATTAGGCGAGTCCTGGCTTCCATCAGTTTATTAGGAGAGTCAGGGCCTCCTACAATTTATTAGGAGAGTCAGGGCCTCCTACAGTTTATTAGGGGAGTCAGGACCTGGTACTGTTTATTAGGGGAGTCAGGACCTCCTACAGTTTATTAGGCGAGTCATGGCTTCCTTCAGTTTATTAGGAGAGCCAGGGCCTCCTACAATTTATTAGGAGTCAGGACCTCCTATAGTTTATTAGGAGAGTCAGACGGCGTGAGGGAGTCCTACAGTTTATTAGGAGAGTCAGGACTTCCTACAGTTTATTAGGGGAGTCAGGACCTGCTACAGTTTATTAGGGGAGTCAGGACCTCCTACAGTTTATTAGGGGAGTCAGGACCTCCTACAGTTTATTAGGAGAGCCAGGGCCTCCTACAATTTATTAGGAGTCAGACGGCGTGAGAGAGTCCTACAGTTTATTAGGAGAGTCAGGACCTCCTACAGCTTATTAGGAGAGTCAGACGGCATGAGATCCTCCAGATCCTCGTCCCACAAACACTGGGTCTTCATGCGCACAAAGAAGTCAAAGTTGCGGCACTTGCGGCAGGTCTTGATGCCGCAGCGGTAGCTCACCACCTTGCCGCTCGAGTCCTTCCCCCGGCAGTACTTGAGGCCGCAGGGGTACCAGCCGATACAGATGTGGTAGCGGCAGGCGCAGGCCCGCGTCGGTTCTCGCAGACTGCGGCACGGCGCCACCTTAGACAGGATAGAGTTGTGAACCCCTCCTAGTAGTACATTGTAATCCTTCCCCAGCGCTGAAATCAACACGGATCTTTATTGTAATTGGGCTGTATTTTGAATAATAAGTCAATAGTTCAATCCTTTTGCTGTAACTTCCTGTTTTTTCTCAGATTATGTAATTGCCCAACTTAAATTAATCACATTACGATTTTCACTTTTAAATTAGTTTTACTCATTAAGCGAGTGTTAATTTTTTTAACATCAGGACTAGCATTTTGAAATTCAGTTACTTTAGTCAAGCTAGCAATTTTGGGGCCTTTTTTAAAGCTTAAAAACATCCCAAATTTGCACCGATTCTGAATTTTCATGAGTACTGTGTGTGTTGGTTACATTTTGAAGGCCCTATTAGAGGGAGTGCACACAACACCATTGCAGGCTGTACCAAGGGGGAAGGTGATGGTCATCGACTCTATGAGACGAGTGAAGTTAGAAAGGCAATGGTTGTTTTACATCCGACACTACAAAGGCATAGTAAGAGATGGACAGGCCTTTGGTACGCTGTATGTCAACCACAGCAGGGGGAGTTCGTAACGTCAGACAGCAGGGTGCTACTGAGCCTCGAATGTACGACCCCATACGTCTGAAGCGAACGCTCTACCACCTGAGCTACTCCCCATCCCCCATGAATACTAGAGCACTAATCTCATGGGGGTCGACCCCTAAAATCGACACGGCGACATGGGCATTTTGAGCCTTAGTGACATGCGACAAAGGGGATTTATAGAGAAAGTGACATTGGACATAGTCATTTCTTAAAATCGACATGATCATTTCTTAATATCGACAGGGCGACGTGGACATTTCTTAAAATCTTGGTTTGTGACATCTATCCCAACATCATTTCTTAAAATCGACATGCGACATGGGGACCCCCCCATCTAGACCCCCAATCTGACAAGCATGCATGGCGGTGATTGTGACTTACTACGTGACAGGACCCGTAGGTCTGCGTCCTTGACATAGGTCATGTCTCGTGCGTCGTGACAGAGGTTGGCGATGTAAGGACTCAGCATGTGGGCCCGGTCCAGGTCCAGCGACATGTGCTGTACGTGCGTCTCTGTACCCTTGTCATCCTCCGGGTGACGGATCGCACCCGGGTTTTTCTGACACAATAGAAAATTTGTTATTTTTATTCCAAGTTTACCACAAAATCTCACGTATAGGCCGCGGCTCGTATGCAAGTCTGATTGCCAGTGTGGCTTATATGATCAGTTATGATAGGTTAGATTGCGGCTTACATGCAAGTTTTTAAATGAGTACAGCCTATATACGCGAATTAGGCTTGAATGCGAGGTTTTATGGTACTCATGATTCTTGGTCATATTGTGGGACATACTTTGGTTAAATAATGTAGAAGGACAGTGATCTTCCCTTCTCTCCAATAGTTTATGGAAGTTGAACACTACCGGCTCACCGACGACAGTTTCAAAGCTCTTTGATTTCTTTTCTTAATACTGCATTCCTATATTTAAATGTGGATTATAGACATTGATGATTTGATTAAACTCTTGAAGGCAGCATTTACACCTTCCTTAGAGGGTTTATTGAAAACCTGACTGGCACTCACCTGTCGCAGCTTGGACATGGCGTCAGAGGAGATGAACTCGTTCTTGATGAAGCGTGTGACAAAACACATGATCTGGAACTGAGTGACGCCGCGCTCCTCCTCCCCGAGAACCAACACGCGGAACACCTGCACCTCCTGGGGTACAGTAACAGTAGGTAGCAGTTATTAAGGGAGTGCTCATTTATTAGTTACAGGGGGGGGGGGGGGGGGTAAAAATTTCCGACCCCTCCTGAGGGGGGGGGGCTAAAAAATGTTGACCCCTCTTGAGGTGGGGGTGTAAAAAATTCAGCCCCTTTTAAGCAAAAAAGCAAGCGCATACTATAGTTCATAGGTTCAGAGTAACTATTATGATGGAAGTATTCACTCTTCAGTCCAATGCTTCCTGCCACATGTCCCTCAATGTATTCCCACCTGTTCACCATCCACAAGGTATTCCTAATACATAAATAGATTTGTAATCCTGGCTTTGTTTGATGTCAACTCCACTCCTCTGGGACACCCCTCCCACCACTTCTTCCTGCTGTTGATATCAAAATGTGTGACATACACTTACATTGACATGTTTGCAGCAATATAAGTATGCTGGACATGTGGAGTAACTTTTGGGGAACAGGATTGACTATTTTGAGGGAATGACAGTCAGTACACCCTTTTCACTCCCACTATAGCTGTAGTCTGCAGTAGCGCCAAATGTGTCGGACTCCCGGGGGTGGGGGGCACTTGGTATATTTTGTATACACAGGTGTGCGGCTGGGAAGGATACTTTTTGAGCAAAATCCCCCTCACTAAGGGTCTGCTTTTCTCCAAAATCCCCCTCACCAAGGGTCAATTTTCACCAAAATCCCCCTCACCAAGGGTCGCTTTTCGTAGTTGAACAGGCTCAAAACAAGTGATCGCATAGAGACTGACAGGTGCTCCCCTTGTGTTGAGCCTCCCGGGGCCAATCCTTTTGTAGTAACCTGCGCCCCAACCTTGGGCGCACTTCCCTGTCTTTATTTCTTAACCAATCTAATTAATTCTTTTTTTCCTGCACAGAAGATACTCTTCCCTCGGTGGCTGGGTAATTTTTCTTGGGATTGTAATGAGTTAACCTTCCGAAAATAGAACTTTAAAAGTCCATGCAGCCTTCTGATGTTTCAAAACAAAGATGGCGGCTGTGAGATCGTGAGGCTGAATTTGGAAAACTTCTAGCTCTTGTACCACATTAAATACGATGAATCATGTTTCCATCTTTTGCAAATCGCTAGAGATGGGTATAATGAAGACTCGCTGTGCTTGATTAATTCCAGTTTTATCTCAAAGTATATGCACTGATCACTTGTAAACATAGAATTCAGCACTTCCGGTTATCTCGGAGTGCTGGTTTGTCAGTCTAAGGAAATGGCATAGTCGTATGGAAGGCCGGTGCGACATTGTGCCATTTGCTAATTGTCATTTGCCATTTGCCGTTTGCTAATTGCCATTTGCTGAATGTAGATACATGTATTTGCTAATTGCCATTTGCTGAATCTAGATATTTGCTAATTGTCATTTGCCATTTGCTGTTTGCCAGTTGCCATTTGTAAGCTAGTAATCAGTTGCTATTTGCTAGTCTCAGCTTACAGTTAGGTCTAGAGTCAGACTATGTCTAGGCCTACAGTAGGCCTACATAGGCCTACCTAGAAACCAATATCATAATCATCCTTGTAAGGGATTTATCCAAAATAAAGCATATTTATTTAATTCAAGCTAGCCTTTCTAGCCTAAAATATACTACATAAAGGGTATTTAATGGTACTATTTAGGTACCATACCATGCCTCCTAAAGGTCAGATGGACAGCCTAGACTTAGTAGGCCTATCCTAGGAACTGCTGACCTCAGAATAGGCAACTGGCAATTTTGCCATAGTAGCAAATGCCCGGAGCAAATGGCAATTCTAACTGTGAAGTAGCAATATGGCAACATGACAACTGTCAATTGACAAAATTTTCATTGACAAATGGCAAATGGCAATTAACAAAATGGCAATCAGCAAATGGCAATTGACAAATGGCAATATTGCCGATTCTGGCAATTGGCACCCTCAAACCAGCAAATGGCAATTGGCAACCAGCAAATGGCAATTGGCAACCAGCAAATGGCAAATGACAATTAGCAAATGGCACAATGTCGCACCGGCCTTCCATATTGTCGGACACCGAGACTCTACCACACAGGTAGAGTCTCGCCGTGACTACTTTTCGGAGATTTAAAAAAATCCCCCATAAAAGGGTCACAGTGTGCCAAAATTCTTCGCAACAAGGGTGACTTTTGACCACAATTCTTACAACAAGGCCGACTCCCCGGGGAAAATTGCTAAAACCTACTTTTGTCTGAAATCCCCCTCACCAAGGGTCACTTCTGACCAAAATCCCCTCAACAAGGGTAAGGGTTGTCAAAGGGCCAGCCGCACACCCGTGTCAAAAAAAAAATTGAGAACCCCCCCCCCCCCCTCCGGGACCGGGGTCGGACTAGTAATATTTAAGGTGTCACGGTACTAATTGGCACAGTGATGTTCTAATATTTTCCTCTTTTTCACTATCAAGTGGCTCCAAATGTGGTTCAAAATTTGATGGCGTTCATAAATGACGCCTTAAACAAAAGCTGACGTCATTTCCCATCTTTTAAAAATGTCCGTCAATAGGGGAGTCAGATTAGATTTTGCGCTAGTTGCCATGGAAAAAGCATAGTCTGAATATGATCAATTTTTCAAGCGCCGCATCGACCTGTGACCTTGACTTTGACCTCAAAGCGTGACCCCTTGGTTACCATGGATACCAAAAACTTTTTAAAACTTTTTTTAAACCAAGCATTGCCCATCTTCTGGTATGCCTATTATTACTCCCAGTCAAAAATAAGGTCTCCTAGCACTGATTATATCCACTAGAATTCCGTTTTTAGTAGGGACTATTTGGCTGTCCTAGGTTTCCTGGGCGGATTAGTACCGTGACACCTTAATAGGTATGGGGGCTTTCCCAAAAAAGTTTCACTTTTGCCACAAAATAAAGATATTCCCTCCCCTAACATGAATTTGAAGTCATTTTATGAAAAAATGTATCTATTTTTGACCACAGAGCCCTTTAAAGTATGTCTAAGGGGTGCCTTTAAGGCAATTTTTTGCAGTTTTTGATGTAAAAACAGCTACCTCTATTCTGTGACCTCTAGTGAAAAACTGAATCTGACTAAGATATATCGGACTACACTGACCAGATGCCCCAAAACACTGGCAACAATATTCTACATGTGGTTAAGGCCCCATCTCAATCCTGAGAGCACAAAAACAATCAATATGGGGCCAATGTCATGAGATTTAGGCCCAAATTTGCACTTTTTGGATGAAAATGAGGGATTTTCCGGTACATATGTCATAAGTTCACCTTGACAACCCTTAACAACACAATTAAAAATTCAACAAAATCTCTTGAATCATATTTCCAAGGGATATTCCCAACTTTTTTGAATCGGGCGAACATTATTCATGCTATTTATGACTATTTTTAGGGCCTCTGAAGTCATAATTGTAAAAAATGCCTCGACATCAATTTCTGTGCCAAGCAGCCCCAACCTCACTCCGGGCCCAAATTGTCTCTTTTGGAAGTGAATGTTTAATGAAACAAATGATCTATGGTAAAATTAGTGGCATCAATACCCCTTCTATCCATATCAAGGCAAGAAATCCAGAGAAAAACAGCTAAATCCTTCATAAAACATAAAAAACGGGTCTAAAACCCACCCATTTGGCCTTATTAAGGTGTCACGGTACTAATTGGCACAGTGATGTTCTAATATTTTCCTCTTTTTCACTATCAAGTGGCTCCAAATGTGGTTCAAAATTTGATGGCGTTCATAAATGACGCCTTAAACAAAAGCTGACGTCATTTCCCATCTTTTAAAAATGTCCGTCAATAGGGGAGTCAGATTAGATTTTGCGCTAGTTGCCATGGAAAAAGCATAGTCTGAATATGATCAATTTTTCAAGCGCCGCATCGACCTGTGACCTTGACTTTGACCTCAAAGCGTGACCCCTTGGTTACCATGGATACCAAAAACTTTTTAAAACTTTTTTTAAACCAAGCATTGCCCATCTTCTGGTATGCCTATTATTACTCCCAGTCAAAAATAAGGTCTCCTAGCACTGATTATATCCACTAGAATTCCGTTTTTAGTAGGGACTATTTGGCTGTCCTAGGTTTCCTGGGCGGATTAGTACCGTGACACCTTATAAGGTAGGCTTATATGATAACAGTCTTGTAGCCTGTAGGGGCCTACCAGACAGTAATTCATAGGGTTCATAATAAGGCCCTCGGTCTACATCTATGTGATCTCAAACCTACATTTTTGAAGTCGATGAACTGAGTGACGAGTGTCCCGTCCGACTCCTGGAACTCCAGTGTGACCGTGTCCTGGGTGGTGTTGGCCTGGATGGACTCCCTTAGCATGTCTCCTCCCTTATTCTTCACGTTCACCACCAGTTGTCCCAACACTCCCACACTCAACAACAGCACAATGTGTGCCACATGGACAACCAAACTCGACACAAGAAACTTAGCCATCTTGGGAGTTAATTGGTGTGAGAAAACACAACAAAACTGACACAATTTACAATAAAGTGAAAAGATCTGCTCCGGAATCCGCCATGTTGGATTTCTGATATCTAGGTCAAGCTCTCAAAACAAGTCTAATGTGTTGAAAATCATTAGTTTTCGTCACTAGCGTATCAGAATATCAAAGATATCTATTGTATCTGATAAATTAGTCGTCAAATGCACATAATGTGACGTAAAGTTCGAGAAATCTGAGGAAATAGCCTCCAAACTGTAATGTTTTGACAGTGTCTCAAGAAATGTTTCCCTCCCACATGAAGGGGGTCCGTAAGGGGTAAAACCACGTCACAGTTCCGAGCAGGTCCTGGATAACCATGGGATAGCGTCCACATCCTGAACACAAATGGTATTCCCCTACTCTGAGTCATGTGTGTCATGGTATTGATACTAAGGCCAAGGTCTTAGTTTCCGTACAAAATGAAATTATTAGTCACCTGCTATTAAATGTTGAGAAGAAAAATCAGTGGCTAAATCCTGCCCAGTTGAGTCAGCAAAGGGAGTGTTCATTTATTAATTACAGGGGGGGGGGGTGGTAAGATTTCGCGCGGAGGGGCGAACATTTTTTATGCCCCCCCCCCCCCCACCTCGAGAGCGCGTGGAACATTTTGTGCCCCCCCCCTCGCCGAAGAATTTTCGCCCCCCACTTTGAACTATAGTAACACACGGGCTTTTTTGCTAATAAGGGGCTTAAATTTTTACGCCCCCCCCCCCCCCCTCAGGAGGGGTCGGAAATTTTTGCGCCCCCCCCCCCTGTAACTAATAAATGAACACTCTCTTACCATGAGGGGGCAAAAGAATTCTGACCCCTCCAGAGGTGGGGGGCTTTATTAAAGGACAGAGGGAGGACTTTCAAAGAGTGCGTACCCAGATTTTCAATAGTGTAAGGTAAAGGAGGAGCGGCATAAACATTTGTGACCCCTCTTGAAAAAATTCAGCCCCTTTTAAACAAAAAAGCCCATGTCACTTAACTATAGTTCAAAGGGGGGTAGCCTAGGGGGAAAAAATTTCGGCACCTTCAGTGAGGGGGAAACATTCTACACGCTCTCGGGGTAAAAAAAATGTCGCGCCTCCACGCAAAATCTCAGCCCCCCCCCCAATGTAATTAGCGGGTAATTAGTAAATAAACATTCCCTAAACATGCAATTAAATATCACTCCCTTAGAAATCTCCTAAACTAAATGGGTCTAGGATGGACTTGAAATACATGTATATACCGTACGGTACCCTTTAATACAGCATAGACTTTAACTTCTCTATAATATATAATTTTTAAATGGGGGGCAGGGGGCTGAGATAGGGGTTCATGCACACGACTCTGTAAATGATCAACACAAACTAACAACTCCAAGTTATACAAGCAAATCACTTTATTGTATTTCACAACTACAAAACATACCAAGGGTCATTTATAATGGCACCTGGCCTTCAGCTGTCTCTGCTTAACACTAAAACCCACCAGGAACTCCTTACTAACCATATATAAATAAATACCTCAAGTGAACCTACAGCCATCCTTGTAAATGAGATATGTAGTGTATAAACAAGGTCAGCTTAATGGGCATGGAAGAAACTGTAATTCTTATTTCATTGTACAAGCAAATTCATCAATTACTATTTAATGCAAGGCATTGATTTATACTGGGGTTTATATGTCATCTATTTGTGTAGCAACCCATTCACGATACTAGATAAGACTTCATTCTCATACGACCTTTCATTTAAATGTAGCACCTTATGATTCTTTATTTGGATATGATCCTCAAAAATTAAGTCTGGTCCCTTTGAGCAGGAAAAACCTGGTATAAAACAGTGGTTTGTGAGCGGGGTGTGTCCTGGTACAATGAAGTGCACCAGTAACCCAATAAAACACTAGTGGCGTTTGTCGACCTTCTTGGCTACTAATACTCTTTAGCGCGATAAGATAAATGCCTTCGCGTCCTCATTATAAAATCTCCCCGTATCTCGGGTTACCTTTGTAACTTTATAGTCAGGTGAAATAATCCTGAAATGCCCGACTCGTGTTTAAATTTTGGAGAGGGCTTGATAATAAAGCCGCTCGAGATACCTCATTGTCAGCAGTGTCATTAAACTATCAAGTTTTATATATTGAAAATATATGTATATTTCTATGTGTATGCATGTAAAAAATGTGAACCTTTCTCCTCGGTTGGAAAACTGTGACTCTGAGCAAGCGCGAGCACCCGGGGCCCTGTAGCTGGTAGGGCGCGGTACAAAAGCTAACTTTGACTGTCTCAAACGACAAAATCCCTTAAAGCCTTCCATGTAAACTGAAGCTCTTCAACAACATAAAAGTTATATTTCTGTATACAAGAAAATTTAGTGTACAAAATGTCAAGGTGAAGCAGCAATAAGGCTATCACGCGGCATGGGAATCACGCGGTACGGGAATCACGCGGTATGGGAATCACGCAATACAGGATTCACTTAGTACTGGATTCACATGTTACCTCAAGTCTTGGATCAGCTTTGTGTTAAAGCATCATCACATTCAGTTGTATTTAACACACTGACAATCTCGATCTTACAACACACATACGACTCTCAAGCTTTGGAAATATACACATCAAATGCGATAAAATAAAACAGAAATCCAAACTTTTTCTCGCAGCAAACTAAAATGATAAAACAAAAAATAATACCTTGAAACTTGGTAACTTAAAATTGTATTTTGATAGTAGGTTCTGTTGGTAAGTCTGTGATGGAGGCGGCATCCTACAGGCGGGCGTTCAGACCGTACCGGATGTCGTATTACCTTATACTCACACTAAGGCAGGGTCAAGGCACCATGTTGTATCAAACACACTGCACCATCACCACACCTAGCACACTTTAACAAGAGTTTGGGGAACTTTTCAGCCGGCGGAGTCTGATTGCTTTGGTCTGATACAGCGTGGGAACGCGTTGGCCGGTAGAGTGTCTTTGCTTCGGTCTAACACCGCTTGGAAAACTCGTCGGCCAGCAGAGTGTCTTTGCTTTGGTCTAACAGAGCACAGAGCATGTTTGCTTCGGTCTAACAGAGCTTGGGGAACTCGTCGGCCGGCAGAGCATGTTTGCTTCGGTCTAACACAACTTGGGGAACTCGTCGGCGAGCAGGGCGTGCTTGTTACAGTTGGGGCAGGTGCTCTTCTCCCGCAGCCACTGCCGGATACAGGCGGCGTGGAAGCGGTGCCGACAGTCCAGTTCCTGCGTGTTCCTGGGGAGGAGTTCGTCCAGACAGATGGTGCACGGGTCCTGCTCCAGGCCCGTGTTGAGTCCCACCGGGTCCAGGCCGCCCATGGACGCCGCTCCCGAGCCGCTGTACCCCCACTTAGCCTGAAAGTAACGTCAATTATGGTCAATTAATGTACATATATAGAACCCCCCGCTGCCCCCCACTTAGCCTGAAAGTAACGTCAATTATGGTCAATTAATGTACATATATAGACACCCCCCGCTGTACCCTCACTTAGCCTGAAAGTAACGTCAATTATGGTCAATTAATGTACATATATAGACACCCCCCGCTGTACCCCCACTTAGCCTGAAAGTCAATGAGGTCAGTTATTAAATGTACATATATAGATACCCCTGCTGTACCCCCACTTAGCCTGAAAGTCAATGAGGTCAATAAATGTACATATATAGACACCCCACCCGCTGTACCCCCACTTAGCCTGAAAGTCAATTATGGTCAATTAATGTACATATATAGACACCCTCGCCTTACCCCCACTTAGGCTGAAAGTAACGTCAATTAAGGTCAATTAATGTACAAACATAGGCTGCTGTATGCCCACCATGAAAGACGAGACTCAATTGAAGTGCCAATTAGGTTAATCACTCTACAATATATACATGTGTCTATTTAAAGCTTCAGGAAAAAGTGACATCTCTGATTTACTGTAAAGTCCCGTGTTAACCCGTACCCCAACTTACTGAGAATACTGTAACCCACACCTGGGGTCTGATAATTACTTTTTTAGTGCTGTACTATACTGCCATAAACCTGCATACTACCTGCACCTAGACTTTAACGGTATTGTAGAACCTGCACTAAAAGCTTGGTTTGCATATTACTCACGGTTTATACGCAGGAATTGACCACATTAAGAAAATCACCTCTAAAGCGACATCTCTGATTTACTGTAAATTCCCGTGTATAACCTGCACCCCCAACTCAGGAGAATCCTATAACCCGTTTCTGGGTTTGAAAATGTCTATTTTAGTACTGTTATATAGTAATTTAAAAAAAAGTATAACCCGCACCCTATATAGGCATGTTTGGTATCAAATGAAAGCTGAGTTTGGTTCGCCTACAACCGGCGGGTAGTGCGCGGGAATTTACGGTGGTAAGAAAGTTACCTTCTCGTTGTCCTGAGTGATGAAGAACTCGGCACTGGCGAGGACGTCCTCCATCTTCATCCCGGACAGCGACCCGTTACGTGACTGACGCACCTTCTGCAGGATGGACGAGATGCGCGACCTGACAACAAAGGGGATAACAATGTTACACGGAAATTGAGAAACGAGATCGGAGTGACATTCCCCGATTTACGCTCGTTTACCTCACGTATAAGCCACCCCTTAACTTTTTTCTAACCATTGGACAGTATTGAATGGCCCTATACCATATGTACAGCATGAGCTCTACAATACAGTAGAAGTGTTCTTTTACGGCCCCTGAAAAAAACATTTTACAGACTGAAAAACTCTCCCATGCCCTGTGTCAATTACTCCCTGACATTGCCTTGGTACATCATGACAAACACTAAGCATTGTGGCTAGCTGCCATACATGGTAACTATCATACTTAAACCATTCGTAATTCAATGCAAACAAAAGTAATTGTATTTATACTTTAATATTTTTTGAAATTGCAGAATAAAATCCTTGCAAACTGAAATCGAATCGAATTGATTTTTATCAGGGATGAAAGTGATCAATCTCAAAATAACACCTGAAATGCTCAAAATGAGGCCCCTGCATTAAGGCCCTCTAGAGTGACATACAGGTCTCCACGACATTAAAATAAATATAAATCAGGGAAAGACTTGAAGAATTTGCTCCGTGTTCTGCGCTCACCTGTCTAGCTCGGGGTGCTTGGTCTGGATATGGTCCACGATGCGGTCAAAGCTGTTCTTGGCCTTAGTGGGAGGTTTGGGTGCCGCTGCTGCTGCTGCTGCTGCCGCCATACTGAACCCGGGCGGGCGGGAGGCCGCCTTGCTGACCACTGGGGCCGGCTTGCTGACCGCGGGGGCTACCTTACTGACCGGGGGCATCTTGGCTACAGCCGCGGCGGCAGTCGGAGGCTGCTGTGCCTTAGCACTGAAGCCGGTCAGTGTGGGGGCTGCACTGGCACCTACAGAGGGGGGAGTCATCTTGCCGTTTGGCAGCGGGTCGGTCGGGGCGTGGCCGGCTGCCGAGTCCCCGTTGCCCATAACCCGGTGCGGCTGGGCCATCATCGGGGCGGGTGGAGGCTGCAACAAGACACAGCGGTTAGACCCTTATATTTGATAGCTTGGATAACGGATCTGCCGCTGAGATTTTTTGGCATTGAAAAATTAATTTTTTTTAACCTTTTCCCTCCGAGAATTTTTTAAAGAAATTTTCCCAATAATGGAAAAAAATTATATGCTGAGCAGAAAAAACTCAAAAAGTTGGAGCCAAAAAATGGTGGCCTTAACTTTGACTACACTCTAAGGTCTAACTAGACAGGCTTATAATTACCGGGCGGTATGTCATATTTTCTCAGCAGGCTGTGTTGGTAATATGAGGTTTCAATAAAAAAATAAAAAAAATAAAAATTGTTTCATTGATATTCCCATTGTAATAATCAAATACAATAGATTGCACCGGAAAGCTTGAGCTAATCTATTGCGATTACGCAGGGAAGTTCAACGTGTTTTTTACATCATTCATAATTTCTATTCAAGTACAATCTGTTTTATTCAAGAATTTTACATTTGGTGAGAACTAGGATATTTGTGAATATTTAGCACTGGTGGCAGTTTTCTGCTCCATAGGGAACAGTCCCGTGGAGACGGCACTCCTTGTTCAGGTCTCATCTCAGCACGTCATTGACGGCCAAAGAGAACTCCGTCGTCGGCAAAAAGTAGGAAAACTTACAATTTTGATCAATTTTCTCTAGCAAAGTAATGCAATGTAATACAGAAATTCCAACGAAAAGTAGGAATTCCTGCAAAAGTAGGAAAAGTGGCAACTCTGCCAGGATACTGACCCTGAGTTGTGGCATCTCGGGGGCCGGGGGCGGACAGGGGATGGCCAGGTTGGGCAGGGCACTCAGGTATTCACCGTTAATAACCCGCTTCTTCTGCTCCTCAAAGGCCACCTGAAACACACGCAGTAGAGGTTATACTCAACTCTGATAACATTTACTCAAATTACTTCTCATTAATCCTTTAAAGTCGGCATAACGCCTTAATCAGGTTACCACAAAAATTTCAGATGAAAATGCGCATATGGACAATGGACAAATTGATATTATTTAATGGACAATATGCAACACAACATTGCATGTGTAATAAACGATACTTTGTGTCTCTATGATATTGGTAGAGTATCAATTAAAGAACAAAGTCAACACAGTTCGGATCAAGTGTTTACAGGTTGCGAATCAATAGGTTTATTCAAGAACCTAGACAGGCAATATCTATGCGTGCGAACTCCCTATAGAGTTCGGAACGGGTCAGTAGGCGAATCAGCCGCAATGATCACGGGGTCTCCTCACCAGCGTGGCTCAGAGTAACCGACGAGTCCCATCGGATGCTGGGTATATATAGGCAGCCAGCCTGCGCGCGCACACGCAGACCGGAAGCCTATAGCAACCTCTGTCCACACCCCAAGTCCGAGGCAGGTGTCGCCACCTGCCGTCAGACTGAAGGGTTCGGACTGAGCTCGCAACACAGCATCCAACAGAACCCGTCATATAATAACCCGTATAACCCTAGCCCCTACACATGGATCAAATTGACAATTTGACATCTATAGATTCATTAGTGCCATTTTGCTTCAGTTACAAATGAAAACATCACATTTGCTTGTCATAGGTATTAAATACTTTGTAATAAACGAGCTCTTTTAGAGCTCACTGAAACGAAAAAATGACATTTCCATGACATTCCATGACAAAAATCTCAATTTTCCATGACATTTGTAAAAATTATTGTGTGGGGTCATGGGGCTTGGCCCCTGAGAAAATGTCTAAAATCTAGAAAGCATATGGTACATTCTCGGAGATTTTGTAATATTAATTCTATTATTTTCAAATTCCATGACATTCCATGCCTTTCCATGACACGTGGGAACCCTGCTTCATGCATCATGTCCTTGGTCGTCACGCTGCATGAATACAGACATGGTGAGTAACTCACTGGTGCTGCTTTTACATATCATGCCGACCCTATTGGGGTTGAGACACTCCAGTAGGGTCAGCATGATGCACCAATGCACCACTGAGTTACTCGCCAGGGCTCCATTGGTGCATCATGACAACAAATGTTATCTTTTAGCGACATGCCATCCTTGAGAGTGCTTGCAACAAGGCTGCGTTAATACCAGAGCTTAGAGAGTGTATCAGATGTGATGCGTGCATGCAGCTCTCTCTGGTGAGTAACTCGCCGGGGCTGCATGGCTACACTATAACATGATAGGGGACAGACTTAGAGACATATGTAAGGTGGTGTGTACGTACTATGGCGTCGTCGCGTGTCTTCTTGAGGCGAGTGAGTGTCATCTTCCAGGCCCCCTCGGCCGTGCTGTACTCGGCAGGCACCGCTAGGAACTGGTCACTGAACCTGGATATACACAACGCATGGTATTACTGAACCTGCACTGAGACAACATGTCTTATATAAGCACCGTCTTTATGGAGATAGGGCCTATGTCCTATTTCCCAGGATACACCATTTTGAGTGTGCTAGCACACATCTTGCTGAGAATTTTTAATTCTATAATAAATTTTCATAAATAAATGATGACAACCTAGTTGTCTTTATTTTTAATCACAAGAGTCCTAGACTGCTGTCACTATTCTACAAGCCGGCTTCATCGGGCAGTGCAAGATACCACCAATTGGAGATCGCCGCTCAGAGCGGACCTGATGGTTACTCATGTCTAAGCGAGAGTGTTGGGGTTGTCTAGCTCGGGCATAATATTAATAGGACAAGTAAAGCCTGGCTGCAATATTCACTGCATTAAAGAATTACATCCCAAAGATTAAAGAATTGTGTAAATCCCTGAACTCTTTTTTCATAGCCCAATGGGGGGTTATTGTTTCATTGATATTTCCATTGTAATATCTATATACCATAGACCGCACTGGCAGGCTACATCAGCGGCTTTAACTAAAACCAACGCCCACAACGTAATCCTCTCCAACAGCGTCAATTCCCAGAGGGATTGATGTCCTCGGGAGTTGACGGTTTAGTGTAAATTAGTAAATAACAGTGAACCCTTAACGATATGTGAATGTGTCAATTGTCCTAGAATCCTTATTAATAATACATACGGCATGGTGGCCCTTTTCATCTTTATATACCTGAGGGAAGTATTGTAAAATACTCAAACATCTGTTCTAAGCAAATCATTTCACAGATAGAACCAAAATAACATAAAATTTCAAAATAAATCCAAGTAGCCGAAAGAAGCAAATAAAAAGTTTCTTTTAAAGGAAATTGAGTGCGGTAAAACTTTGGTGATACGCTAACCTTACCTCTAGGCTGATTGTGAGTTTGAGACTGTCTATTCATACCCTGGTGATAAGCCGACCTCCACGTTTGAGAAGATGTTGTAAGCCGATTTTGGAGCTATTCTAACCCATAGAAAACCCCGGTCATAAGCCTAGCCCCAATTTTGACTCATGATTGGGCCCACCCAAGCCCCCAATCCTACCCCTTCTTTATCACATTTTGAATTCAACATGAAAGGGAATACCACGTTTCATTTAACATTATATTCGTCGAGAAAATGACCTAATATGTATTGGGTTATTTTTGTATGCATTTGCTACGCGTAAAACCTCTCATATAAGACAAATCTATTTTGGCAATTACTTTCCCTCTATAAGCCGACTATTTTTCTCAAGTTGGGAATTCACCTCGTATTAAAGTGGGGCCATCCTATAATGGTCTTCTTAAGGTACTTTATTAAAGGGTCGACTTATGACTGTAAATCTCGCTTTACGAAAACGATTGAAAATGATTTTTCTCTATCATACATTCTCCCGATTCTGACAGCGACTTCCTACCAAATTTCATACCAAAACAATGCAAAACGTCCCAACAAAATGACGGCCGATTCTGCGCACAGCCCCCCCCCCCCTTACAACCTTGGGCTACTCAGAGAATCACCAAGAACCTCACTAATGAGTGGATTAACCTAAGACAACGCGCTACTCACTGGTTGGCCTGGGCACGTATGGTAGCGATGTAGTGCTCTGCCTCCTTGGTGGACCGGTCTATGATGGAGAGCCCCACGTCCATCTTGAGTTGCAGCATGGCCACCTCCGCCTTCTGAGCCCGCAGCTTCTCCTCCCCGTGTTGAGTCTCCAGCAGCCGGTACTCCACCTGCCGCTCCTGTAACACATCCTCATACTGCGTCTTGGTGGCTGCCCGCAGACCCCTGCAACAGAAGCATTATGTATACCTGTGTGCCCCCTGACCCCTGCAACAGAAGCATTATGTATACCTGTGTGCCCCCTGACCCCTGTAACAGAAGCATTATGTATCACTGTGTGCCCCCTGACCCCTGTAACAGAAGCATTATGTATCAGCACTGGGTGCCCCCTGACCCCTGCAACAGAAGCATTATGTATCACTGTGTGCCCCCTGACCCCTGTAACAGAAGCATTATGTATCAGCACTGGGTGCCCCCTGACCCCTGCAACAGAAGCATTGTGTATCACTGTGTGCCCCCTGACCCCTGTAACAGAAGCATTATGTATCACTCTGTGCCCCCTGACCCCTGCAACAGAAGCATTGTGTATCACTGTGTGCCCCCTGACCCCTGTAACAGAAGCATTCTGTATCACTGTGTGCCCCCTGACCCCTGCAACAGAAGCATTATGTATCACTGTGTGCCCCCTGACCCCTGTAACAGAAGCATTCTGTATCACTGTGTGCCCCCTGACCCCTGTAACAGAAGCATTATGTATACCTGTGTGCCCCCTGACCCCTGTAACAGAAGCATTATGTATACCTGTGTGCCCACTGACCCCTGTAACAGAAGCATTATGTATCACTGTGTGCCCCCTGACCCCTGCAACAGAAGCATTGTGTATCACTGTGTGCCCCCTGAACCCTGTAACAGAAGCATTATGTATCACTGTGTGCCCCCTGACCCCTGTAACAGAAGCATTATGTATCACTGTGTGCCCCTGACCCCTGTAACAGAAGCATTATGTATCAGCACTGTGTGCCCCCTGACCCCTGTAACAGAAGCATTATGTATCACTGTGTGCCCCCTGACCCCTGCAACAGAAGCATTATGTATCACTGTGTGCCCCCTGACCCCTGCAACAGAAGCATTATGTATCACTGTGTGCCCCCTGACCCCTGTAACAGAAGCATTCTGTATCACTGTGTGCCCCCTGACCCCTGTAACAGAAGCATTATGTATCACTGTGTGCCCCCTGACCCCTGTAACAGGAGCATTATGTATCACTGTGTGCCCCCTGACCCCTGCAACAGAAGCATTATGTATCACTGTGTGCCCCCTGACCCCTGCAACAGAAGCATTATGTATCACTGTGTGCCCCCTGACCCCTGTAACAGAAGCATTATGTATCACTGTGTGCCCCCTGACCCCTGCAACAGAAGCATTATGTATCACTGTGTGCCCCCTGACCCCTGTAACAGAAGCATTATGTATCACTGTGTGCCCCCTGACCCCTGTAACAGGAGCATTATGTATCACTGTGTGCCCCCTGACCCCTGTAACAGAAGCATTATGTATCACTGTGTGCCCCCTGACCCCTGTAACAGAAGCATTATGTATCACTGTGTGCCCCCTGACCCCTGTAACAGAAGCATTATGTATCACTGTGTGCCCCCTGACCCCTGTAACAGAAGCATTATGTATCACTGTGTGCCCCCTGACCCCTGCAACAGAAGCATTATGTATCACTGTGTGCCCCCTGACCCCTGCAACAGAAGCATTATGTATCACTGTGTGCCCCCTGACCCCTGTAACAAAAGCATTATGTATCACTGTGTGCCCCCTGACCCCTGCAACAGAAGCATTATGTATCACTGTGTGCCCCCTGACCCCTGCAACAGAAGCATTATGTATCACTGTGTGCCCCCTGACCCCTGTAACAAAAGCATTATGTATCACTGTGTGCCCCCTGACCCCTGTAACAGAAGCATTATGTATCTGCTGTAACACGTCCTCATACTGTGTCTTGGTGGCTGCACGCAGACCCCTGGTGGTGAGCCAATGCATTGTAAATCTCTTTGTCTTTGTATGTGTTTTTGTGGATAAAGAAGTCAGTTAACAACTCATTGAAACTTATTTTTTATTTTAAATTTGGTGCGAATCAAAAAAAGAGATGCGGGATAAGACTTGTTTTATTTCTAACATTCATATGGAAATTACTGGGAAATATTTTTTTGGCGGCCATCTTGGATTTTGACGAAGAAAACATTGCGACTGATCAATGCTCAAACTCTTCCCTATCTTATTGATACTGCGTCCAACTATTACATTGTTTTAATTTTGTTAAACCGCTGTCCAACAATCAAGTGATTTATTTACTTACTTCTCCCTCTCCAGTCTGTCTTGGTATTCAGCGATCTCTCTTTTCGCGGCTGCCATGTTGTCTTCGGCGCTAAAAAAGACGAGGACATTTGCGATTACATACAAACCGGTAAATGTCAGTATGCATTTTGATTTCTGAGCAACGTAAATCTCATCTAATGCATAATGCGTTTATTTTACGCTTTAGATGTCAGGCCGTACGTATTTCATGATGGTGTAGCCTGACATCTAACAAGTGAAATATCCCAATCAACAAACTAAGGTGAGTGTTCCTTTTTGTTTATTTTTTAATGTTTTTCAATTCAAATTAAATTATTATAGGGGGTAGGGCCTAATTTAGCTGAAATAGCCTTTTCCTACACCGTTGAAATGTAAACAAACCACCATTTTGATAATGTCACAGGGCTGTGAAGTAGGGCTATGGGTTATTTCACGCGGGGTGTTAAATACCGCACTCCTTCAGTCTCCGTGAAAACTTTTTTGCCTTACAGGTCATTCGGTCCTGCAGATCTATTATTTTGCAGGACCGGCTTACATTTTGCAGGCCCCGATGCCTGAGAGCACTTTTCATATCTCAAAAAAAAGAAGTATAAAGCAAGAATTTATATCGAATCAATACAGCTTTCCTGTATATTCCTATTGATCATTGTAAAATCTCGAGTAATGATTTTCAAATATTTATGCAAAATGCTTTTCTCTCTAGAGACCTTTATAATGGTCCGATTTACAAGCCGTAAAAACTGACATGTAGCCGAAGATCCCGCCAGTCATCTGGACCGGCAGTAGGACCAGTCCAGCCGGTAAGCCGGCTATAGCCGGTGTCCGGCACGTTTTCACAGACACTGCTCCTTGGTTATATCAATGAATCTGTCATATTTGATAAAAAATAAGCGGCCTTACTTGTCCTTAATGTGCTGGACCTGTTTGCGTATCTGCACGTTCTCCTCGGTGAGCTGGTGTATCTGGTCCTTCATCAACTCTTCTCTCTCCGTCATCTGGGCGATACGCGCCTCCTGCACCTACAGTAGTAATAGGGAATAGGTTAACCCTCTATAGGCAGCATCATGTACAATGGGTAAACTAGGTCTATATCTGGGCGATACGCGCCTCCTGCACCTACAGTAGTAATAGGGAATAGGTTAACCCTCTATAGGCAGCATCATGTACAATGGGTAAACTAGGTCTATATCTGGGCGATACGCGCCTCCTGCACCTACAGTAGTAATAGGGAATAGGTTAACCCTCTATAGGCAGCATCATGTACAATGGGTAAACTAGGTCTATATCTGGGCGATACGCGCCTCCTGCACCTACAGTAGTAATAGGGAATAGGTTAACCCTCTATAGGCAGCATCATGTACAATGGGTAAACTAGGTCTATATCTGGGCGATACGCGCCTCCTGCACCTACAGTAGTAATAGGGAATAGGTTAACCCTCTATAGGCAGCATCATGTACAATGGGTAAACTGGGTCTATATCTGGGCGATACGCGCCTCCTGCACCTACAGTAGTAATAGGGAATAGGTTAACCCTCTATAGGCAGCATCATGTACAATGGGTAAACTAGGTCTATATCTGGGCGATACGCGCCTCCTGCACCTACAGTAGTAATAGGGAATAGGTTAACCCTCTATAGGCAGCATCATGTACAATGGTTAAGCTGGGATTGGGGTCATAACATTATGACGGGTTCTGCTGGGCGTTGTGTTGCGAGCTCGGTCCGAACCCTTCAGTCCGGCGGCAGGTGGCAGCACCTGCTCTGGGCTTGGGGTACGGATAGAGGTCGCTATAGGCTTCCGGTCTGGGTGTGCGCATGCAGGCTGGTCACCTATATATAGCCAACGCTCGAGAGAACTTGTCGGTTAGTGAGGATACATGAATCCTGCTAACTACGTTACTATTGGCTGTAAAGGGCACTGACCCGCTCCGAACTCTATTATAGGGAGTTCGTTCGTTTAGCTTTGCCTGTTAATGTTCTGTTTAATAAACAACCTTCTTCGCAACCTGTACACTTTACTTAAACTTGTTCTTTCCTTAGTAATTCCTAACCAATATTAAGAGAACGAAGTAGCGTCTGTTACACTGGTAATAGGGGAGAGCTTGTTAACCCTCTATAGGCAGCATCATGCACAATGGCTAAACATGGGTTACTGCTACATATCTGAAGGCAGCGTGTTTTATATGTATATTGTATGTAGGGTTACCTTGAGGTGGTCGGTCTGCATGGAGACTTGTGTTTTATAAGTAGCGTAGTCGTTGGTGACGCTGGTGATCTGCTCGTTCATCTTGAACACTGTCTTTTGTAACGACTCCACCACCTGAGAGTACTCGGCAGCCTGCAATGACATGCACCAGTGTTAGAGATTGCACCATGGACAGGGGCAGTGTAAGGGGGTAAGGTGGTTGCCCTGTGGGCGCAGCCATTACTCAAGCTGGTACAGGCCAGATGAGCACATGTACTGATAACAGCTGTCAGAAAGGGTGAAAATGGAGGGAAAATGCAGGGAATAATTTGATTGGTCGAAAATGTATTCCGCTAGTTGCATAGTAACTGGACTTTGAGGGGGAAAAAACAAAGATACCGTATTCAACGTAATGAGCGCACACGCCCCATATTGGGCCGATTTTAATACCATAAATAACCAAACAAATCTCAATTTTTTATCCCAATTTGTCACTTAACTATTTCAAGGGGTCCATGATAAATTTTTAAACGCACGCTTATTACGTCGAATACGGTATTCCTATTACTAAAAAATTAGGCTGATCATATTGGACTAAACTAAACACTGACCTGTTTCTTGTTTAGGGTGGTTATTGTACCAGGTAGCGTAATACTTATAACAGTAGTTGTGTGGCACCATACACTGACCTGTTTCTTGGCGGCCTGCAGGGCCTGTTCCTGCTGCTCCCGTTCCTTAGCGGCGGCTGTGAGCGGGTCGTTAAAGCCGTACAGACTGGAGGGGAAGCCCCCCGCCCCCAGCTCACTGCCCCCCCAGATGGAGCCCAGAGGGGCCCCACTAGACGCACTCCTACAACCAACAACACATGTTAATTAAATTTGGTGGTACATTCATTTGAATTTGGACAAGTGAACAGACATAGTATAGTGAAATTACCTTTTGGCAAGGCAAATTTGCAATTATAAGCAATGTTCCCTATAACCAACACCAAATATATAGAGAATGGGCAATTTTGGGAATGAAAGAAAACATGCCCTTATAACAGGAAGTGCATTATAACAGTCCTCCTTGAGATTGTATTTTTTTCTGAACATGGTGATACTCTGGGCCAAACAATGTTTGACTCACTCACACAGCCAACACCACAATGTGCGACATTTATCAGGTTGAATTCAACATTGGGCAAGAGGAAAGATATGAATTATAATTTTGGGGAATGATTTCAAAATTGTCTTTTTTTTAAAACCAAAATTTCTTAAAGTAAATTCCACATCTTGATATTACAGGCAAAACATATCAGATATGCATTTAATGATGAATTCACCCTCTGTTTTGGGTGTAATTCTAAACAACAAAACTACTTCTTGGGTTATCAGAATACTCTCAATTTACTAAAAAGCTGTTTAAATAAGTGCATATAGCACTTGGCGCATAACCCTAATAGCCTATAGCCACTTACATGGTTGGGAAGAGTGTGGCAGCGTTGGTGGCCGGGGCTGCGCTGGCAGCGTTGCTTGCGGCCGTACTGAAGGTGTTGAGAGCAGCAGCGTAGACAGAGGTAGACGTAGTGGCCGTGGAGGCAGCCGATAAACCTGCAGGGTAGGACAGCGGGGTGGAGGAGGGGGGAGTGGGGGAGGAGCCCAGACCGGGCGGGGGTATACTACCTGCACCAAAGGTAGACAACGAGTGGGCTGCATCATAACCATACTGCGGTAGTGAGGTGGGCGGGGGGTTTATAAGGGCGGGGGGGGTTAGGGTCGGGGCGGGGGCGGCTGGGGCTACTACTGGCACTACTGGTACTGGGGGGGCGGCCTATAGGGGAGTTAAAGGGGGACAGGGCGGCAGGGGACGGGGGCAGGGAGGTGTTAAGGGACAGACCGGGGGGAGCTTTAGGTAACGGGGAACAGTTAGTGAGCAGAGTCAGCGTCTCAGGGTCCTGTGCAGCAATACGCCGACCGATGGTGGTGAATATCGGCTCCACAGCCTGCACACAAACATACGGTCAGCATTAAACGTCTGGTCAATGAAATAAATGTTAAATCAAACACATCTAGGAGGTCCCGATGACATCAGGACAAATTCCTGAAATATCCACTACGTATGACCATATATGAAATTGTTTTTAGTTCTAAATGTAATACTCAAGAAGTGCAGGGTAAAAAGATTGTACTAATTTTACCAGTATTTAATTACTCACAGAAAATTTTGTTCCTTGGTTATTTCTACTGTAAAATGTTGCATATTAAATAAAAGTCTTACATTCTTAATTTCCATGCTGGCCTTAAAGCGATCCTTAATACCGCGGATGGAGTCTGCGGCTGCCTTCACAGCGAGCAGAGTGTCGGCACAACTCTCCGTTGACTGCAGACTGACCGTCGACATGTCCACGTGGTCTAGGGCCAACGCGATGATAATACCGTGGTTGTAGCCCACCTCGGGGCCTGTTACCTGGTAAGAAATAGGGTACAATGATAATACCGTGGTTGTGGCACATGGTACACAGATAATACCGTGGTGGAAGCCCCCCTGTTACCATGGTAACGGAGTACATGGTACATTGATAATACCATGGTGGTAGCCCCCCTGTTACCATGGTAACGGAGTACATGGTACATTGATAATACCGTGGTGGAAGCCCCCCTGTTACCATGGTAACGGAGTATATGGTACATTGATAATACCGTGGTGGTAGCCCCCCTGTTACCATGGTAACAGAGTATATGGTACATTGATAATACCGTGGTGGTAGCCCCCCTGTTACCATGGTAACAGAGTATAGTGTACATTGATAATACCGTGGTGGTAGCCCCCCTGTTACCATGGTAACAGAGTATATGGTACATTGATAATACCGTGGTGGTAGCCCCCCTGTTACCATGGTAACAGAGTATATGGTACATTGATAATACCGTGGTGGTAGCCCCCCTGTTACCATGGTAACAGAGTATATGGTACATTGATAATACCGTGGTGGTAGCCCCCCTGTTACCATGGTAACAGAGTATATGGTACATTGATAATACCGTGGTGGTAGCCCCCCTGTTACCATGGTAACAGAGTATATGGTACATTGATAATACCGTGGTGGAAGCCCCCCTGTTACCATGGTAACAGAGTATATGGTACATTGATAATACCGTGGTGGTAGCCCCCCTGTTACCATGGTAACAGAGTATATGGTACATTGATAATACCGTGGTGGTAGCCCCCCTGTTACCATGGTAACAGAGTATAGTGTACATTGATAATACCGTGGTGGTAGCCCCCCTGTTACCATGGTAACAGAGTACATGGTACATTGATAATACCGTGGTGGTAGCCCCTCTGTTACCATGGTAACAGAGTATATGGTACATTGATAATACCGTGGTGGTAGCCCCCCTGTTACCATGGTAACAGAGTACATGGTACATTGATAATACCGTGGTGGTAGCCCCCCTGTTACCATGGTAACAGAGTACATGGTACATTGATAATACCGTGGTGGTAGCCCCCCTGTTACCATGGTAACAGAGTACATGGTACATTGATAATACCGTGGTGGTAGCCCCCCTGTTACCATGGTAACAGAGTACATGGTACATTGATAATACCGTGGTGGTAGCTCCCCTGTTACCATGGTAACAGAGTATATGGTACATTGATAATACCGTGGTGGTAGCCCCCCTGTTACCATGGTAACAGAGTATATGGTACATTGATAATACCGTGGTGGTAGCCCCCCTGTTACCATGGTAACAGAGTATATGGTACATTGATAATACCGTGGTGGAAGCCCCCCTGTTACCATGGTAACAGAGTACATGGTACATTGATAATACCGTGGTGGTAGCCCCCCTGTTACCATGGTAACAGAGTATATGGTACATTGATAATACCGTGGTGGTAGCCCCCCTGTTACCATGGTAACAGAGTATATGGTACATTGATAATACCGTGGTGGTAGCCCCCCTGTTACCATGGTAACAGAGTACATGGTACATTGATAATACCGTGGTGGTAGCCCCCCTGTTACCATGGTAACGGAGTACATGGTACATTGATAATACCATGGTGGTAACCCCCCTGTTACCATGGTAACGGAGTACATGGTACATTGATAATACCGTGGTGGTAGCCCCCATTGTTACCATGGTAACGAGTTGATAATACTGTCATTCAAATTTCTATTCATATCAAAGGTCCTTATCAAATCAGCTTTTTTAACTCTGTGCCTTATACAGGATGAATGTGCAACATGTGTTGATAGAACATATTTCACGTACCCACTGTCCGCGCTCTCCTTCCACAGAGTTCTGCCCCATCCCAAAGAAGTAGACCTCTGCCCCGTTAGTGTTGTAGACCATGGAGGAGGAGGAGGAGGTCACCGCCTGGATGCCCGCCTGCAGAGACAAGTCAGTGAGTAATGAGGGCTCTATTACCAGGGGTATCATGTCACTCCCTATATGTAGCATTTGTTTCTTATGCTTGATTGTGGTGAGAATTTAGGCCTCGTAAAAAGCCTGGCTTTAATACAAAGGATTATAGAGAAAACTATTTCTAAAGTTTCCCTACAAGACAAAAAAAAAAAAAAGGGGAAATTTTGGTCGATTTTCTATATGGAAATTAACACATTTTTATTTTAAAAAAATTCAGATTTTCTGTAGGAAATAAACAAATAAAACAAATAAAAACGAATAAAAAAATGTTGATACTTAAATTACAACAAAAAGGTAGTGTGCCTTACCTTGAGCAGCATGGCAGCCTGCTGGCTGGTGCCCACGTCCACCTTGTCCAGCCCTGCCGTCAGCTTCCAGCCGTACAGGAAGCGAACCTCCACCCCCAGACGCAGGTTAACCCTCACCGCCAACCGGCCCAGCTCCACCGCCGCCTGCAGCCGGTTAGCCCCCAGCCGGTACTGCTGCACCACCTCCTGTACACAGTCCTGCTGGTGCAACATATTGCTACATTAGGCTACACTATTAAAGAAAGTTTTTTTGTCAATTCATTTCAAAATTTTGATATAAATTCAGGCCAAAAAAAAAAGAAAAAATAAGGTGCGTTCCGGTATCCCAACCGACCCTAAGATATGGGGCCGGCCCTAATTTATTATCTTTTTTTTTTAATTTTTGAGAAAATTTCTGACATTTGGGCGTTTTTACTATTAAAATTACCTTCTTATTTTTTACTAAAAAGAAAGAAGAAAAACAATTGGTTAAAAAAATAAAATAAAAAATAAATAGAAGGGACCTACCAACTACATTTTTGGCCATGTTAATACCGCAATACAACTCTTATTTGTATTTTTAGGTCTTATACAATTCATTTTTGTCAAGCGATTGTAATTAATTTTCAGACCCTTTTTGCGGCTCATACCGTTTTCTCAAAGTCTAAGTGCGGCTTCACATGCGGGTGCCACTTAAATGTGGCGGTTTACAATATTAGAAATGGTTAAATAATGTAAGACACAGATACTGTACTCAATAGTCATTTTGACGACGTTTTAGTAGTGAGTCTTATTGCCTCAACATTGGGGACATTTTGGGCCTTTTCTAATTTAGCTTATCCTGGGCATGCACTAATGAGGAAAGGTGTAGAAGAATTGTCAACAAGTGCAGTTATATTAAACGGGGATATGAAGACATGCTAAGTTAATTTAGTTGCCTCTCAGGCTGCTATTATCATAGGATGGAGAAATAAAAGTGAACTCCAGGCCATGCATGAATACACCTCCATGTTTTTCATTAGGGGGTGACCAGAAGTCATACACACCCCATGAGAGCTGGAAACATGCGCTTAAATACCCCCGCCCCGCCCAGTTAGAGTAATGCTAGCTTAGCTAAGGCCACTTAAAATCGATAATCAGCTTTGCGGATACCGCCCTTATCTGTTCAAAAGGGCCGCATCAACCTTTTTTTTTAAGCTTATTCAAAAAAAATTCTGTAAAAATCGGCACCCCTATCGAAAAAAAAAAGTAAAAAAATTCCGCTCCGATCTAAGAGCAGGTATGGCAAGTTATCTTACCCCCAAAAATTGTATTTGCTACGGATTCTGCACCCTAAAATCGCAATTTCTGCTTGAAATCTTGACAACAAAATACTAATTTTGTATATGGTATCCTTATTACATGTATTACTGATAGATTTCAATGGAAAAATATTCTATAAAAAGGTGAGATTTCGGCAAAGGGCATAGAATGTTACATTACTATTTAGCCCTTGAAGGGTCAATATTGCACATTTTTAAAAAAAGAAAAAAAACCACCTCCCTCGTCACCTTAACTTTAAGTAAAAAGAAAAAGTAGGTTCCCTCGTTGTCTTGAAAAAAAAACATTCAAAAAAAAAAAAGCCTCCCTCCCTCACCGTGTTTTTCCGAAAAGTGTCTGAAAAGCTGATAATCAATTCTAAGTGGCCTAAGTGACTGGTGAGAGTTGAGAGGCATGCCAGCTCCACTTTCAGCCAGCTGTACTACTGTACTAGATGCGGCTAGACTGCTACCTTAGAGGCTGTAGTGTCTGCGGGTAGCACCTGGTCGGCACATCGAGACTCCATGTCCTGGGGCTACAAAGGTAACCAGGCAGTCACACCTCTGTCAACTCGTTACAATACGGCCACCGAGTTCAGGCTTCAAACTATTTCCCAGTCTCTTTTTTAACTGAGAAGTAATACATGTTTCATACCATAAATTCCAGAGCATAACCCGCATTTCGCGTATCACCGTACCCAGTTTTTTTTAAAATCAAGTCAAATGGTGCTTTCTGTGAATTTTGCTGAAATTTTTTTTTTACCTGACTTTAACTATAACTGACTTTCAACTTTAACTGGCTTAATAATTCATAAAGCAAATAAAACTTAACTGACTTATAACTGACAGGGTACTGGGAGTTATCTTTACTTAAACTAACTAGACGTGGGATAAGCTATGTCCATATGAACTGCGTTTAGATTTTGTACAAAATGCCGTTCACTTAAACTTCGATATGCATTTAGCTAACATTTTTATTTTTCTAATTAAAAATAATCGAAAACTACTTACGTTGTAGATTAAATCGTCAGGAGAACTACTAGGAGGCCGTTGCCATGACGACGGTAACGACTTGTTGAACGGCACACCAGATGACAACACCAAAGACGACAGTTTGTTTTTTCCATTCAACGAGTTGCGTGAAGAATTTGATGTCATTTCTAGTGACTCACTGGTGCCAGTGTCTGAGGAGGCTATACTCTCGTGGTCACTCTCTATGTCTATAGTACTGCCTGACCGGGAGGCGGCCGGCTCCACACCATTACACACTCCATTCACTACTGGTGCAGCCCCAACAGCAGCGGCTTTTAAATGAGGTGGTATTGCATCTAGTGCCGCCTTTTTATTCCTGCGTTCTGATGCATTGGCGGTCGACTTGCGAGCCTGCGCTTTACTTTTGGCAATCTCCTTAAGAATCTTATTCCTGTGTTTTAACAAGCCTACCACGTCATCAACCTGAAACGCCAACAAGAGAAACCAGCAATAAGTTACATGTTATCGTACTTTGTGACTACCGTTACCTACTTCTTTGTTTTTAAATTATTATTTTCATTTAAGAGTCGAGGTTGATCGAGCTTAATATTTCAAATATAATCGAATCATCAATCTTGAAATTTTCCCTCTTCCACATTTAATAGATACACTGGGGGTGCAGGTTCCACAATGTACAAGGGTTTAGAAGGATACTCCAGCACTAGCTTTAATCACCCCAGTTGGGGCCGCAGCTTATACGTGAGAGGCCCCAGTTCACGAAACATGATCTTGAAACTGCAAGCTCAAGCCGAGCCCATCTGCTAAGTTTAACTCAAGCTCAGCTTTATAAAAAGTTGTGGTTCACGGAACAGCTTATACATGTATATGAAAGTACCTGAACTGCTTGGGCATCTGCTTGAAAAGTCAAGCAGATGGCCGTATTGCTTGGATTCTCAAGCAGATGATGATCTTTCATGAACTGGGATCTGCTTGAGCTGATCTGCTTGAGCTAAATTGACTGCTCCAAGCAGATAAAAAATGTTTCGTGAACTGGGGCCTGAAGTAGACAAAGGTGCCACTTACCACAGTAAACAACACAGACTTCTTCAAAAAGCTGCCGATGCCGCCCTCACTGTCTATAATACCCAGCGTCTCGGGCGGGAAGTCGGCTAAGTGGGAGGTTATTCTAGCGTCCTCTATCTGTAGCGGCCCACACTCCTGTAGGATACCTTTAAACAATCTGTAACAGCAACCAGCGGGAGGGTTAGCGAGTTGTTAGGAATTAAATTGAGCGAGGCAATAGTAACTCGCGGGCCCTTTGAGTGGCAAGCGACTCGCCAGGGCTGCATTCATGCATCATATTGACCCTACGGCATTGAAATTATCTGAATTCAGGGCTCCCACAGGAATTTCAGTTTGAAATTCCATGACGTTCCATGACAAAAATCTCAATTTTCCATGACATTTATAACATTTTTGTGGGGGTCGGGGGGCTTTGCCTCCGAGAAAATTTCTGAAATCAAGACAGCAAATGGGAGATTTCTAGGAGATCTTCTTATATTAATTCCATTATTTTCATATTCCATGACACACTGCAAATTCCATGACATTCCATGACTTTCCAGACAGCTTTCAAATTCCACGACAGTCCATGACACATGGGAACCCTGATCAATAATGCACCAATGTAGCACCTGCGATTTACTCATTGATGATTCATTGCTGCATCATGACGACGAATGTCATCTTTTAGCGACACTGCTCTCCTCAAAGGGTTAAGTGCGGTGTGTTTAACTCTATACGTTGTGTGTTGTGTCACTTACTGGAAGATACTCTCGCGGATGGCCGTCCTGTTGTTCTGCTCGTCTATCTCCTTCTCTCGCTCCTCCCGCTCCGTCGTCTCACTGACGGCCGGCGACTCTGAGCGTGACGGCACCGAGACGGACGACTTGCGTGACTGAGACGTGACGTCATTGAGGTAGGACACCTGGGCGGCCAGGTGGGGCGGTACGGCAAACGGGAACGGGTTGTTGGGGGCCTCCAGGGTCGGGTACCTGAGGGCAGAGGCAGGATGTTTATGTTGGAGGTGAGGTAATCCACACATTACTTGTGTGTTCAACACATGTTTGGGTCCCATTTTAAAGAGTACAATTATTATTTTTTATTAAAAGCGCATAAAAACCATGCGAGTTTGATTTAAAGATTTCAGAGATGAAAGTGACTTTAAAAAAATTGAAATTTACAAATTGAGGACCCTGAATAAAGGCCCTCTATAGAAAAGAAACTTGAAATCAGGAAAAGACTTTCTGATTCATTCCTGTATGTTGGAGGTAATCTGCGGACTACTGGCGGGTATTCCTAAATTCCTAAAAATCCTAAAAAAACAAAAACAAGTCGGCAAGGTGGCATCATGATGGTTTCTACTCACGCTGATAGTTCCTCGAAGTCGTCGAGGCCTCCAAAGGAGCCGTGTGTGAGTGGGTGCGGGTCGTGCTGCGTGTGTAGGCTGGGCGGGGTGTGTGCGTGCGGTGGGTGCGTGTCCTGGCCGGTCACGTAGGGCTGCTCAGGGGGCATCAGGTCTAGACGTACCACCGCACGAGGCTCCTTCTTCTTGTGCTTCTTTTTGGGCTTCTGTACGAGTGGAGAATGAGGCAAGGTCACAAATAGAAACAAATGAGGTCAGAGAAGAAGCAGTTACACTGTGAGGTTAGAGGTCAGGGTCAAGGTCAGAGAAGAAGCAGTTACACTGTGAGGTTAGAGGTCAGGGTCAAGGTCAGAGAAGAAGCAGTTTCACTGTGAGTTTAGAGGTGAGGCTCAAGGTCAGAGAAGAAGCAGTTTCACTGTGAGTTTAGAGGTCAGGGTCAAGGTCAGAGAAGAAGCAGTTTCACTGTGAGTTTGGATGTCAAGGTCAGAGTAGAACCAGTTTCACTAAGAGATGTAAGTCGGGTATCGATAAAATTCCTGAAAAGGTACACCCCATAAACCGCTATTTTCAGAACATATTTTAACAGCGGAATGCTCTTTGAAATCCTTTTTTTCAGGAAAATCGCTGACCACTTACATCTCTGTATACACTAACGCTGTGTGGTTTGCTCTCCTTACTGGAGACAGACTATAAACACTACATCTAATATAAACCCAAGGGTAGACCTGGTAGATAATCACAGAGCGTGCCCCATTCAGATTTCTAGTACTATTCTAGTCTACTATGTGGTTAAGTGTGAGTGGTGACATTGCCCCTTTAACACTATGTGGTTCAGTGTGGGTGGTGACATTGCCCCTTTAATACTATGTGGTTCAG
The DNA here is from genome assembly GCA_947462335.1 of Harmothoe impar. Lineage (NCBI taxonomy): Eukaryota > Metazoa > Annelida > Polychaeta > Phyllodocida > Polynoidae > Harmothoe > Harmothoe impar. The sequence continues at coordinate 59,706,346 of OX381717.1, forward strand.
TGTTAGTAGTGACATTGCCCCTTTAACACTGTGTGGTTCAGTGTGAGTGGTGACATTACCCCTTTAACACTAAGTGCTTCAGTGTGAGTGGTGACTTTGCCCCTTTAACACTATGTGGTTCAGTGTGAGTGGTGACATTGCCCCTTTAATACTATGTGGTTCAGTGTGGGTGGTGACATTGCCCCTTTAACACTATGTGGTTCAGTGTGAGTGTTGACATTGCCCCTTTAACACTGTGTGGCTCAGTGTGAGGGGTGACATTGCCCCTTTAACACTGTGTGGTTCAGTGTGGGTGGTGACATTGCCCCTTTAACACTGTGTGGTTCAGTGTGAGGGGTGACATTGCCCCTTTAACACTGTGTGGTTCAGTGTGAGTGGTGACATTGCCCCTTTAACACTATGTGGTTCAGTGTGGGTGGTGACATTGCCCCTTTAACACTATGTGGTTCAGTGTGGGTGGTGACATTGCCCCTTTAACACTGTGTGGTTCAGTGTGGGTGGTGACATTGCCCCTTTAACACTGTGTGGTTCAGTGTGAGTGGTGACATTGCCCCTTTAACACTGTGTGGTTCAGTGTGGGTGGTGACATTGCCCCTTTAACACTATGTGGTTCAGTGTGGGTGGTGACATTGCCCCTTTAACACTATGTGGTTCAGTGTGGGTGGTGACATTGCCCCTTTAACACTATGTGGTTCAGTGTGAGGGGTGACATTGCCCCTTTAACACTGTGTGGTTCAGTGTGAGTGGTGACATTGCCCCTTTAACACTATGTGGTTCAGTGTGGGTGGTGACATTGCCCCTTTAACACTGTGTGTTTCAGTGTGAGTGGTGACATTGCCCCTTTAACACTGTGTGTTTCAGTGTGAGTGGTGACATTGCCCCTTTAACACTGTGTGGTTCAGTGTGATGGTGACATTGCCCCTTTAACACTATGTGGTTCAGTGTGGGTGGTGACATTGCCCCTTTAACACTGCTTTACTCACCTTACTGTCATCCTCGTCGTCCTTCTTGTGCATGATGACGGTACAGCTGCGCAGGTCGGGGGCTGGTTTGACCTCCACCTTCTCGGCGACCTTCTCCAGCTCGTTGACAAGGTCGTCCACATTAGCGGCCTCCGCTTGCCGCGCCCGCTCCTCCGCCCGCTTCTGTCGCCGCACCTCCTTCTTCTGTTGCCTCCGCATCAATGTGTACTGACTGAAACATACACAACAGATTGATTGATTGATTGGGTTGTTTAACGTCCAAGTGTACTCTGACGCATGTTAAGTTGGCAAGCCACAAATAGTGGTAGTCTGCCTTGCAGTAGTAGGACAGGTATTTATATGCTGCTTGCCCATAACAGCAGTGACAGCATCTATGGATGATCGAACCCAAGAAATGAATGTCTGCATCTATGAAGTGAGGGAGAAAACCTCTTTTTCGAAGGATAGCAAGTGTTCTTTTATTTGCCTGGTCCTACATACCTGGGCTAGTACCATAGCAGGCAGGGCCAGACAAACCACAGCCTTTGATATCTCAGACGTGGTTCACTGAGGAGTGAGCACAAGGCAGACCACCACAAACATGACAGGGTTTTAATTTAATTACTCTTCTGAACCTCGTCTTATAATAAATATCTACCGTAAAACCTCGCCTATATTACAGATGAATTTTGTTTATTTATTTATTTGTTTCTTTTATTTCTATAAGCCGTATTTTTTCTCAAGTTGGGGCCTCATATCGACCCCTTTAGCATTGATACACACCAAAAGGGCTGGCATGAGGCATGACTGCAGCACTGGCGAGTAACTCGCTCACTGGCGAGTAACTCGCCTCAACTTGTGTGTCACCTGTACTCACCTACTTGCCGCCATCTTCTTATTGGGTTTTCTCGGAGCCGGTTCTTTTGTAATTTGATTGGCTTTCTCATCTGATGGTTCACCCGTTAAGTCATACGTTATTATATTCTTGAGGGGAGACTGACAGTCCGGCGTAAAACATTTCCCATTAAGAATTTCCTGAAACCAAAACAACATAGACATTTATAGTCCTGAGCACAACTGACATGTAACAAAGAACATTTCATGAGATTTGAAATCATACAAGGATTAAATTTTTACTGATTCTTTCTCGGGTATGCACATCATTGGTGGGGTGATCGGCACTTTATTATATTTCTGGTTTTATGATGCATGAAAGGCTCTCAAGTGATTGATGCGCTATGCATAGGTGCCGGTCAATATTAGTACAAATTTGAAAAAAACTCCATAAAGTTCTGCTAAATAGATGTTGGACAACAAAGGCAAAAATTTGCAAACACTCTATTACCGTGAATTCCCACTGGTTATCCACAAATCAGAGCCAAGAGGTTGGGGTGTGCTGGTGAGATGATTTAGATTTTTTGTTGTATGAAACCTTACCTTATTTGATGCGGTTCTTGTTTTCTTCCAGCAGTCTTGGTGGTAGGCTATCCTACAGTGCGCTAAGCACGTCATCTCTATATAGCCGTTGAAGTCGGGGTCAGACATGTAGATCTGTACTTGGTAATGGCCGCACTCGTTATACCGACACGTGGCTAAGGGTGCCAGCGGCCACCGACTCTGTGCCAGCAACTCCTCTAAACGTGCCTGCAACATGCCAGGACAAGACTTATATTAACACAAGATTAAGGCATCTTAACTATGGTATTTGACATAATAAGCGCACCTGTTTCCAAAGATGCCAATCATTCGTCGATAAAAAGTAGGAAATCTTACAATTTTGGTCAAATGCTGTCGGAAATTAACATCATCTAATACAGGAATTCCAGCCAAAATGTAGGAATTCCTACAAAAGTAGGAAAAATGGCATCTCTGCAGTTTTCAGACTTTTTCTCTCACATTTTTTTTATGTGTTCCTCTGATTTAGTTTTTCACACCTCTGAGAAAGATGGAGCACTTTACACCACCAATGCAGGTGTTAGGGTCAAGCCAAGTGTGAAAGCACAGAGGTGTGAGTAGAAAGCCACGTTGGTGGGCCAATGGGAGGGGGGGGGGCTTATCATAATGGCTTAATGAGTTATTTTTAAGCCCAGGAGCTTATTACGTTGAATATGGTATGCTTTTGTGATTTTCATCCCTGAAAAGTGTATGTGATATGACGGTCATACTTACAATTAGTATTTCCTTTTTGCTCTCCTCGATAGTAACACGTGACTCTGGCCAGGCGTAGACTGTGTCCAAATTGTGGTTCCTGGCTATCCGTAGTCCTTTAGTGAGGGGCTCTATGGCCATACCGAACCTACAATATCACATTACAGTCCTTTAGTATGGGGCTCTATAGCCATACTGAACCTACAATATCACATTAGTCCTTTAGTGAGGGGCTCTATGGCCATACTGAACCTACAATATCACATTACAGTCCTTTAGTATGGGGCTCTATGGCCATACTGAACCTACAATATCACATTAGTCCTTTAGTGAGGGGCTCTATGGCCATACTGAACCTACAGATAAATGCTGTATGTAACAAGTGAAGGGCTCTATGGCCATCCTATACCAAATATGTTTTTCTATGTGTTAAAAAGCCCTATAAAATTATTTGGAGGGCATTTGACAATTTATAAATATCTGTACCTATATAAGCTGACATCACTATGACAGTAATATCAGCCAAAATAATTTTGGCTTTAACAGAAACCTGTATGGAGTATCATTGTATGGTGGATGTACTTACATTCATGCCTAGACTAATACTGAAAATCAATTCTGGTAATACAATACACATACCTGTTCCACTTGAAATAGGCGAGGCCAATGCCCAGATAGGCGAGGGGGAAAACGAGACCGGGAAAGCGAGTAAAGATGCTATTAAAATGACGCAGTCCTTCATCTAGATCCTGAAATTATAAGAGGACAAGAATTAAGGAAAATTACCAACCTCCAGTGTAGGTTCATGTGTCCTGTTATCGCAGAGATGCCAATCTCTGGTCGACAAAATGTAGGAAATATTATTTTTGGTTAATTTTCTGTAGGAACTTCACATGATTCAATGCAGAAATTCAAGTGAAAAAGTGGGAACTCCCGTCAAAGTAGGAAAAGTGGCATCTCTGGATCGACATGAATTGTTCTGGCATATTAGACAATATTTCAAATCCAACTTAATCCAACTTAATTGCTTGTCAAATAAGAAAAAAACATTTCAAGAATTTTGGAGGCAATTCATCTGTATGATTGCAAAGGCATGGGCTATGTAAGAGGTATGTAGTGCAGTACCAAAATAAATACATGACAAGACTTCCAACGTGGATAATACACAATTTTAGGCCGTCTTAAATACGCGATGCAGTTTTTAAACCAGGGTTCTCCTCACACTGCATTCACGGTGGCGGGCTGCCGGCGTCGATTTTACTACCGCCGGGGTCAAATTACCCCAGAATCTCTGCCGGTGTCATTTTAGCTATCTATAGGTTTTTGAATTTTGAAAATCCATCATTTAGAACAGTTATTCTAATTTTTGCACTTTTATCCATCAATTTAAAGAGTCAAGCCTGTAAATTCTCACAATTAAACCTAACCCGGGTCTGACTTGTACAAGCCCCGGCATCTACGCGGAAATTTACAGTGTGATTTTTGAGTCTGTGGAGAATCCTGTAACTAAAGTTTTAAGGTAGTGTCTTTACTATATGTGGAAGTGTTTCACGTACCTTTTCGCTGCCTATGTTAATGTTGGACTGTCCCAGTGCGTAGAGCAGGATGGCCACCTGGTCACTGTGGTAATCTATGGCCTGCAACATGACGGTGACATTCAGTCAACGTGATGATGACGGTCAGCGTGACGGTGAGGTGTCAGTCAACGTGACGGTGACATGTCAGTCAATGTGACGATGACATGTCAGTCAACGTGTTGGTCAATCAACAGGTCAGTCAACGTGACGGTGACGTGTCAGTCAACGTGACGATGACATGTCAGTCAACGTGTTGGTCAATCAACAGGTCAGTCAACGTGACGGTGACATGTCAGTCAATGTGACGGTAACATTCAGTCAACGTGACGGTGACATGTCAGTCAGTCAACGTGACGGTGATGTGTCAGTCAATGTGTTGGTGACATGTCAGTCAACGTGACGGTGACATTCAGTCAACGTGACGGTGACATGTCAGTCAGTCAACGTGTTGGTGACACGTCAGTCAACGTGACGGTGACGTGTCGGTCAACGTGACAGTGACATTCAGTTGATAGGTCGATTTCTTTTTTGTTTCTAACCTTACCAGATTTCTTTATACATTAGGAGAGGAAATTTTTCCCATTTCTTATATTTTCAGCCAAAAAATTTTCATTAGCAAAATCACAAAAATACCATATTCCTTAAAATAAATTTAGGATAGGCCAAAACAAAAAAAGAGGGTCGGTCCGGATACCTGAACACAACTTATTTTTTCCGCCTAAGGACTTAGTGTGTGTATGGTGCATGTCCATACCTTTTGTAGAGTAGGGTTCAGCAAGTTGAGGGCCTGTGTGTAGAGGGTGACAGCGTTCCTCATGCGTTTCTCTAAGAGGGCGGAGGTGGCCTGTGCCAACAGGTCACGCATCTGCCGCACCTCGGGGGACAGACTCATGGCCAGCTCCTGCAACGTGACAACACGTCAGTTAGATGTATTGGTACCTGGATGGACTTACACACTACTCAGTCTCCATGAAAACTTTTTTGCCATGCAGGACATTCGGTCCTGCAGATCTTTTATTTCGCAGGACCGGCTTAAATTGTGCAGGCCCGGATGCCTGAGGGCACTTTTCAATGTGACGGTGTATAAGACAAAATTTTATATTGAATCAATACAACTTTCCTGCATGTATATTCCTATTGAAACATCGTAAAATGTACAATCTGGAGTAATGATTTTCAAAATATTTATGCAAAGTGCTTTTCTCTCTAGAGACTATAATAATGGTCTGAATTACAAGCCGTAAAAACTGACATGTAGCCAAAGATCCAGCCTGTCATTTGGACCAGCAGTAGGACCAGTCCAGCCGGTCCAGCAGCCTTTTAGCCGGTGTCCGGCATGTTTTCACAGAGACTGACTATTTCACAAATGGCGGCTGATTACATATCAAGGGCCACATGGTGTATTAGTGTCATGGGGTTGATGCACCACTAAAGGGTCTGCACGGTGTAGGATCTGGAATCACCAGGGCTACATTCATGCAACATGACGATGCAATCGTGGATAATGGGAGCAATATCTTTTTTCTTTAAATTTTAAATTAAAAAAAAACACCCAAAAAAACATCCTTTAAAATGTTTTCTTTATGTTGTAAACTATTAAAACTACAGAAATATCAGTAATTCGGCCTTAAGATCTCATAAACAGTATGGAGCTTATGCAGATGTAGGTGTAATAGATCCAAAAGAGTTTTTGTTTTATGACATCATTTTTCGCAAGACTTCAGTGCCCTATTGCTGACCAAATGTAGATAAGCTGAACGTACCGTTTGTGAGGGGTTGCGCATCTTGCAGTTATTATTATTGTTGACGTTGGGGGCTGCGTGGTCCTTGCCTCTCCCGTGTTTAGATGCCTTGGTCGGTATAACAGCCGGTACTCTCTCCTTCTGAACCTTCTTCGACTCTGTGTTCTTGGTCGGCTTAGACTCTGGCTGTTTGCCAGTAGTGGATATATTGATGGTGACCGTAGGTTTGGCCGCTGCCTTCTTAGCGGTAGGGGCCGGGGTGTCTTCACTGTCAGAGACTAGTCGGGGCAGATCCGCACTGTCAAGTAAGGACACATGTTAATTTGTCTTAAGCAGAAGGTGGCAATCGGTTTTTCATTATCAGGTTAATATTATTCCTTCCAATTTTCTTTTTTAATCATTAAATATTTTCATTATTTCACATAAAAATGTGTTATGTGTATAGATTGTCGTTTTAGAGGACAAATACACTAACCAGTACACCAACTTTTTGTAATGTGTGGTCTAAATCAATTACTGTATTTAGCATAATAAGTGCCCTCCCCAAATATTTTTCATTATTTTGGAGGCAATTTAAAACTATAAAGAGTCAATACTCACGGGTCGGTCTGGATTTCCCTCGTCGTTTTTGTTGCTGAAAAGATAAAGCACAAGAGTTAGGTAAGGTTAATCCCTTAAACCCCAGGCCGCCATATATAAAGGGCTGAGTAGCTGTCATGCCTGCACGCCTACTGTTGCTGCCGGGGCAGCAGGCTGTATGCCTTTATGCCTTAACATGACGGTAGCAGTAACTGTTTTGATGCACTATACCCTCATCGACATGATGCATGACAGCAGACCTTACTACCGTAAAACCTTGCGTATAAGCCGCAGCTAATACATGTACGACCGTCAGATGGCTGGTGCACTGGATGGACACACAGTGGGGGTGCGGCTTATACATGACATAGAGCTACTGTGAATGTACTTATTTTCACAGGTCTAAATTTTTGTGAACGAGTGAAAATCAGCAAATTCGTAGGTATTTATTCCATACTTAAGGATATAAAAATTTCGCGGATTTTCCATTTCCGCGAAAATCTCAAAAATATATACCCAGCGAAAGTACTTTCACAGTATACCACAGTATTAAAGTCGCCATAATCAGACCCCTGGTGCGGCTTATACAGGTGTTAGGCTTATACCCGAGGTTTTCGGTAGTGCTGCATTCATGCATCATGTCAATGCTATGAACAAGTGGTGATGTCATGATGCACCAATGAAGTGCAGGCAGGAACGTCATAGACTCATACTGCATTTGTGCATCATGGCGTTTTATGAGTTATCACAGAAATAACGTTGTCGTCCCTACAAGGCTACCTAGCCCTGGTGAATTGTCTAAAACCATGCTAGATGATCCGTGAGTTTGAGACATGGCGCACACAGCAGAGAAGACCTGTTGGTCGGTTGTTTGGTTGGTTTACACCTTAAAATATGATAGCATTTCATTTTATATCATGTATGTAGTAACAATTCTGTATACTTGGAGACGGTGCCATTGCATTATAATATAAAACATGATAGCACTACAGTCCGCCCTTCTGCTGCTACTACATGTACCTACCACTACATGTACCCCTCCTCCTACAGACATGCTAGTACTCTGACCTCTGGGGCCATACCTTGCGTCCACCTGCACCTAGACCTACACCAGTGGCGTAGGAAAAGGCGGGGGGGAGGCAGGGGGCCCAGGCCCCCCAATCACAGAGGAGGGGGGCCTGAATATGTTTGGGCCCCCCCCCAAATTTGTCAGGACCATATACTATAATACACATAATTCCCAAATCTTTCCTCAACCACATAGGAAAATGTGGGTACATCGGAATTAAAGGGGGCTCAAATACTACTTTTCTATATATAACTCCAGTATAAGCATGACGCCTCTGTACACCCACGTTACCTGCCCTCCTCCTACCACCACTACTGGGGGTCTGTATGGGGGTGGGGGGGGGATCCCCATGTCGAATGTCGATCTTAAAAAATGGCCATGTCGCATGTCAATGTCGCTAATAATGCCCATGTCCCATGTCGATTTGAAGAATTGCTCATGTCACCTGTCACTATGTCTTTTGACCCTCATGTCGCATGTCACTTGGTCTCATGTCAATTGTCGATTTTAAGAAATAGCTATGTCGCCATGTCCAATTTAGTGGTCCACACCCATACTACTGCGTGTACCCACTCCTCCAGCCTACCTGCAGACATCATACTACTAGTACTACAGCCCGTCCTCCCCCTCCTACCACCACCACTGCGTGTACCCACTCCTCTAGCCTACCTGCAGACATGCTAGCAGTGGATCCCGCCCTCCTCCTCCTACCACCACCACTGCGTGTACCCACTCCTCTAGCCTACCTGCAGACATGCTAGCAGTGGATCCCGCCCTCCTCCTCCTACCACCACCACTGCGTGTACCCACTCCTCTAGCCTACCTGCAGACATGCTAGCAGTGGATCCCGCCCTCCTCCTCCTACCACCACCACTGCGTGTACCCACTCCTCTAGCCTACCTGCAGACATGCTAGCAGTGGATCCCGCCCTCCTCCTCCTACCACCACCACTGCGTGTACCCACTCCTCTAGCCTACCTGCAGACATGCTAGCAGTGGATCCCGCCCTCCTCCTCCTACCACCACCACTGCGTGTATCCCCTCCTCCTGCCTACCTACAGACATGCTACTACTACAGCCCGTCCTCCTCCTCCTACCACCACTACTGTGTGTACCCCCTCCTCATGCCTACCTACAGACATGCTACTACTACAGCCCGTCCTCCTCCTCCTACCACCACTACTGTGTGTACCCCCTCCTCATGCCTACCTACAGACATGCTACTACTACAGCCCGTCCTCCTCCTCCTACCACCACTACTGTGTGTACCCCCTCCTCATGCCTACCTACAGACATGCTACTACTACAGCCCGTCCTCCTCCTCCTACCACCACTACTGTGTGTACCCACTCCTCATGCCTACCTACAGACATGCTACTACTACAGCCCGTCCTCCTCCTCCTACCACCACTACTGTGTGTACCCACTCCTCATGCCTACCTACAGACATGCTACTACTACAGCCCGTCCTCCTCCTCCTACCACCACTACTGTGTGTACCCACTCCTCATGCCTACCTACAGACATGCTACTACTACAGCCCGTCCTCCTCCTCCTACCACCACTACTGTGTGTACCCACTCCTCATGCCTACCTACAGACATGCTACTACTACAGCCCGTCCTCCTCCTCCTACCACCACTACTGTGTGTACCCACTCCTCATGCCTACCTACAGACATGCTACTACTACAGCCCGTCCTCCTCCTCCTACCACCACTACTGTGTGTACCCACTCCTCATGCCTACCTACAGACATGCTACTACTACAGCCCGTCCTCCTCCTCCTACCACCACTACTGTGTGTACCCCCTCATCATGCCTACCTACAGACATGCTACTACTACAGCCCGTCCTCCTCCTCCTACCACCACTACTGCGTGTACCCCCTCCTCATGCCTCATGGGATGGGGGGTGGGGGTCAAGCAGAACTTGTTCTAGGATACAAGGGCGACCTTGATCTTGCACCTTGGCCTCTATGCATAAACAACTGGATTGCTTGCACCTACTCAGACCACTTGACCGGCAATGACCGTTCCGGCTCAACAACTCTAGTTTTTGAACAAGCAAACACTGCCCAAACCAACGACCATCTAATGATCAATATTCTGTATTAAAATAATTAAAATAATAATTTAATGTTAAAACCATGTGCTTCCGGTGAATCTCATCTACATGATGTCTGAACAAATAGATGATATCTATTTGCAAAGTATGTATGAAATGCAATTCCCTAAAGTGTTAGTGCAGAAAAAGCTCTCCATTCAATTCAGTGCTATAACAGAGAATTACCCCATTTTTTACCACAAAAGACTGAATATCACCAAAAACTTGATTGAAATGTGAACTTTTGAAAACATGTCCAGATAGATACACATGTTGTGCACACAATGATGACACTGAAAATATCAAAATGAGTTTGTATCAATGTGCAATTTGACCACTTAGATGACCAAACCACCTAGATCCAGGATCAGACCTCAGTGACTAGTAAAGAAGGTGCCATCATTATAAAGATAAAAGACTATAAAGATGAATGGCACCGTCTAATAACAGGTGTGGTCATTTCAAGGGTGGTGATGGTGATAGAATCTATGAGGTGAGTCAAGGTAGAAAGCACGTCCCTACACTTTTACCGAGGCAATTGTTATTTTACATCCGACACGTGAGATGGACAGGCCTTTGATATGCTGTATGTCTACTACAGCAGAGTAAGTTGTAAGTCCAAACAGCAGGGTGCTACTGAGTCTCGAACCCCTGATCTTGTAGGTACCAGACCAACGTGCTACAGCCTGAGCTAACTCCCCAGCACCGAGACGACATGTTTGTGGGTGACATGCAGGTGAGCCTACTCTACGCTGTGTCGGCTGCCTGCTGGTGTGGTGTGGTGTGGGGGGGGGGGGGGGGGGGGGGTGCCGTCTGTCCCCAAGTACCCAGACCAGAGTCAAGGTCCCTGAAGCCGGTCTTCCCTTCTGTCCACACACCTCTAGCGCGCCTTCTCCTCGTGCGCCATCTCCTCTGCCATCCACTGCTTCCACTCCTTAAAGGGGGGCTAGCACCGCTAATACTACCCGTCTGACCAAGTCACGTGACCACCGATTGACCAATCAGGGTGCCGCTAAAGGTCCGCTAGTTCCCGTGCGCTTTGCTGGGCTGCTATGGCGCAGGTACCCATCTTTGCTACGATCGGTGCTAGCCCCCCTTTAAGTACATGTAGTTGTGGTTGTTGCCCTTCTTGAAGCTCTACATCACCGCAGACAGAGTCTGTGTCATGTGGGCCGTTCTCCTCCTGTGTCACAGCTACACGTCAAGGTATGCTCATGTAGGCATGGCACTGGGGTTTCAAGGAAAGTCCAAGAAGCAGCCCAAACCTGTTATCCGTAGGGTAGGTCGACATGCACATCCAGTATATATATATATAACGTCAAATTGAACTCTGATCAGGGTTCCCACGAAAAATTTCAGACTGAAATCCCATGATATTTCCATGAAATTTTTTTTTATTTTCCATGACATTTATTAGATTCTTGTGGGGGTTAGGGGGCTTGGCCCTTGGAAAGTTTCTAAAATCTAGATAGCAATCAGAGATTTCGTAATATTAATTCCATGACACACAGCAATTCTTTACAAAACTCCCATGACCGCTTTCAAATTCCATGACATTCCATAACACGTGGGAACCCTGATGATGGGTTAGTGAAAGTTCTTAAAACAAATTTGCCAACGTAGAAGGGCTGTTGCGGGTGTTAGTCATTACTCTAAGCGTACCCCGTCTGGGCTTCTTGGCGGCCGGCGGCTGTCCATGTTTAGTGCACTTTGGTGGCGGTCTGGGAGTGAGATCAAACGAGCCTCCAAACTGTGCGTTCAACATCTCCTTGACTGCCTGCTCCTTGTGCCGGAAGTCCCTCGCCTCCTCTGGCGACATGTCCATGTAGCAGTAGTCGCACTCACAGTCAGGGCCGCATTCATGCATCTCCTCAGCTAAAAGGTATACAGGCCACCTAACTATCGCAATACAAGCCAAGGTATACAGGCCACCTAACTATCGCAATACAAGCCAAGGTATACAGGCCACCTAACTATCGCAATACAAGCCAAGGTATACAGGCCACCTAACTATCGCAATACAAGCCAAGGTATACAGGCCACCTAACTATCGCAATACAAGCCAAGGCATACAGGCCACCTAACTATCGCAATACAAGCCAAGGTATACAGGCCACCTAACTATCGCAATATACCGTAAATTCCTGCGAATAACCCACATCTCGCGTATAACCCGCACCCCGACTTTGAGAGAACGAATAACCTGCACCAGAGGTCTGAAAATTGCGATTTTAGGACTGTACTATACTACCAGAAACCCTAGTATAACCTGCACCTAGACTTTGGGAATTTTGTAGTACCCGCACTGAAGGTTTGGTTCGCGTATAACCTGCGGGTTATACGAGGGAATTTATGATAATAAAGTCTGACATTTTCCCCCCTTATTAACTAAGAATATCCGCAAGTGGAGTAGCACAATTAGGTCCCAGATATGTAATATCAAAGCTCGACTCCTGGTATTAGTGGAGATATGTAGATATGAGATAAATTTTCGGTCGTTCTTCAAGCCTGCAGGCGATTATACCGAGAACCCAGAAATTCCTAAGTCATGTCTCAAGGGTCCAGGTTTATTCGTTCTTATGATGCACCAATGTATAATGGTAGTATCATACCCTGTGCCAGTGCTTCATTCATACATCATATCAATGTAATTAACCATATATAGTCCAATTCTGCTTTTATAGTGTTCTGCCCTTGGTCGTCATAATATATGAATGCAGTGTTCGCGAGTTACTTGTCAGTGCTGCATTTATACCTTATGCCGACCCTTCAAGACATGGTGCTTAATGCATACGTATACTATGCGGCCCTTAGAGGGTTGAGCAGTGAGACATAGTAACCCCTACCTGTAGTCTGCGTGGCGGCAGCGGCCGGCGTCTGACCGTTGACTTTGGGTGCGGCTGGGGCGGCTTTCTTGGTCTCCTGAGGCCGGAACTTGAGGTACTGAATCACCTCGTCGTGTAACTGTAACAACACAACAACCAGATTTCATGTGGAGAAACATTAGGGAGTGGTAATTTTATAACTAGGGGGGGGGGGATTTATATAGCTATTTAACTGTAATATTTCAATAGATTTATATAGCTATATATCACTGTAATTTTTCAATAGATTTATATAGCTATATAACTGTAATATTTCAATAGATTTATATAGCTATATAACTAATATTTCATAGATTTATATACCGGTAGCTATATAAGGCCACTCCAAATAATATCCTTGTTTCTCACCACTAGGCCATGATAATTATGACGAGGACGCTTCCCCCCCCCCCCCCGCCTTTTCTTTTTTTTGCTGAAGACTAAATATGCACAGAGATCTAGGCTCTCAGCACACTTTTTATTCAGATTTTAAATGTTAAGAAATTAATAACCTACAAACGTTTTGAATAGGTATACATGCTCTTGCTTTTTGCATTTGCACCACTGTAGGCTTCAATTTGATACCAAATATGCCCATATTTGTCTACTATTATAGAATTTTCCCCTAAAATTTGCAAAAAAAAACCCACCTCCATAACATGATTTTGGTGACGCGCGCGGTGATGAGAAACAAGGATATCAATTGGAGAGGCCTAACTGCAATATTTCAATATCAGCGAATTTAAATCCCAGCGAAATTGTATTTTAAGGCAAATCCACAAACATTTGTATGGGGATTGATGGGCTGGAGACGGTGGAGCAGCATGTTTGTTAATCGTCAGATATGATTAAAGGATTTTTCATGTTTGTCTGTATGCAGGGGTGTGAACTGGCAAAAGGCAAATAATGTCAAAACAGTATAGGAGGGCTTGAAATATTATATTGAAAATCAAGTAGGCAATTCAATTGGTACACTTTGATATATGTTGGTGTTCTAGTCTGTTGAAGTCCCCCCCCCCCCTACATAAAGTGCAACAGATTTCTCATTGGATCTAGACAAATCACAAGAAGGACCAATTTGAAGACCAAAAGATCGGATTTTAGATTTTAATCTCGAGCCTTGACAGCCCTGGTACGGGTTCTCATGGGGCAATAAACAATTTCTGTTCTACACTTTAAGGATGGATGTCACTAAAAGATGACATTCATAGTCATGATGCACTGGTGCAGCCCCGGCTACATTGGTGCATCATGCCAACCCTTTGGGAGTGTCTCAACCACATAGGGTCGTCATCATGCTTGAATGCAGCACTGGCGAGTTACTCGCCAGGGCTGCATTCATGCAACATGACAACCAAGCGCATGATGCATTAAGGTATAATGCCGTCCTTAAAGGGTTAATATTCAAAAGAATTGAAGCTGGAGTTGCTTTGTAAATTGGATGTTGCCTGTCGGTGTTTTGTATGAAAGGCGGAGTTGTTGAGGACAGTAAGGGGAGACGGCCGTCACCGCGACACGCGTCACCGACACGCGTCACCGCGACACGCGTCACCAACACAGTCAGCAGCCACTCAACACCTGTATACAGGTAACCATGACAACCAAACACCTCTAGGGACCACGCAGTGCTTTAATGTACCAGGCTGCAGCAAGTCGTGATGCACCTGGATACCCACCATGGCTGCATTCAAGCATCATGCCGACCCGCCGGGGTGTATTGGTCATCCCTGTAGGGTCGGCATGATGCTTGTATGCAGGCACCGTGGCAGGGCTGCTCATGACGATAGCAGGCGTAACGCATTGAAGCACTAAGACAGGGAGCAGTTCCAAAGAGGACTCAGTGGCCTCAACATTCTGGGAACAATTATCTCTACAATATTAATGAGACATGAGCTGTCTGAGATGATTCATTTTCAGCTGTTCATTTTCACAAATGGTGTCCTGACTTCTGCGACTTTTGCCAGACCCCCACTCTGCCCTTCTTTTTTTTCTTTATCCAATTGTCCCAGTAATATTTCAAATGCCCCGAATTACGTTTGTTGTTGGTCTTTTAACTGTGGCATAATCCAGAGTGTTGCATTCATGCATCATGTCGTCCATACTAAGGGTGGTGATACACTCACTTACCACCGCGTTGGTTTTTCCAGACTGGAATAATGCAATGTGCCCTCCGGACGTTGAACTAGCCAACAATCAATCAATCTGCATTGGTGCATCATGACAACAAATGAACACTAGAAAATGCCTGATCTACACCCCTCATTATTTGACATATTTGCTGAACTGAAAAAATCTCCTAACTGACCAAGCTGGGTCACAAAATTTCCCGCATTCAATGAGCTAAGAAAAACCTGGATTTCTTCATTAAATGGCTTCAAATAAAAAAATAAATGCAAATGCCAACTACATTGATACCTCTCTGCCGTATTTCACTTGTGGGGGCTGGGGCCATTTCCCACTTAGCCTGCAGCTTTGTCGGATAGGGCCCCAGCCTCCACTTGTGAAATACAGCAGAGACGGTATCAATGGGCGTTGGCATTTGTCTATTTATTTCAAATCGTAGTATTTTTTTTGGGGCCAATTTCTCAAAAGAAATCCCAATGGGCACAGGTAAATAAAGACTATGGGTAACAACTAGACAATTCCCGCGTATTACCCGCATCTCGCGTATAACCCGCACCCCTAACCCGCGGGTAGTACGTGGGAATTAACGGTACTACATGTACCACTACTAGCACTCACCTTGAAGGTCTGAGCCTGGTCCTCCAGGTCTTTAAGCTG
The DNA here is from genome assembly GCA_947462335.1 of Harmothoe impar. Lineage (NCBI taxonomy): Eukaryota > Metazoa > Annelida > Polychaeta > Phyllodocida > Polynoidae > Harmothoe > Harmothoe impar. The sequence continues at coordinate 59,722,172 of OX381717.1, forward strand.
GTTAGCTGGCAGGTTGCTGCGTCCCTCTTCGTTGACCTTCCAGGCAGGAATCACCTTTCCCATGTTATAGAGACTCTGAGCGTAGCGCCGCCATCCCTGCAACAAGACACCACGCGGTTAGACACGGCAGCACTGGGGGCCGACATCAGGCCGCCTTAAGTGGGAAACATACCGTCAGGGGGCCTACATCAGGCCGCCTTAAGGGGGGAACATACAGTCAGGGGGCTACATCAGGCCGCCTTAAGGAGGGAACATACCGTCAGGGGGCCTACATCAGGCCGCCTTAAGGAGGGAACATACCGTCAGGGGGCCTACATCAGGCCGCCTTAAGGAGGGAACATACCGTCAGGGGGCCTACATCAGGCCGCCTTAAGGAGGGAACATACCGTCAGGGGGCCTACATCAGGCCGCCTTAAGGAGGGAACATACAGTCAGGGAGCCTACATCAGGCCGAGGCGCCTTCAGGGGGGAACATACCGTCAGGGGGCTGACATCAGGCCGCCTTAAGGAGGGAACATACCGTCAGGGGGCCGACATCAGGCCGCCTTAAGGGGGGAACATACCGTCAGGGGGCCGACATCAGGCCGCCTTAAGGAGGAAAACATACCGTCAGGGGGCCGACATCAGGCCGCCTTAAGGGGGGAACATACCGTCAGGGGGCCGACATCAGGCCACCTTAAGGAGGAAAACATACCGTCAGGGGGCCTACATCAGGCCGCCTTAAGGGGGAACATACTGTCAGGGGGCCTACATCAGGCCGCCTTAAGGGGGGAACATACTGTCAGGGGGCCTACATCAGGCCGCCTTAAGGGGGGAACATATCGTCAGCGGGCCCACATCAGGCTTAAGGAGGGAACATACTGTCAGGGGGCCTACATCAGGCCGCCTTAAGGGGGGAACATACTGTCAGGGGGCCTACATCAGGCCGCCTTAAGGGGGAACATACCGTCAGGGGGCCTACATCAGGCCGCCTTAAGGGGGGAACATACCGTCAGGGGGCCTACATCAGGCCGCCTTAAGGGGGGAACATACCGTCAGGGGGCCTACATCAGGCCGCCTTAAGGGGGGAACATACCGTCAGGGGGCCTACATCAGGCCGCCTTAAGGGGGGAACATACCGTCAGGGGGCCTACATCAGGCCGCCTTAAGGGGGGAACATACCGTCAGGGGGCCTACATCAGGCCGCCTTAAGGGGGGAACATACCGTCAGGGGGCCTACATCAGGCCGCCTTAAGGGGGGAACATACCGTCAGGGGGCCGACATCAGGCCGCCTTAAGGAGGGAACATACCGTCAGGGGGCCTACATCAGGCCGCCTTAAGGGGGAACATACCGTCAGGGGGCCTACATCAGGCCGCCTTAAGGGGGGAACATACCGTCAGGGGGCCGACATCAGGCCGCCTTAAGGGGGGAACATACCGTCAGGGAGCCTACATCAGGCCGCCTTAAGGGGGGAACATACCGTCAGGGGGCCGACATCAGGCCGCCTTAAGGGGGGAACATACCGTCAGGGGGCCTACATCAGGCCGCCTTAAGGGGGGAACATACCGTCAGGGGGCCGACATCAGGCCGCCTTAAGGGGGGAACATACCGTCAGGGGGCCTACATCAGGCCGCCTTAAGGGGGGAACATACCGTCAGGGGGCCTACATCAAGCCGCCTTAAGGGGCAAACATACCGTCAGGGGGCCTACATCAAGCCGCCTTAAGGGGGAACATACCGTCAGGGGGCCTACATCAGGCCGCCTTAAGGGGGGAACATACCGTCAGGGGGCCGACATCAGGCCGCCTTAAGGGGGGAACATACAGTCAGGGGGCCTACATCAGGCCGCCTTAAGGGGGGAACATACCGTCAGGGGGCCGACATCAGGCCGCCTTAAGGGGGAACATACCGTCAGGGAGCATGGCATTGCCTTTTTGTTGAAGCTTTTCCTCAGGCATTATGGATAAATCTAAGGGAGTAAACACTCTTAAAATTTAGACTCTAGACCAATTAAGACACTTGTGAGGCAGGTAAGAGTTTAATACTCGGGTCCCAACTTTCCCATATGGTACAACCAGCCCTGTATACATATTGGAACTCAGTCGTAGATGCCACCACACATGCAATGACATTTGGCATTACCATATTCAACATAATAAGCGCCCTGGGTTAAAATATCAGTGGGGGCGTCATGCTGCCCTTACAGGGTTAAGCTGTCAGTGGGATGATGAGTACTGTAGACTTGTTTCCTTATCAGGATTCCAGCTCCACTTTTGCCTTCAGCAAATGAGTTCTAGCATTACTTCTCAGACTGAGGCTAGCACACCTGACAAACGTCAAATCAAACTTCTACCTGGCATCACCAGGCAGAATGGTGTTTATGAGAAGCGACGAACCCGACTCTGAGATTAAACTTAACTCTGGCTAGTGTGAAGAGTCGCTGGCACTTTGTTGATTTAAAGCTGGCCTTTATTTGACCTTACTAGACAGAGTTCTTATATAACTGACCTCTATTTGACCTTACCAAACTGACTTCTAATTTAACTGACCTCTATTTGACCTTACCAAACTGACTTCTAATTTAACTGACCTCTATTTGACCTTACCAAACTGACTTCTAATTTAACTGACCTCTATTTGACTGACTTCTAATCTAACTGACCTCTTTATGACCTTACCAGACTGAGTTCTAATTTAAGTGACCTCTATTTGACCTTACCAATTCTCATTTAACTGATAAGTGTCAACAATAACTACCATGGCAGTTATATTTTTAATTTATCTATAATGCATCATGTCCTTTGGTCGACATCAAGCATCATGATGCAGCCTTGGTGAGCACACATGCCCCATGGTCAGGGTGCGCCTTACATGCAAGTTTTTGCCACTATGGTACAGTAGTAAAGTCACCATAATCAAATCGCCATTGTGGCTTATAGGATCGGCCCAAACTCTAGGTGCGGCTTATACGTAAGTTAGGCTTATACAGTATGCGAGGTTTTACAGTAGATCTACAGACTCCTTCATGCTTGGCATGAGGCATGATGCATGCATGCAGCCATGGCGAGTAGATTCGCCAGAGTGAGTAGGACTCACCTAAGTCCTTAAAGGCTTAAGCTGCTGTGGACATAATCATTCTGTGGACTAAACAGGTGAGATTTATATGCATTGAGGGTTCCCCGGGGCTCTGTGACTAATGACCGTTGACTCTACTCACCGGGGGCGTTATACACAAGCAGCGTTGTGTCTCCACACAACTGTAATACTTACATCTACCCGCGTTATCAGTCTCTGTGAGGTATATATATTAACAGTTCCACTTTAATAAATCCTTTCAAATACAGTCATGTCTCCATAAGTCGGTCTTCGATTTGTTGGGTGACTCAGTGACCGGGTGCAGATTGCATCGCGACCATTTTAATTGCTCTTTATTGGTATACGATATGTCGGTTTTTCATGCTTCAGGGCCCGGTCGGTAGCTATGGGAACAGGGCTTATAATTAGTATGATAAAAGTGCTACAACCCGGTCGGTTGGTCGGCGGGCCCACCAGGGGGTCCGTCTATTCTGATAATCCCTGTTGATACAAGCAGCTCTTGTTACCACTCCTCTCCGGTCAGTACACCAGCAACCCCACCCCTCTCTTAAGGGAAAGACTAAGGAGATACCAATAATTAGCCCCCCCCCCCCTTTACCCACACACACACATCTTATTCCTGATACATATTCCCACCAAACATGGTAATCCCAGAGCCGACCCTTTCATTCATACTTCAAAGACTTGGTAGAATAAACCTAAACAAGCCAGTATCATGAGTATGTCTAGTACTTTCCTCCGGGAGTTACCTACTAACATATCAATACCACTAATCCAGACTATTGTGACAGGCATGAGCCCCCACCCCTTCCTAGGCCACACTTTTTTTTATTCTTTGGGTTACGGACACCATGAACATTTTCTCAGGTACGGAGGACGAAAAAAAAAAAATTAAAATAAAATAAAAATTTTCATGTTTTACTAGCTTAAATCTTTAATAATGGTCCGATTTACACGCCGTAAAAACTGACATATAGGAAATTAATTGGAGATTCACAATTTTATTTTTAGTGCGGGGGTTTTCAAGGTAGTGCGGCGGGCCCGTAACCCAAAGAATAAAAAAGAGAGGCCCTACACAGGAGCATTGGCTGCAGGGGGTGGGGGTCAGTGGACGATGTGTGTGGGTAGGCAACAGGGGCATGCACGCTTACAGTTATATATCCATTACCTTTAAAAGAATATACTTTAAGGCCTAATATATTTGGGGGAATTTACTTCCGAATGTGAATCAAAATCAGTTTTGATGACCAATCCATAAGCTGGCCCATGTGACGAACCCCCCCCCCCCCTCCCCCCCACCCCAGACAACCCCAACACAGACTCCCCCCCCCCCATCTCTACCGCCATCATTTCACCCACCTGGTCGATTCAGACATCGGTCGAGTTTGAACACAAACGGACCCGCCCGCGATATCGAGACCTGACTGTAGTCAGTTCAAATGGCAAATGCGTTATCACAGGAAGAGAAAGAAGTCTATACATACTGCTGTTAACTGTGTGTGTATTAAAGCATCCTGTGGCCAATCTCTCGGGAAGTGACGCGCGAGCTAAGTCTGCTCTAACCACTAGACTTGTACCAGTTTAATGACGGTTATATAAAATGAGCTGCATTCACCGGTAGCATACCGTCCTATAGGGGACTACTGGGTGGGATGCTGCAGCACACGGATAACGTTAAACTCCTCAGTCCACACAAATACAGGAAAACAGGAGAACCACAGTGACGCATCAGTTTAAGTTCTGTTTGTTTTTGTGTTGAATGGATTGGCCCCTACAGTCCTTATATCAAATTCCCGTAGCAGAATGAAAGTGAAACCTGTGCCCTTTCTGTTCCAGTCCTCTCTTCCCAGATAAATTATAGACAGCATGTATTCTCTAGTGTATCCTTTTGAGTTTCTTTACAACTCTTCCCAGATAAATCCTTCACAGAGCGGATCCTCTTGTAGCGGTGTACGTCTTGAGTAGCTCCCCTATTGTAGTACTGTGGTCGTACTTTATTTCGCTGGGTATATATTTTCGCTATACTCACAGAAATGACAAATCCGCGAAATTCTTGTATGCTACAGTATGGAATAAATACCCGCGAATTAGTCTTTTTTGCCACCTCAGCGAAAATGTACACCCGTGAATATAAGGACTTTCACAGTATATCCAGCACTGTGTTTCAATCACACCGAGGTCCGGTCTCAATGGTTATGTACACTCGTGCTGGTTGGTAACTTAGATACAGATTTAGCTCCACAATAACTGTTTCTCATTAGCTGTCACGTGCATTCATACACCAGTTATACACTGGGTGATTTAACTCTTACGCCACAGTGTGGTAAGTGTGATGTAGAGTAGTATGACGTCACACGTGTGTGTGTGTTGGGGGGGGGGGGGGGTCAACACCTGAAGGAAGCTGTGACAGCTACACTATGGGTGTGGACCACCAAATTCGACGTGGCTATTTCTTATAATCGACAATCGACATGAGGCCTAGTGACATGCGACATGAGGCTCAAAAAAGATAGTGACAGGCGACATGGGCAATTCTTAAAATCGACATGGGACATGGCCATTTTTAAGCGACTTTGACATGCGACATGGCCATTTTTTAAGATCGACAATCGACATGGGGACCCTCCCATCCAGACCCTACACTGGTCCCTGAGGATACACCTGTGTGTTACAGCGTCCGGTGAGACCAGTTAGGCCAAAATAAAAAAAAATTGTGTTCAGGTATCCCTAGCGACCCTATGTTTTTGGCCCTACCCACTTTTTTTTTTTAGAAGGCATTTTTGGCTTTTCTCTACCAATTTTTTTTTTTTAATTCTGTTTTTTTTTTATAGTGAAAATGATACGAATGTGGGAGGAATTTTGCCTTAAAACCCTAAAAAAAAAAAGGTAAATAAAAAATCCGACTTCCTACCCTATTTTTTTTGGGCCATGTTACCTGAACACAACTTTTTTTTTTGGCCTTAGTGTTAAAGGGTCCTGATGTGTCACATGCGGCTCTGTTAGTACACTGGGCTCTGTGCCTCTGGAAGTACACCTGTGCTACACACACTGCTACTAAGGCCCTCAGCGCAGTCATTGCGTTCTGCTTTGATAATAACAGTAAGAAGACAAGTTGGTCACCCTGGTGAGTCTGTATGAGTCTGTGGTATCTCTGGTAAACTCACCGTAGTTGAGTGCAGGCGTGCTGTAGTAATCACTGTGGCGGGGTCCAGGCTTCTTATAGTAATCCTGTATGTGATGTTTTAACAGACACGTTGGTGGTGGGAGTTGGTAGTGGCGGGGATGTAGTCCTTGGTACTTCTCCTAATGAGTCTTTGTGACACTGTGGTGTCTGTCTGTGGCAGACTGTGCTAACCAGCAGTGCGGCCCGGGCCCCCTGCTGTGGTGTGGTGTGCTGCCGGTTGTACCTGTAAGACTCCCTGTCCGGCTGCTACCTACATGTGGATGGTACTGTGTGAGGCGCTGCTGTTGGTGTGGGTGGTGGCCACAGGGGGATGACATGTACCTGTATAAGGTAGGTTGTATAAGGCATTAGTCCCTGTCAGGCTCCTTGGTCCCTCACCATGTGGACAGCACTGATGGCACTGAGTATGTCTGTAGTGGTGCTGTTGGTGGCCGACAGGGGGAGATGGCACTGAGTCTGTGTACCTGTATAAGGTCGGCTATATAAGGCTCCAGTCTCTGTATAACTCTTCCCTTGGTCCCTTACCATGCAGACAGCACTGATGGCACTGACTGAGTCTGTGACTGGTAGTGGTGGTGGTGGTATAGATATGGAGAGGGGAGATGGCACTGAGTCTGTGCTCCTGTATAGTAGTGGTGGTGGTATAGACAGGGGGAGGGAGATGGCACTGAGTCTGTGACTGGTAGTGGTGGTGGTGGTATAGACAGGGAGGGGGGAGATGGCACTGAGTCTGTGACTGGTAGTAGTGGTGGTGGTATAGACAGGGAGGGGGGAGATGGCACTGAGTCTGTGACTGGTAGTAGTAGTGGTGGTGGTATAGACAGGGAGGGGGGAGATGGCACTGAGTCTGTGACTGGTAGTAGTGGTGGTGGTATAGACAGGGAGGGGGGAGATGGCACTGAGTCTGTGACTGGTAGTGGTGGTGGTGGTATAGACAGGGAGGGGGGAGATGGCACTGAGTCTGTGACTGGTAGTAGTGGTGGTGGTATAGACAGGGAGGGGGGAGATGGCACTGAGTCTGTGACTGGTAGTAGTGGTGGTGGTGGTACAGACAGGGAGGGGGGAGATGGCACTGAGTCTGTGACTGGTAGTGGTAGTAGTGGTGGTATAGACAGGGAGGGGGGGAGATGGCACTGAGTCTGTGACTGGTAGTGGTAGTAGTGGTGGTATAGACAGGGAGGGGGGGAGATGGCACTGAGTCTGTGTACCTGTATAAGGTCGGCTATATAAGGCTCCAGTCTCTGTATAACTCTTCCCTTGGTCCCTTACCATGCAGACAGCACTGATGGCACTGACTGAGTCTGTGACTGGTAGTGGTGGTGGTGGTATAGATATGGAGAGGGGAGATGGCACTGAGTCTGTGCTCCTGTATAGTAGTGGTGGTGGTATAGACAGGGGGAGGGAGATGGCACTGAGTCTGTGACTGGTAGTGGTGGTGGTGGTATAGACAGGGAGGGGGGAGATGGCACTGAGTCTGTGACTGGTAGTAGTGGTGGTGGTATAGACAGGGAGGGGGGAGATGGCACTGAGTCTGTGACTGGTAGTAGTAGTGGTGGTGGTATAGACAGGGAGGGGGGAGATGGCACTGAGTCTGTGACTGGTAGTGGTGGTGGTGGTATAGACAGGGAGGGGGGAGATGGCACTGAGTCTGTGACTGGTAGTGGTGGTGGTGGTATAGACAGGGAGGGGGGAGATGGCACTGAGTCTGTGACTGGTAGTAGTGGTGGTGGTATAGACAGGGAGGGGGGAGATGGCACTGAGTCTGTGACTGGTAGTAGTGGTGGTGGTGGTACAGACAGGGAGGGGGGGATGGCACTGAGTCTGTGACTGGTAGTGGTAGTAGTGGTGGTATAGACAGGGAGGGGGGGAGATGGCACTGAGTCTGTGACTGGTAGTGGTAGTAGTGGTGGTATAGACAGGGAGGGGGGAGATGGCACTGAGTCTGTGACTGGTAGTGGTGGTGGTGGTATAGACAGGGAGGGGGGAGATGGCACTGAGTCTGTGACTGGTAGTAGTGGTGGTGGTATAGACAGGGAGGGGGGAGATGGCACTGAGTCTGTGACTGGTAGTAGTGGTGGTGGTGGTACAGACAGGGAGGGGGGGAGATGGCACTGAGTCTGTGACTGGTAGTGGTAGTAGTGGTGGTATAGACAGGGAGGGGGGGAGATGGCACTGAGTCTGTGACTGGTAGTGGTAGTAGTGGTGGTATAGACAGGGAGGGGGGGAGATGGCACTGAGTCTGTGACTGGTAGTGGTAGTAGTGGTGGTATAGACAGGGAGGGGGGGATGGCACTGAGTCTGTGACTGGTAGTGGTAGTAGTGGTGGTATAGACAGGGAGGGGGGGAGATGGCACTGAGTCTGTGACTGGTAGTGGTAGTAGTGGTGGTATAGACAGGGAGGGGGGGAGATGGCACTGAGTCTGTGACTGGTAGTGGTAGTAGTGGTGGTATAGACAGGGAGGGGGGAGATGGCACTGAGTCTGTGACTGGTAGTAGTGATGGTGGTATAGACAGGGAGGGGGGGATGGCACTGAGTCTGTGACTGGTAGTGGTGGTGGTGGTATAGACAGGGAGGGGGGAGATGGCACTGAGTCTGTGACTGGTAGTAGTGGTGGTATAGACAGGGAGGGGGGAGATGGCACTGAGTCTGTGACTGGTAGTAGTGGTGGTATAGACAGGGAGGGGGGAGATGGCACTGAGTCTGTGACTGGTAGTAGTGGTGGTGGTATAGACAGGGAGGGGGGAGATGGCACTGAGTCTGTGACTGGTAGTGGTGGTGGTGGTATAGACAGGGAGGGGGGAGATGGCACTGAGTCTGTGACTGGTAGTAGTGGTGGTGGTATAGACAGGGAGGGGGGAGATGGCACTGAGTCTGTGACTGGTAGTGGTAGTGGTGGTATAGACAGGGAGGGGGGAGATGGCACTGAGTCTGTGACTGGTAGTAGTAGTGGTGGTATAGACAGGGAGGGGGGAGATGGCACTGAGTCTGTGACTGGTAGTAGTAGTGGTATAGACAGGGAGGGGGGAGATGGCACTGAGTCTGTGCTCCTGTATAAGGTCGGCTATATCAGGTCTCTGTAAGGCTCTATAAGGCTCCTGGTCCCTCAGCACTGCTACATGTGTGTCTGTGAGGCTGAGCTCCTGGTAGTGGTGTTAGTAGTGGTGGTGGTGGTATAGACAGGGAGGGGGGAGATGGCACTGAGTCTGTGACTGGTAGTAGTGGTGGTGGTGGTATAGATATGGAGGGGGGAGATGGCACTGAGTCTGTGACTGGTAGTGGTAGTAGTGGTGGTATAGACAGGGAGGGGGGAGATGGCACTGAGTCTGTGACTGGTAGTGGTAGTAGTGGTGGTATAGACAGGGAGGGGGGAGATGGCACTGAGTCTGTGACTGGTAGTGGTAGTAGTGGTGGTATAGACAGGGAGTGGGGAGATGGCACTGAGTCTGTGACTGGTAGTGGTGGTGGTGGTGGTATAGACAGGGAGGGGGGGAGATGGCACTGAGTCTGTGACTGGTAGTGGTGGTGGTATAGACAGGGAGGGGGGAGATGGCACTGAGTCTGTGACTGGTAGTGGTGGTGGTATAGACAGGGAGGGGGGAGATGGCACTGAGTCTGTGACTGGTAGTGGTGGTGGTGGTGGTATAGACAGGGAGGGGGGGAGATGGCACTGAGTCTGTGACTGGTAGTGGTGGTGGTGGTATAGACAGGGAGGGGGGAGATGGCACTGAGTCTGTGCTCCTGTATAAGGTCGGCTATATAAGGTCTCTGTAAGGCTCTATAAGGCTCCTGGTCCCTCAGCACTGCTACATGTGGGTCTGTGAGGCTGAGCTCCTGGTAGTGGTGTTAGTAGTGGTGGTGGTGGTACAGACAGGGAGGGGGGAGAGCTCCCAGGAACCCGCCCCAACAGGACAGGGCTGCAGCAGCCGGACTAGACGTGCACCAGACTCTGCACCAGTCTCACTGTAACCCTGCAAGGATGACATCATGCCTTAATGCGTCATGCCCTTGGTTGTCATGATGCATGAATGCAGCCCTGGCGACTAACCAGTACTGCATTCATGCATCATGCCGACCCTACTGGGCTGAGATTATCACCCTGGGCTGATACACTCAGCAGCCACCATATCTACTGCAAACATTTAAGGATGGCATCATGCCCTAATGTATCATGCCCTTGGTAGTCATGATGCATGAATGCAGCCCTGGCGATAGACTTGCTCCAAGTCTGTCTTTTCTATAGAGGGAGCCGTCTACTCACTCCTTCCTCTTACCCTTTTGCCATAGACGGGGACGGTAGGCAGTCTACCCTGGTGACTAACTCGCCAGTGCTGCATTCAAGCATCATGCCGACCCTACGCGAAGGGTCAGCATGATGCACCAATGCAGCCCCAGAGAGTTACTCGTTGCTGTATCATGAAGACAAATGTCATCTTCTAGCAACATGCTTTTCTTAAAGCGTTAATATATTTAAAAGCAATGTATATGCTATGAAGTCTTCAGGTCACGTTGCACAGCTTACGTAATGTGTGGAAGGCCGTCGTGTTACGTATCGCTGCTGTGGGGGATTGTGGGTGGGGTGCCGGACTACTTTAATCACTCTGCAAACACAGTCCCAGATAAGGGCCCCGGTGGTAGGTTCTGCTGGAGAGTGAGGGCGGCGTAGTAATTCGCGTAAATCTGTACGCGACCATCATGCCCCCACAGCAGTGACACATATAACTATGACTCTAAGCAAATATGTGGAGCGGCGCAGTGTGGTCTTCAGGTGTCTCCATCCCGTGCCACAGTATCAATGAGTGTAGCTAGAGTAGACTAGCTGTGGATAGTTTATCTAACTGCAGCATCTTTTCCTTATTGTAGCTACTTAAAGGTCCAAAATCTCCGTGCCCCTACAGTGGAGCCGGGACAGGTACTCAGCCCTATACGGGACTAGCACATCCTGGTACCTTAGGTAGTCAGGGGCTAAACTCCATCTCCTTATCAGGCTAATCCCCTCCCCTCACACCTTGAACAAAGATAATAAATTCTCCCATGATGCACTGCTCTGGAGTCGGGGGCCTAACCACAATGCATTGCTCTGAGTCAAGATGGCAGCCCCCATAGCCTAATGCGCTAGTCCCGTATATGGGACCCGGAACTACGGGACTAGCACATTAGGCCATGGGGGCCGCCATCTTGACTCAAAGCAATGCATTGTGGTTAGGCCCCCGAGTCCAGAGAAGTGCATTATGGGTGAAGTACATTCCCTTGTTCAGGTGTGAGGGGAGGGGATTAAATTGATAAGTGATGAGGTGTTAGCCCGTCAGTCCTGAGGTACCAGGATGTGCTGTTAAACACAGTCTTTACGAAAACATGCAGAACAGTGGCAATGTCCTCCTAAAATGCCACCGGTCCAGCAGATGGACAAGTGTAGCAGGACCGAATGTCCAGTCACATGCTGGGCATTTCTCAACTAAAATAATTCAATTGGTCTCTAAACCTGAAATATGTTTGTCAATATACTGTGTAAATCAATGTATTTTCAATGGACAAAACTACTTTATACTTGGAGAACATTAATTGTCAGATATGTGGCTATCTGGTCCTTGAAAAATGTAGCAAGCAACATTGAAAATTTGCAGGTCCGAATGTCCTGTGGGATGAAAAAGTTTTCACAAACACTGATGTTATAAGCCCGTATATATAGAGCGGGTGGCGGTTTAAAGCAGCTAAGCTACTTTAGGTGAGGGGGCCCGGGCCCGTCTACTCTGAGTAGCTCCTGTCCTGTTCAGGGATTTCCCAGTTAACCAGGTCACAGGGACGCCGTTAACTGGGTCACACAGACGCAGCAGACACAAACATAGACCAGGGGCCATGCACAGCTGACTAGACATAGGTTTTGGGATATATGTTAGACCAATGAGATAATTCCCCCTATTGACTGCAGAAATTTTAGGGGTCAACTCATACCCATTTATCTCGCCAGTACCAGATGAAAAAATGGCCGCGCATACAGGAAAGTAGGCTCCACGTGGGTGGTGTAAGTCCTTTTTGGGTTGAATTAAAAAAAATATATATATATTTTTTTAAGTCCCCCCCCCCCTCCCCCACTTAAAAAAAGCTGGCTATGACTGCTCATGGGCCGCCGCGAGTCTCGGGATAACAACAGGACCTTGGTACCCCATCACCAGAGGTGGGGGGAGGGAGGCGGGAGGGCAGAGAGAGAAAGAGTTGGACTTTATAGACCCTTTAAGGACGACGCAGTGCTTCAACATGTGCATGGCTATCGGACGTGTCGGCCGAGTAACTGCTTTGGTGGTGCATCATGCCGACAAGTCAGGAGTGTATCAGCCCCCTCGTGTCGGCATGATGCATGAATGCAGCAGCAGTGAGTTGCTGGGTACTGCTGTAAAGAGGGTACCCGGTAGTCGGGCCAAAAAAAAAAAGATGGTTTGTTTCAGGTCACCCGACCGATCCTATCAAAACAGGGCCGACCTTACTTTTTTTTATACAATTTTGGACAAAAATCCGTTTTTTTCCCTCCTTTTTTGGGGTCAATTTTAAGGTCTTCGGACCAGCCGGCTAGTACTTTCATGTTAAAAAAAAAAGTTTAAAAAAAAAAAAATCCGACCTACCGACCCTACATTTTCTGCCCATGTTACCTGAAACAAACCTTTTTTTTTGGGCCTCGTGGCTTAGCGTGGCGTGCTGCGGTGAGAGGGTTAGGTGTCTGTTACAGGACGTGGGAGCACTCCCGACATACCGGGTCAGCTCTGACTAACCCAGCCTATTTATACACTCGGGAAAGTTGACAGTTTCACAACCTGGTTTGTGTAAGGGATTATTCTTTTACGACAGGGCGCTGAGGCGCTTAAGACACCTTGACCGGGGGAGGGAGGCGGGTAAAAAATCGTCGACCCCCCCCCCAACAGATTCCACATGTCTTCAGAAAAAAGGCCTGTGCATTACTAGGCTTTAAAGTGCCCTGTTGACCCCAGGATGGGATGAAATAACACTTGTGCTATGTGAGAAAATCCAGCCCCCCCCCCCCCCCCCCACCCATGTTAAAAACTGAGCGCTCCCTAAGGGTGCAGCGACACAACACAGACACGGCCTCCAGTGGCGGCGGGGGGGGGGGGGGGGGTTTACATGGTATACACTCCACAAACGTAACAGTAGTGTTACTCCCTGTGTAGTTTGTACATTTTGTATATCATATTACTGGACATACCCTTGCATTTCTTAGGCCAAATTTAAAAAAAAGAAAAAAGTTTCAGGTCACTCAACCGACCCTAGCAGGGCCGACCCTAGCAGGGCCGACCATACGTTTTTGTGCAATTTTGAAGAGCATTTTATATATTTACACTTTTTGGGTCATTTTTTTAGGGTTTACACAGGGGTAGATTACCGTTGCTAGTACTTTAATGTTTAAGAATAAAAAATAAAATAAATATCCGATCTACCGACTCTAGTCTTTCTTCCCATATTACCTGAAACATACCTTTTATTTCTTTTGGCCTTACTCATATTCAGAACCCATACACCTTGGGCGCAGTTAGACCGCCGTGTCAACCCTTAGGCCACTCAAAGTCGATTATCAGCTTTGCGGATACCGCACGCACCCTCTAAAAAGGGGGCGCTTGGTGATTATCCTTTCAGAAAAAAAAGTCCCAAAAAGGGCGCATCCAAAAAAGTCAAGGTACAAATTGCAAAATCTTAGCCGTTAATTGGGGTAGAAACGTAATTTTAAACTTATTTCTCATGGGACCTGGACGAATCACAAGAATGACCAATTTGAAGACCTAAAGATCTGATGACACCAACATAGATTTCACAGGGATGTAAGTCAGGAGAGGTGAAAAAACAGGAAGTCGGATCAGGCCCCCGGGGGGATGGGGGGCGAAATATCATTATTTCATTACCCGGTCAGCAGAAGGCCCTAGCACACCCACCCCAGTGCTCCTGATGCACTCCCGGCCTCCCCTGCAGTGCTCCCGGCCAGCAGAGCGCCCCTAGACGGTCTCTTTGCCCCTCCTGGAATCTTCCCAGTGACTCAGTGGGAAGATTCCAGGAGGGGCAAAGAGACCGTCTAGGGGCGCTCTGCTGGCCGGGAGCACTGCAGGGGAGGCCGGGAGTGCATCAGGAGCACTGGGGTGGGTGTGCTAGGGCTGCTGGCTGGGAACACTGCAGGAAGATCCGAATGTTCCTAAAATTGAAATTCCTGGAATTCCTGGAATTCCAGGAAAACTTACATCCCTGAAATTTTCAGCAAAAAGGCCTGTGCACAGGGTTCCCACAAAAATTTCAGATTGAAATTCCATGACAATAATCTCAATTTTCCATGACATTTAAAACATTTTTGTGGGGGTTAGGGGGCTTGGAAAATTTCTAAAATCAAGAAAGTAAATGGGAAATTTTTAGGAGATTTTGTTATATTAATTCTATCATTTTCATTTTCCATGACATACAGAATATTTTTCCAGACAGCTTTCAAATACCATGGCATTCCCTGACTTTCCATGACATATGGGAACCCTGTGTGCGTTAATATCGTCCACAGGAGCATGAAACAAAGGGTTGCGAGTGACTCACCTTCTCCCAGAGCGGGTCTATACTGATGGAGCGGAGTCCGTCGGAGGCGGCCGCACGGTGGTTCTTCTTCTGGATGTGGCACTGGGACCGGTTACTGTACAACTTCTTGTTGTAAGTCCTATAACACAAACATTACCATGAGTCAGCATTATCACAGCATGACTCAGCGTTATCACAGCATGACTCAGCGTTATCACAGCATGACTCAGCATTACTACACACTGGGACCGGTTACTGTACAGCTTCTTGTTGTAAGTCCTACAACACAAACATTACCATGAGTCAGCATTACTACAGCATGACTCAGCATTATCACAGCATGACTCAGCATTACTACACACTGGGACCAGTTACTGTACAGCTTCTTGTTGTAAGTCCTACAACACAAACATTACCATGAGTCAGCGTTATCACAGCATGACTCAGCATTACTACACACTGGGACCGGTTACTGTACAGCTTCTTGTTGTAAGTCCTACAACACAAACATTACCATGAGTCAGCATTATTACAGCATGACTCAGCATTATCACAGCATGACTCAGCATTACTACACACTGGGACCGGTTACTGTACAGCTTCTTGTTGTAAGTCCTACAACACAAACATTACCATGAGTCAGCGTTATTACAGCATGACTCAGCGTTATCACAGCATGACTCAGCGTTATCACAGCATGACTCAGCTTTATCACAGCATGACTCAGCATTATCACAGCATGACTCAGCATTACTATAGCATGACTCAGCATTACTATAGCATGACTCAGCATTACTACACTTTGGGACCCGCTTCTTGTTGTAACTCTTACAAACCACACAAGGCAATGGTTAGCAGTACAATGTAGGATTATGGTTTAGGCCACTCAAAAAAAATTCTCATCAACAAGCCATGAAGGTATGATGAGGAAGCTTTTTTTGATTTTTTTAATGCTGAGTACCAAATGGGTTGCGAAATTAAGGCTATCGGTAGACATAATTGACATTTTAGTGATTCAAACATCCATGATCTCCAAAAGCTGTGAATTTTTATATTTCCTCTCGGCCATTGCATTTGCGGCACTGTAAGCTTTAATTTAATATCAAATATGCCCATTTTTGTTATGTTTTTTCCATTAAAATTTCCAAAAATTCCAAAATTTTCCAAAGGACAATTTAGAAGAAGCGCGGTGATGAGAAACAAGTTCATTAATTGGAGTGGCCTTAGTATTAGGATTTGATGCAATTATCTCAAGCCGTTATAACCCCACCCACCCCCCAGCCCATGGACCTTCTATACATTGTGGCGCTGGTAGACAATAGCTATGAGGCTGGCTGGGGTGAGAAAACTCCAATTACACATTACACATTTAAGGCTGCTGTGGCTCTCGGCTGTCTAGCCAGGGATGAAAGTCAGGACAGGTGGAAAAACAGGAAGTCGGACCAGGCCCTCCCGGCCAGCAGAACAGCCTAGGAGGGCAACCCCATGTCCTCCTGTGGCCCTCCCCGCCTCCCCTGCAGTCCCTCCCGGCCAGCAGGGCGCCCCCAGGCCGGTCTCTTTGACCATTCTGGAATGTTCCCAGTGAGTCCCACTGGGAAGATTCCAGGAGGGTGAAAGAGACCGTCTCGGGGGCGCTCTGCTGGCAGGGGAGGCGGGGAGGAGACAGGAGACCGTCCTGGGCCATACTGCTGACTGGGAGATCTGTAAGGGAGGCGGGGAGGGTCTATGGGCAGGGGATGGGGTGGAAACGGAACTTTTTGTAATGGTAGAACAAAAAAGTACAGAAATACTGAATTTTTTAATGAAAGTGAGATTCCAGGAATTCCAGGAAGACTTACATCCCTACATCTCTTTCTAGCTATAAGGATACACAGGAGTTATCAGACAGACAAGGTTGACTTACTGGAGTTTGATTGCGGCTGTGTACCACTCCAGGGCCGTGGCGTACTTCTGGTCAGTGTAGGCGCTGTTACCTAAATCCTTCTTCTCTTTCACCGCCTGGGAAAAATAGAAACGGCTTTAGAATTACAAATACTGTTCAGAGTAGTTTTAAGAGCTGTTCAGTGATTTTAACCCTACAGGCCACACCAAATAAAAAAGTTGGTCTACAAATTTTGGTTCTCAAAAATTGGTGAGGACAGGCGATTTTTTTCCCAAATAATCTTTTGTCTATGAATTTAAGCCTTGAATTTAGTAGGCGGGCAAATTTTTTTTCTGAGTAAAAACGTTTTTTAATAAACTCAAATTTTCTGGGTCCCGATCAAAAAAGATGTCACCAAATTTTTTTATTTTAAATCTTAATATTTTATGCGAAAGCAGTAACCTTTTATTTCATACCTTATCCAAAGCCACACTAGTCGGCATGGGACACTGGTATATACGTCTCATTCTTTATTTCACAAGGTATATCAATTTCGTGCAAATTAAGAAGCCACATATTTTTGTATGCTATATAGCATGCAATAAATACCCGGGAAATTGACGCTTTTTAAAGCTTTTCCGTGAAAACATATACCGTAAAACCCTGCCTTTAAGACAAATCATATTTGGGATTTATTTTTCCTACAAGACAGATTTTTCCCAGACGTTAGGGGGTCGTCTTAAAGGCGGGGTTAAAAATACAACAGCTTAAAGAGAAATCAATTGTAATTGCTTTTTCCTACAAGACAATTTTTTTCTTTCTCAAACTAGGGGGTTGTCTTAAAGGTGGGGTTGTCTTAAAGGCAGGGTTTTACAGTACTCGTGAATACAAATACTGACGGTATGCGGTTCACAGACCATTAAGTGCCCACTTCCTCTCTTTTCTAGTAGGGAGTGAACAAATCAATACACCAATTTGTCATGATGTACCAATGCAGCCCGGCAAGTATCCAAGTAATGCCGGTGCTGCATTGGTACATCATGCCGACCCTTAGGAAGTGTCTCAACCCTGTTGGGTCGTCATGATGCTTGAATGCAGCACTGGTAAGTTACCCGCGAGGGCTGCATTCATGCATCATGATGACCATGATGCCATCCTTGCGGGGGGTGGCTACTTACGCTGTTCTCCAGCAGCATGGAGTTGAGGATGGTGCCCAGACCCCCGGCCGTGTGGTCTGTCACCTTCAGCAGCACGCAGTCTACAAACAACAACAACATTAAACAACAACAACAACATTAAGAAGCGTGAAGTCTCGGAGGCCATTTTATTCTGATAAGCTGGATTACGGATCCGCCACCGAGTCTTTATGCTGGCATTTGATTGATTTTTTTAAAAAGTATATGCCGGGCAGCGAAAGTCAAAATCTGTCCTTTCAAATTGGGGATATATATTTCTCAATATACCTTCATTTGATGGCCCAAAAAAAGGATTTTCCATGCTCTCTCCCCCCCCCCCCCACCTCTTCCCCATAGGAAATTGTGCGAACCAGCTCCCCCCTGTAGCTCCCCCCCCTCTCAATTCTTTTTTATTTATTTTTTCACAAACTTTCACATTCCCTGCAGACTTCTAACTGCCGCGTAGGGACCTTGTGGCAGTGCGGCTTGTGGCGGTGCTACTTACAGTTATAGCAGACAAACAGCAGCAGCAGAATGTCCGTGTCGTCCTTCTGCGGGAGTTTGTCTCTGAAATAACAAAAATGTCATTTCCTTTTCACGCAGGCCATATGAATATTAATATATAAGGCACCAACAAAACTTCATTATAACTGCAAAAAAATGAAGCCGAGATCATGGCGGGCCATTCTGGCCTGCGTCCTAAGGCCCTCCTCCTATATCAAAGTGCTGCAAAACACTCAGCTTAGGCTTCAAGTCTTAATACTCATTTGTGTTTAGCCGTGACAGTTCTGTCACTGTGCCAGAAAGTAGAAAACTATCAGAATTACGCTTTTCAAATTTTTCAGAAATTGTGGGATTTAAAAGGACATAATTTCCGTCTTTGTTAGTGTGATAAGGACTGGCACTTCAAGTTGTGTGTCCCCCTTATCAGAGTATGAAGCGCTACTTACATCCAGATGTTAATGATAATGCTGAGTCATGCCATGATAATGTCATGGTGTACTTACATCCAGATGTTGTTAATGCTGAATCATGGTGTACTTACATCCAGATGTTGATAATGCTGAGTCATGGTATACTTACATCCCGATGTTGTTAATGCTGAGTCATGGTGTACTGACATGCAGATGTTAATAATGCTGAGTCATGGTGTACTTACATGCAGATGTTAATAATGCTGAGTCATGGTGTATCCAGATGTTAATAATGCTGAGTCATGGTGTACTTACATGCAGATGTTAATAATGCTGAGTCATGGTTTACTTACATCCAGATGTTAATAATGCTGAGTCATGGTGTATCCAGATGTTAATAATGCTGAGTCATGGTGTACTTACATCCAGATGTTAATAATGCTGAGTCATGGTTTACTTACATCCAGATGTTAATAATGCTGAGTCATGGTATACTTACATGCAGATGTTAATAATGCCGAGTCATGGTATACTTACATCCAGATGTTAATAATGCTGAGTCATGGTATACTTACATCCAGATGTTAATAATGCTGAGTCATGGTATACTTACATCCAGATGTTAATAATGCTGAGTCATGGTGTACTTACATGCAGATGTTAATAATGCTGAGTCATGGTGTATCCAGATGTTAATAATGCTGAGTCATGGTATACTTACATCCAGATGTTAATAATGCTGAGTCATGGTATACTTACATCCAGATGTTAAGGCTGAGTCATGGTGTACTTACATCAAGATGTTGATAATGCTGAGTCATGGTGTACTTACATCAAGATGTTGATAATGCTGAGTCATGGTATACTTACATCCAGATGTTAAGGCTGAGTCATGGTATACTTACATCCAGATGTTAATAATGCTGAGTCATGGTATACTTACATCCAGATGTTGATGGCCTTGGTCTCCTTAGCGGCGGCCAGGAGGGGGGTGTACCAGTCGGCCACCAGACTTGACTGTTTGTACACCAACATCTTGACGTCGTTCATGTACTGACCCTTGTTACGGAACTCCTGCAACCACATATACAAGGTTACTACCTTATTCAGGGTTCCCCCCAAAAATTCAGATTGAATTCCATGACATTTATATGAACTCTTAATATTTGCTTCTAGTCTAAAAATGCCCGGAAAAAAAAGGGGGGGTGGGCGCTTTTGGGTGGGAGGGCATTTATTACATCAAATACGGTACTGTAAACATACTTTATTTCGCGATATTCGTGTTAATGAAAATCCGCAAAAATAAGTACAGAGCGAACATTTATCCAATGTAGGTATTAAACTACCTTTTCCCAAAATGCGCGAATTTAAATATGCGCGAAATTGTACTTCATGGCGAATTCTCAAAAATATCCATGCGCGAAAATATCTACGTTTACAGTATATGGGGGAAAATGACAAAAGACAGGAAAGGTGTGTAGGGTAGTATGAGAGGGGGTACCTTCTCATCCTCAAAGACGAGTTTGTAGATCTTGTAGATGCGGTCAGCCATGGCGAACTCCTCATCACTCAGCTCAGCATGGCAGGTCCTGCAGCCCCAAGCAGCACATCATCATTTGTTATCAACAGTGTGTGTCGCTATACCGTACTTAGTGTAGTAATGAGGCATGACCTATAACAGGGATGACTCACCGGCCAACCGGGGTGACCCGATTGGCCCGTATATGCGCCGGGCTCTCAGATAAGCCCCGGGCTGTCAAATATTAAAAAGCGCCAGGGTCTCAAATAAGCGCCAGGGATTTGGCCCCCTCTAGGGGGGGGGGGGGGGGGAGCAAAATGTTTTAAACCTGTTTTGGGCAAAAGAACCTGCGCGTTAGTATGCTTCAAAGGACCAAGCAGCACAGCAGTTAGGGAGTCAGCAGTTTTAATGGGGGGGGGGGGGGGGGGGGGGGGGGGGGGGGAACAAACAAATTTGGACCCCTTAACCGGGGGTGTGGGGGAGGGGTGTAGAGAGAGGCCACTCCCTGGTCGACAAAATGCAGGTAATCTTATGATTTTGGTGAACTTTCTAAAGAAAATCTAAATTATTTGATACAGAAATTCCAGTAGAAAAGTAGGAATTCTTGCAAAAGCAGAAAAAGAAAAAGTGGCATCTCTGGGTGTAAACAATTTGGACCCCTCTTGTCGGGGGGGGGGGGGGGGGCAAAAATGTTGAAGCAGTTTTGGGCCAAAAAGCCTGCGCGTTACTATGCTTCAAAGGACCCGTGAAAATTGACACATATTGCTTGACATGGATTAGGCCCTCCCATAATACCCCTACAGTAAAGCCCCGGCATACATCAGATAAAATATGAAAGTTTTTTTTCTATATGGGGATATTAAATTTTTCTTAAAGTGGGGGTTGCCTTAAAGGAGGGGGTAATGGTTTTGCTTTTCACCATTGAATTTTTAGACAGCAGGATCCAACTTACGTGGCCTTGTTGGTGAGTCCTTTGTCCCCAAACCAGCGGGACCAGCGTTTGTCGACGAGCTCGTCGGCCTCATGGAGGGGGTAGATCTCCCAGTTGTAGAGCCAGGGCCGCAGCGACCACAGCCGCATCACCGTCTGAACCTGCTCCCAGTCCATCTCTCCTGCAACCAAAAACGACAAAAAAATTCAGAAATTTTCTCAAAAATTAAAAAATGTGTATTAAAATTTGGGTCGGGCTCAAAAACGTCAGGTCAGGCGGGATTACCCGAACATAACTTTTCCCCCATTTTGGGCCCAATACATGTGCTCTACATGGGTATTCACATTCTTGACCGTGTCGATTTTTAAGATGGCTGTGTCATCGTGTTGATTTATATATGCATGTATTATAGAATATGCTAAGCCCTTATCAAGGTGTCTGTGTCTGTCAATTTTTAAAACCCGCACGTGTCGAATTTAAAAACCTGTGTCAATGTTTACCCATGTAGAGGCATATACACGTTACAATAATATATTATACATGGCGGCAGTGACCAGAGCTAGGGATGTCATTGGTATCACATGTATCGATACATCGCTATTTTTTATGTATCTGATAACCGAATCGACAAACAATGGGTATCGATACGCCGCCATCTTGGATTCTTTTTTTGCTATATGTCAGTTTTTACGACGTGTAAATCGGACAATTATTAAGGATTTAAGATAGGAAACTGTGAAAAAAGAAAAGAAATTATTGAAAAAATTTCAGTTTTTACAGCGTGAAAATTATACCATTATTAAGCTTTTTAGGGAGTCCTCTGTACCCCAAAAAATGCAAAATCAATTTGGCCTAATATACTTTTTTTTTTGGATATGTTGAATAACTGATATATTATATATATCGACACCAAAATAGTGAATAACTGATATTAAACCTATGAAATACGATACCAATGACATCCCTAACCAGAGCCGCATCACCTGCCTAGTCCATGTCTGCTACAACAGGACACATGGCGTACTAATACACCAACACGTAAGGTATTAGTACACATGGCATATCAGTACACACGGTGCATTTATACACAGCGGCTTGGCGCATTAATACACAGCCGTACTATTGTCCATTCATGCAACTTCACAATTTATACCTCATATATGGCTTTACAAAACATGGCAAACAAGGCTTCATGACACACCAATGCAGTCAGCGAGCAACTCGTCATACTGCATTGGTGCATCATGTTGGTCCTTCAGGAACCTTATCAATCGTCAAGGGTCGGCACGGGGCATGAACGCGGTACCGCCGAATTTACTAAATTTTATTTTCCAGGACTGCATTTAGTCTTCTGATCATTATGAAAAATGTGCATGATATCAATTTATCACCTGAGAAGAGGAAGCATCTTGTAATGTGTATATTACTGCAAGTTGCTGCGTATAAGCCACACATTGTACCCTCACCAACCTGTGCCGACAGGTTGTAAATACAATACTTTAACATCTGGGTGTGGGTTTTACAGGTTTGTTTTTGAAAGGATATCTAAAAAGTACACAGTACTAAATCGATATTTTCAGACCCCCGTGCTGCTTACAAATATTCTCAAACTCTAGGTGCGGGTTACAATGCAGACATGTACAGTATATCAAATACGGTGCAAACAGTGTAGATTTATTTACCACAATTCATGTAAAGGTAGAACACGTTCTTCCATTGAGGTCATGGGAAATATATACAGATATTTTACAGAGTGGGGTTATCCACCATAAAAAAAAAAGTTAAAAAAATTATAAATTCCGACCTACCAACCCTGTTTATTTGTGGCCATGTTACCGGAACACCTTTTTTTATGCCTCATCAGGGTTCCCACTAAGATTTCAGATTGAAAATCCTTGACATTTCTATGACAAAAATCACACGCTTGGGGGGGGGGGGGGGGGAGGTTGGGCGGCTTAGCCCCTGAGAAAAATTTCGAAAATCAAGAAAGCAAGTGGGAGATTTCTTGGAGATTCTGTGATATTGATTCTATTATTTTCATTTTCCATGACATTCCATAACACTCGGCAATTTTTACAAAATTCAATGACATTCCATGACTTTCTAAACAGCTTTAAAATTCCATGACTTTCCATGACATGTGGGAACCCTGCTCATTGTGCACCATTAATAGTGACATGTGGCTGGGAGTCGCTGGCACTTCATTGGGGTATCAGACTAGCCCTTTATGACTCTCCAGGTGAATCAAGGATTGACATGATGCATGCTATGTAGCACTCACCAAGGCTTCATTTATGTGCCCCTATATGGGTAGAATTCGACACGGGAGAAACACCTTTTCAGCCCAGTCAAAAATAGACACTGAAAATTTGATTTTAATTTTTTTAAATCCCTAGGTCGATTTTTAACCTTAATTTAATTAAGAATAAAAACCGACCTAGAAATATCTTTTTATTAGTTCATATGTGATATATATACAGGGTTCCCACAAAAATTTCAGATCAAAATTCCATGACATTTCCATGACATTCCATGACAAAAATCTTAAATTTCCATGACATTTATAAAATTATTGTGTGGGGTCGTGGGGCTTGGCCCCTGAGAAAATGTCTAAAATCTAGAAAGCATATCGTACATTCTCAGAGATTTTGTAATATTAATTCTATTATTTTCAAATTCCATGACATTCCATGACATATAACGAATTTTTACAAAATTCCATGACATTCCATGACATTCCAGACAGCTTTCAAATTCCATGACATTCCATGACTTTCCATGACACGTGGGAACCCTAATATATATATGTAGGAAAAAAAAGACGCAGTGACACACTATCTCCCCTAACAAGTGACGCAGTGACACGCTCACAAATCTGCGGACCCATGTAGAGGCACATTCATGCATCTGATGATGCCATGTAGAATAGCGCATTGCAACACCTTTAAGGTTGATGTCAGACGTTATCGTTATCAGTACAACAGATGTGTGCCTTCAGCAATGACGAAGCCCTGTTGACACAGTAGCCTACATTGTACTGTCCGTGTGATTAGAAGTCCTGGGTTAGATACTTGTGGGTTAGGTACACATTGTGACAGCGGGCTACTACTACTGTGCCTCTACATGGGTACCCAAATTGTTGGCCATGTCGTCGTGTCAAATTTGAGCAAAAGGTCTGTGTCGAATTTTATCCTATATACATAAGGCCACTCAAAAAAAAAATCTGGTTTCTCATCACCCAGCACTGAAAAATATGACGAGGGCGTTTTTTATTTTTATTTTTTTTATTTTTTTACTGAGGGGCCAAAATGTATAGGAAAATGTAAACTTTTCGTGAACAAATTTCACACTTTAGTTTTTAAGCCTACAGAAGTTGGAATATGTAAGATATTTCTAGGGCACTGCATTACTGACAGTATAAGCTTTAATTTGATACCAAATATGACAATATTTCTCAATATTTAACACATTTTTTCATTAAAAATGTACAAAATAAAAAAAAAAGTTTCCCCCAAATCACGATTTTCATGATGCGCGCGGTGATGAGAAACCAGATTTTTTTTTTGAGTGGCCTAACTATACTCATTTGTTTCATGTCTGTCAAATTTTAAAAGGGCCGTGTCGCACGTGTCGGATTTTAAAAGGGCCGTGTCGCACGTGTTGATTTTTACCCATGTAGAGGCACACTACTAAGTACTTGTACCTACACCCCTCCCGTGCTAGACTAGCCCAAGCACCGTAAAACCTTGCGTATAAGCCGCGGCTAGTACGCGAGTCAGATCAGCGGTGCAGCTTATAGGATCATGTTTTGTTTAAATATTAAAGTTTACAATTTCCAGACCCCCTATGGCTATGCAGCTTGTAGGATGTTATTGTTAAAGGTGCGGCTTATACGCAAGAATTTACAGTAGCAGAAAAGTTCCAAATTCGAAACTAGTTTATTATCACACTAGGAAAATACATTTTCAGCTTGTGCAGTGGCTATATACTAAATTATTATATAGGCTATCGACTGGTGAGGTGGGCAGTTGTTTATAGCCCTCCCCCTCCCACTGCGGCTATACTAAACTGAGGTCACCGAGGACAAGACTTATCAGCCACTATCTTCAACGCCACAACGGTAATAACTGGTATCCCAGAAACTCTTATCAAGTACAAACAGGTCGTGTTAAAATTAGACTCAAATTAAGTTCCAAGAATTTACTTTACTGCCCAAATTGCACGACTCCAGATGGTTTATAATATACCAGAGCCTATACGATGTTGATAATATAATAATTCTCAACGTATAATTAACTTTATATCATTAGCCTAGTTGGGCATTTTGAATAAACATTATACCCATAGGCCATAGACCTACGTGAGTCTGTTTTTTACAACTTAGACATTTTCAGACCTCGTATGGGTTATTCCTATAGCCTTCCTTCAAAGACAAACTCAAAGTACTGGTGGCATGACAAAGTGCGCCTCAGTATCCTGTGACAGTGTGTATTTAGTGGTTATCTACCCATCAAACAGACAGAGGCTTTGTACCCTAAGGTGCTAAATACTTCTGTGACTGGCTTCGTCTCACACCTCTATGATGGTTAGTCCACCTCCTGTCGTCCAGTACTGGTAACCCCCCCCCCCCCCCCCCCTTCACCCCAAGCATCCCACATTTGTCACCTTGTGCGGATAAGCACGGTGAAAAATGTAAAGACTCAGAGAATAGCACCCTTTTGGAATTAAGAAAAAAAAAAGCAAACCACTTCAAGTAAGACTAATATCTACATTGATAAATAAAATTGATGACAAAGAATATTGGAGAAAAAGATGGGCCCATGCAGATTCCCTTCCCCCATCCCTAAACAGGGTTCCCGCTATTTTTCCGTCACAGGTTTAACTGGCATTCAACTGACTTTTAAATGACAGAAATTTCATTTAACTGACCCGTTTAGTACAAAAAAATCTGCGGATAACTCACAACTCATAATAACTACCCGGTAAGTAACTTGCCTATTAGGCTAACAATAGTAACATCACTCCAGCTCTAACATGTGCACAGTGGAGGGGTCTAGATGCTTCTTCCTAGAATTTCCTAGAATTTGAATCCAAGCCAAGTGATAATCTAGTAATTCCTAGAAAAATATTTTTATTGCACTTCAAAAATTCATACTAAAAAAAAATCATAATTTTTTTTATTTATTTTTTTTTTTATTCAAGGTTTATTTTAACTTGGACCACTTCTTCAGTACCAGGCATGTAGCCTGGGCCCGATCTCCCTTCGGTAGTCCACCTGAGCCATGTGTGCTGTAGCTCTCTGTTCCTGTTATTATAGTCTCATTTACAGTTGAAGGGTAGGGTCTTGCACACAGCTAGCTAATCTAGATGCCAACTGATACATTAGTTTAGAAATAATATATAAGGTGCCAGCACCACAGACATACAGGACATACGGGAAGGCAGTCAATTGATTTTGCCAGTAGAAATCGCAATGTTCGTAATTGGTGTCAAAAATCGTAAAATTACAAAAATTAATCGTAACACTTAGTCCAAGGGAGTGTTCATTTATTATTTACAGGGGTGGGGGGTGAGATTTTGCGCGGAGGGGCAAATCCCCCCCCCCTCTTTGAACTATACTAAGTAATTAACGTGCAGGCTTTTTTTTGCTAAAAAGGGGATTACATTTATGCGCCCCCCCCCCACCTCAAGAGGGATCAGAATATTTTACGCCCCCTCCCTCAGGAGGGGTAGGACATTTTTACGCCCCCCCCCCCCCCCCCAATTTGGGCCCAAAGGCCAAATAACTAAATGAATGAACACTCCCTTAGCATCCCTGAATATTCACATTTAAATAAACACTCCCTTAGCATCCCTGAATATTCACATTCATATCATAAATCCACATTCAACATTGACAACAAATTGAGAAAACAACATTGACAACAACAAGGTCTTTCCTTTTGATTCTTGGCCAGTTTGCTTCGGTTTACTTACTTCTCTCAAGACAATAGCCTAGTGACTAGGTCTAGTCTGCTATTCCCTCAAAAAATGCATATCATATGACATAACTGTAACACATTCGCTGTCCTCATAGGGCTTCTTTTACACGTTGTTGGTGAACATACACAACCATATTGACGATAACTCTTCACGACCCAGTTCTTTGGTCAACACCTCGTGCTTCACACAAACAGAACAAGAACTTGGAGGGCCTCGCACAAATTTCAATTTTACCCTTCAACACACTAACCTTTACGACTTTAAGCGACACTACCTTGTTCGCCGACTCTTGCTTCGTTTTCTTGGTATTTCCGGAGATAATGTAATGATTAATATACTTGTGTTGGCGTGGAAAACCACGGTTAAAGTGAAAAGAAACTTCGGACCTGGTTATTTGACCTAGTTGTCTTGGAACGGCGCCAAAGTGTTCGCTGGTTGCTGCGGTCTGGTTTTAAGTGAACGACGCTCGCCGGGAACCTCCGAATATAGGTCAGGGGGTCCGTCTGGGAGGTCGGAGTCGAGATTTTCACTATTTATATTTTGGTAAACATTCCCAATATTCATGGATACTGTCAGTATTGATGTAAATAAATCTCTATTTTTTCAGGCAAAATCAGATTAAAAAGAAGAGTGTAGAATCAGATTAATCAGATAAATTATTAAATACGGATGCTTTTTATTTCACGCGACACTACCGGAAATAGGGTGAAAGAGTGAAATTCTAAAAATTCGTGGATTCGAGACCGACGGTGCATCACAAAACCTGTAAGTATTCGATTAAATGCTTATAAATTACATCTTTCTACTAATATTACTTCTGTTAGATGTGTTAACTAAGGAACTGCCGTGTGTCCTTGACTCATAAATGCGTGCTTGCGTGTTAATTTGGCGGTTAAAAGTGGTAACCACCTGACCTAACAACTCGTGGGACGCGGCGTCCAGACGGGGGACGCTACGGTCCAAATGTTTCATCTTTGATCCGGCACCTCCGCCTCGTGTGCCGAGGGGAAGGCGTCAAAGCTGCCTGCAACGGCTTCTTAGCAGGGGCGGATCCAGGAATTTGGGAAAGGGGGGGGGGGGGCGCCGTAATACCTACAGCATTGGGGGTGTTGAACCATCTAAATTAAAATTTACCAAAAAATAGGGGGGGGGCAGGGCGCCCCTTGCGCCCCTCCCCCTGGATCCGCCCCTGCTTAGAGTTAGACTTTGGGAGTTAGGACAAACTCAAACTCACTCAGGAGAAGCCATGTGTGCACCGTTCGTGTGCACCTCTACTAGTCTAGCATCGTGCTGACAACTACCACCACCAGATTAATTGCAAATACCCCCTATTTATTTAATATACGAATCGCTACACTGCGTCCCCCCCCCCCCGGGTTCCCACCATCTGCATTGGCCATTGCATTTTCTGTATAGATAGGGGTGCTGGCGGCAGAATGCGCCCGAGCTAGTAGTTTTTGGTGTCAACCAATTAAATCCAAAAGATATACCTCCAAATAAAACCTTCAAGGGGTGGGCGGATCCGGTAACCATTGGCATTGGATTGGTTACAGACCTGATCCAGGGATCGGGGGGGGGGAGTGTTAATGGCTCAATGACAATGCGTTCAATACCCCAGTTTTTTCTACCTCCAACAGCAAAGCATACAGATGCCGTATAGGAAACACATAGAAGGGGCCGACGGCGTATGCGGGGCGTATGACGGTGGTAAGCCAAGCTGTTGTGAACGGGCCGTACCACAGTCTTTTTCATGGTGAATATGGCACTCCCATTGACTTAACCAAGGAAAGCCTATTTAACGCCCCCCGTGAAATAACCCTCACCCGTATTTCACGGCCTGTCAAATCACCAAAATTGTTGATCTAACCACGATAAATTTGCCTTTTCAGAGCAATTAAGTGGAATTTTGATAAATATTGTTTATAATAACATGAAATAAACACAAAGGAACACTCGTAGAGTTCCCCACTGAGGGTTATTTCACTCGGCTTTGCCTCGTGAAATAACCCTCAGCAAAGAACTCTACTCGTGAACCTTTGTCTATATCCTGTCCGTCTAAACTCCACAAATTCAGCTCTAAAATGTTTATTTCCGTGACATTGTACACCATGGATCCACAAGTGGCTTTATAAGCGTCGCGTTTCGCGTTGACATTGTATGGGGGGGGGGGGGCATCTCACATGGTGGTACATCCTGGGGGTACAGGGGGTACATCACCCTTAACTAAAATTTGGAACCTCAACTGGCAACTAGCGGGATAAAAATAGACCAAAACGCTCGTTTTGGCTGGTTAACCCCCTATAGGGCCTAGTCGGGACTGGAGATGGTTGCGGCGACCAGCACTGATAAGAGCTGATAACACTGTTACTAGCCTGTCCCCTGTTTGTCCCCTATTTGTACCCATAGTGGGATGTCTTATCAGTGGGTTTAACCGCAACCAGCGAAATATTAAATGGCGGACCCACAGGGTATAGCTCCAGTTTCCTATTAAATGTGCCTCGATTAGTGGGACACCACACTAAATTGTCCAAAACAAGCCCCTTTTATGTGGGATACTCTAAATTCTAGCGGAATACCCCTATAAATTAGCCAAAATTTGACCCGTTATTAGGCTTATACTTATAGTGGGATGCCATCCTAAATTTGGGAAAAATTCACACAAAATATACCCCTTTTTAGGGAACTCCAAAAATAAACTTGTTTCTCATCAACAAACCATGACAAAACTGATTATGGCCGTTTCATATGTGTTTTTTTTCTTGCTGGTGCCCAAATGGGTGAGTTAATGTGGATGCTCGGCAAACCAAACTCACATTTCAGCGATCACGAAATTATGGATCAGCAAACATTGTATGAATGCATGTTTTCTCTTGGCGAGACCAAAAAAGGGTTGGTCAATGAATTTCGCGCACCTTATTTTTGAAATTGCAATTTCATGTAGTAATTCCCCACATCAACAAATATATTTTTATGTAAGGGGTCCACTAAAAAAAAATTTAATTGTCGCTCGTTCAACTTTCTATTGACCAAAAGAAATCTATGGAGAAATTGCCCTCTCGCACCATTTTTTGAAAAGTGGTATCCATTGACCAACTATTATTTTGGTGTGGCCCTAGCTCATTGCAACCACACACACAAAAAAAAAAAAATTAAAAAAGGAAAAATCCCCAGAAATCAATTTTGGAGATATGTGCTGTGATCAGAAACAGGTTAATTATTTGGAGTGGCCTTACGGGACCTTTTGGACTTTTTAGTTAGATATCCTTTGCCTAAAACATATCCTTTTGCTCCACACAAAAAGGACCTCTTTCCCGGGTCTTCTTAAGTCCTGGATCCGCCCCTGCCACTATAATATAGCATTGGAGGTAAATTGTCCAGAGATGTGTTTAATATTAGCTTCAAAAATGAAAAAGGAAAAAAGAAAAGGGGTTTCGGGGACCATCCTGTACACTGGGTACTTGCAATTATCCTAGTGGTGTCCGCACAGTGTCTAGTCTTGCAACATTACCTCCTATCACAGCAAAAGCCGGCGTGGTATCGTAATGACCAGTGTAGGACACCAGCCATGAGGGCCAGCCATCATCTCAGCTTTCCAACAGTGATAGAATTTGTTTCATATATTCCTATTAGAAGCTGAAATGGATCCGAGTTGCTATTTCACATACCGTAAAACCCCTCCTTTAAGACGACCCCCTAATTTGAGATAAAAATCTGTCTTGTAGAAAAAAGACTTTAAAATGGTTCTCTCTTTGAATGAAACTATATAATAAAACCCCTCCTTTAAGACGACCCCCTATTTTGAGATAAAAATCTGTCTTGTATGAAAAGTAAATACCCTAACCAAAATAAATCTGTCTTAAAGGCAGGGTTTTACGGTATATTTCAGTGAATTTAGGCATTTTGAAAACAATTGTGTACGCTGTTATCAAAGATGCATAGCAATTTGTATCATCTAGTATCATGATATAAAATAGTGTGAAATGCCCTATGTGTCATCAATATGTGTCGGTGTGGCCTGGGTAGAAACAAATGGCCTGTGACAGAGATCTAATACAGGCCGTGTCAGACCTCACGCCACAGGCCACGGTCCTACGATAAGGAAGTTGTTCTCCATTAATAATGAGGGTGGGTGCATTTAGCTGCGGTGGTGAAAAAAATATACCCCCTCTTGAAGGGGGTAGCTAAACAATTTTGACCCCTTTACTCTATAGACAGAGGGAGGGGGGGTGGTGAACAAAACAACTTCACCCCTTTTCATAAATATTTAAAAAGGCTGCGTTACTAGATCTTTGGGGGGAGGGCTCGGAATATGTCCGAGCCCTCTCTAGTTTTAATAGGGCCTATAGATATTAAACATTTGTGCTGACATGTGAAGCCCACCTCCTGACCCTCGTGCTAATAACATCATAATTATGGCTGTAGTTACGGAGAGAAGGCAGTTCTCTACTGGTTGTGTATATCCTTACCAATCATGTAGATTTCTACACCCAATCAAGATGGACCAGTGGTTGTTTATGCTACTTAGGGCCTTAATTGGGTGAGGTGAAATATACAAATTGGTAATTATAGGCATGTCTAGACCAATTGATGGGTGGCAACAAGGCAGTTAAGGCTTTCCGCCTGCAAAGACGACCCTCTTCAAAATCCTCTAATGTGTAGAAATGATTAGTAAACTAAAAATTCTAAAAATATAGCAATGTGAGGGAGAGTTCTAGGAACCCCCCTCTGTTATTTCAGCCCAGAGAACAGTTTGTTAAGCCAGGGGATGGGAGGTGCGAATCAAAGTAACCTCGCATTTGGGCTAAATTTCCAGTAAATTCTGTAGACTAAACTTCTATAGGGCACTAGCGCATTAGGCTATGGGGGCCGCCATCTTGGCTCAGAGCAATGCATTGTGGTTAGGCCCCCGACTCCAGAGCAGTGCATCATGGGAGAATTTCTTATCAGCACCTTTGTTCTAGGTGTGAGGTGAGGGGATTAGCCTGATAAGGAGATGTGGTTTAGCCCCCGACTACCTGAAGTATCAGGATGTGCTAGTCCTGTATACCCTGAGCAGTGAGCTGCGGCCTGGGTATTGCGGGCTATACTAATAATAACAGGATCTAGGGGAAAGTTATGTGACTTGATACTTCAATATGCATGACTTAACAATATGGTGTCTGGCTTTGACATAATATGTTGTCTGTTGAGAAATGTATGAGAAGATTGCTGATGTCATATATGGACGTTTTTTTATTACTTAAAGGGTTACCAATATGCAAAGGTGGTTGCCAATACAAGGGTTGCCAATACATTGTGTTGACTGGTGTAGTACAGTATACTATACGGGTATTACTGGTATCAATTACACATGTGTGTGGTTCTCATAACAGGATAAACATAAGGCAAAAAAAAAAAAAAAATTGTTGTGTTCAGGTAACATGGCCCCAAAATAGGGTGGGTAGGTCGATTTTTTTTTGATTTTTTTTTTTACCAAATTTTTTTAACGATTTTGAGACAAATTTCCGGAAATGAAATGTTTCAGGAAAAAAATGTATTTTTGGTAGAAAAAAAACCACAAAAATGCCTTCCAAAAAAAAAAAAAAAAAAAAATTGAGATAGGGCCAAAAAAATAGGGTCGCTAGGGATACCTGAACACAACTTCTTTTCGGCCTTAGTACACCCCCAGTCTTCCCGAAAACGTGCCAGACACCAGCTATAGCCGGCTAAAAGGCCGCTGGACCGGCTGAACTGGTCCTACTGCTGGTCCAGATGACCAGCTGGATTTTGGGCTACATGTCAGTTTTTACGGTTTGTAAATCGGACCATTTTTAAGGTTTATAGAGGGAAACACATTTTGCATTAACATTTTGAATATCAATACTCAAAATTCTACATATTGCAATGTTTCAATGGAAATATGCAGGAAAGCATATTTATTTAATTTTAATTCTTGCTTTATACATCTTTTTATTAGATATGAAAATTGCCTCTGGTATCCGGGCCTGCAAAAATAAAGCTGGGCCTGCAAAATAATAGATATGTTCTGTCCTGCACGTCGGAAAAGTTTTCGGGAAGACTGCACACACCCCCCCCCCCCCCACCCCCATCTTGTGCTTTTGTAAATGTCAAATAATGAGATTAAAGTTCATTCCTATTACTGGTTTACAAAAGTGATTTGAATGGAAGAGACAAAAGTACTTGCCAGTTGTAATATCCTAATGGCCGATATAAGGGCCTTGGACGCCAGCCACAATGGCCGACCATGATCTCAGCTTTCCAAAAGTGAAAGAATTTTTCAGATAGTCATATTAGAAGCAAAGTTCTGGTCATGTAACCATTATCAATTAATTAACACATTTTTCAATACATTTAGTTTACATGTAGAAGACAGATGCCCTGTGTAAGATCTCACATTGGCCTGTGTAGATAAACAGTTTTCGGCAGCACTGTGTAGGTTCAATATTTTCCTGTCTTTGGAATGCACTATTTGCCTTTTCAATTAGAATTCAACTGGTCTCAGAGAGAACTGACATTAGTTTAGGAAATGGAAATCACCCTGATCATAACCCCTAAATATCCCTTATCCCTCATCTACTCAGCAATGTACCTACCCCCAAAAAATTAAAAATAGGAAAACTCATTTCACTAGGTCTGTAGGTTTGTGGTGTTTCAACCAAGTTCCATAATAACCCCTTCTGTGTAAGGACAAGTTAATCATATATGCTTAGATATAACTTAGGCAGGGATGAAAGTCTTCAAGTTTTTCCCTGAAATCAAGTTTTTTTTAAATCAAAAAAATATAATCAGGATTAGGATATATTTGATAATTACTCAATATAAACTCAAACTTTTTTGGTTTGTGTAATCCTATGATAAGACAGCAGAATCATCACTGGTTCATCCTCAGTGGTCCTTCCCATACACAGACAGGCTACACCACACTGACCTCAGCACAGGCCTTCACTGAGCTGTGGTGGAGATCGTCTGCTGTGGGTTGGTAGTATTAGTATAAAGGCCTGACACTGTTGTGGTTCGGTCATCCAGGTGACCATGTGACCAAACTCTACATACCAGGCCTATACTAGTGACATCTATTGATACTTGTGGGAACTACCTGGTATGTAGAGTTTGGTCACATGGTCACCTGGATGACCGAACCACAACAGTGTCAGGCCTTTATACTAATACTACCAACCCACAGCAGACGATCTCCACCACAGCTCAGTGAAGGCCTGTGGACCTCAGTGTCAAGTTTTTCTCAGCCAATTTCAAGTTAACTTGAGAAACCTTGAAGCCCTCTCTCTCTTCCATAGTCCTATGCATTTACACTCTTCACATGAGGCTTAGCCACTGAAACTAAGGTGCTAATGTATGGAGAGTGTATGGACAGATTTCTCATTCTCCTCAGCAGGAGATAACGTCCATGATCACATGGCCATGACAAATGCTTCTCCTCAGTAGGAGCTGACGTCCAGATGAATATAGACATGACAAATCCTGCTGCACAGCACTAGATATATGTGTCTATAGATTCATAAACATTCATATGCTCTATAATGTAGTTATGAGGTATGTTATATCTTCAAGTTTTTTTGACATAGTCGACTTTCATCCCTGCTTAGGGAGTGATCATTTTTAACAATAAGGGGGGGGGCAACACTATTTGGACCCCTTGACAGGGGGGGGGGGTTAAAATATTTGGACCCCTCTTGGGGGGGGGGGGTAAAAAAAAAACAGTTTTTGTTGGGGTGGAGAAATGACAGGAGGGCTGGAGAAGGGTGCTGAAGGGGTGTTGGGGTGGAGAGAGCGCATAGTTCCCCAGACTAACCTGTGTTCTCTCAGTAACTTTATTCGGAATAAAGATCAATGACATCACCAAAACCCTACAAAAAGATCTCAATTGCTCCTTGTATGTAGATGACTTCGTCATCTGCTACAGATCCAGAAATATGACCACAATAGAGCGAAAGCTACAACAGGCC
Source organism: Harmothoe impar (assembly GCA_947462335.1). NCBI lineage: Eukaryota > Metazoa > Annelida > Polychaeta > Phyllodocida > Polynoidae > Harmothoe > Harmothoe impar. Next base: position 59,757,329 of record OX381717.1, read on the forward strand.
ATAAATCATCTAGAGACCTGGACCACTGAGAACGGCTTCAAATTCTCCCAACAGAAAACCACCTGCGTTCACTTCTGCCGAAAAAGAGGATGCACGGATGAACCTGCACTCCGACTCCAGAACACAGAAATAGCAGTGGCAGATGAGGCCAAATTTCTGGGATTGATATTTGACAGGAAGCTATCTTTTGAAGCACACATTGAGTACCTCCGTAGGAAGTGTCAACCAGGACTAAACCTATTGAAGGTCCTCTCCCACAAGGAATGGGGTGCAGATCAGGAAATCCTCCTGACTCTGTATAAAACATATGTGCTCTCAAGACTTGACTATGGTTGCATAGTGTATGGCTCGGCATCAGCAACATCCCTACGAAGGTTGGACCCAATCCAAAATCAGGGGCTAAGACTATGCCTGGGTGCGTTCCGTACATCACGCATCAAAAGTATCGAGGTAGAGAGCAACGTACCTCCTCTCAATCTCAGGAGAGAAAATCTTTCCCTTCGCTACGCAGCCAAAGTCAAAGCAAATAGGAGAAACCCGACACATGACACCATTTTCAATTCAAACAGTGAGACCATATACCTGGGAAAAGCAAACACCATCAAACCTTTCTCGGTTCGGGTGAAAACCCTGGTTGGGGAAGTAGGACTCCCACTCAAGAATGTCAGGGAAATCAGACCACCAGATACTCCCCCATGGCTAGTAGGGAAGCCCAGTGTCAACTTGGACCTCACAAAAAACAAAAAGGCAGACACAAACCCTGCTCTTTTCAAAAAGAATCTGAAAACTATTGAGGAAAAATATAAAGATCACATGCCAATCTATACAGATGGGTCAAAAGACAATGAAAGGGTAGGTTATGGAGTTCACACGCCATCTCAGAATCTCAGTGGACGCCTACACCCTAAAGCCAGCATTTTCACTGCAGAGGCCAGTGCACTTCTTGAAGCAGTAGAGTGGATGGATGATTGCAAAGAGAACAAATTTATTGTCTTCTCAGACTCCAAGTCATGTCTGCAGGCAATGCTCCAATATATGCCTGTCAATCCACTGATACGCGACATGCGAAAGAGAACCTCTGACCTGAAAAGGAAGAAAAAAGAAGTACTTTTCTGCTGGCTGCCAAGTCACATTGGAATCGAAGGAAATGAGGAAGCAGATGAAGCTGCAAAGAGAGCTCTGAGTCTGAGACCTCGCCTAACTCCCATTCCATACACTGACCTGTAACCATCCATAGATAGCCACATGAAAGCAAAATGGCAAGCTGCATGGAACAAAGAAAAGGGCCATAATACCATGTACTCGGTTCAGCCAAAACTGAAAGGAGTGACAATGAGGAAAAAGCTAAAACGAGCAGAACAAGTGAGATTAAACCGTCTAAGGATCGGTCACACTAAACTGACACACGAGTACAGACTGAATGGGGAATATGAACCAAGATGTCAAGACTGCAGTACCCGTCTGACAGTGGAGCATCTTCTACTCCACTGTAGAAGGACTGCAGAAAGTAGAAGAAAACATCTTTCAGACACAACATCTATGTACAGTGTTTTCAACACCACTCATGACGAAAATGTATTAAAATTCTTAAAGGAAACCCAACTATGGGACAAAATATGAAATGGAAAATTAAAAAAAAAATAAAAAATAAAAAATACAAAAAAATACAAAAAATGGAAAAAATGGAAAAAAAAAATGGGGGAGACTAGTTTGGCGAGTCAGGATGTATCACTCCAGACTGATGGCACACAGTTTGTATCAGCTTGGAGTTTTCATTGCTTCCCGACTATACCTATGGCTGCTCTTTCCCATGCTGTGGTAGACTTACAGCATAACAAAGGCCTGTCCCTCTCACACCATGTCTATGTGGTGTCGGAGGTTAAAGAACCCTTGCTTCGGTAAATGTGTAGGAGCGGGATTTCTATCTTTTGGCTCATCTCATAGATTCGATCATCCTGGATACGATCATCGGAGGTAGGCCTTCGGCCTACCTTCTTACTTGTGAAAAACTGAAACTTGAGTAAGTCTCACCTGCATAGTCAGTGGGACGTTAAACTACACAAACAAACAAACAAAGCTCACAGAGGAAGGTCCTGGCCCCTCCATTACCAGCCAGCTTACAATGTGAATATATGCATAACTATAATCACTGCATAGCCCAATGGAATTAGTTATGAAGGAATTTATATCAGAAACAATACTTTATAATTGTAGTTTCTTTATAAAATAAAATAAAGTATGGGACATAATTCGGACAGAGCAATTTGTTCATTATAACCGAAAATTTGTTAGGACAGGATTCAAAAAGTTGTTATGTGGCGAAGACCAGGTATCCAAAATGTCAGTACAAGCTGGATAAAGCTATGCTCCGTTGATCGGCCAGGATAATGCTTGCCCCAATACAGAGATCTTCAAGGCTACGGATACAGGTGTTGATGAGGTCATAAAAGAGAAGTCCCCTCAGGGGGTTGAAGTGGTGCCTTTTGTCAGCACCATTAAGCCACTCCTGTCCTTCATCGGCTTGAGAGAACTTGGAGAAAATGAAACTGCAACCAGTGTGTGGGAGAAGTTTGGAAGTTCCGGTGGCCCTAGTCTGGGGGCCTTACACCTGGACATAGTACACGAGAAGATCGGCTTTGTGGCATATGAAGATACTGATGAGCGTGATGCGAAAATTTATCTGAATGATAAAAACAAGGCTGGAAGGACTGGATTGTATACACTTGTAAGATTAACAAATATAACCAACACACATTGGGAGTAAAATTCAAACTTCTCCAACTGGTGATGTAGAAATCTATAGCCAAATTGCTGATATTATCCCTTATAGCATAGGCAAAAATAAGCATATCAGAACTAATGGAGACAAGGATACTTTACAGCTGATTCTCAACATCTCTAGAACAATCTTTTGTCTTCCTGACTGAAGAGAACAACTGCTGATCTGATCATAATCAACTGTGACACCTACAGTTAGGTGAGCTGCCCTTAAACATCATCACAGCCTTTCACTATAAACAGTCATTATCAGTCTGTACCAGCAAAACTTTGACATGTAGCTCTCAGGGATTAAGAGTTAACAGTCAACTAAAAAGCCATACTCAAAAATAATATGTATGTGCTCACATTTGATGAGTGAAAATGATTGCTGCACAGAAATTGTATGTGCCGGTACTTACCGTAAATATATAAGCCGAACATGCTTAACATGCCGTCCTAACTTTGATGAATCTTATGAGTCTAAAAGGAGGCCTGGAAATTGTTATAACTTACTATAAATGAGTGAGTGAGTAATGAGGGTTTAACGCTATTTCGACAGCTAGGGTCATATTCACGGCGAAAAAACCTACATAATGAGAACAATTTGTTCCAGGAACGATGAATGAAAAGCAGATGTTGACCAACAGTGCAGGATGAAAACCGAACATTTACAAGTAACATCAAGGATCTTAAAAAACAAAAGTTGACATGTAATACATGTGTACCGAAAACCTCGGCTATGAGCCGAATTTTATTTGGCGTTTTTATTTGCTATAAGCCAAATTTTATGCCCCTAACTCCCATTCGGCTCATAGGCGAGGTTTTAATAATGTAGAAACAGTGAAAACTAATTTCAAGCACTTTTGTTATAAGCCGAATTTTTACTCCCAAACTCACATTCGGCTTATAGCCAAGGTCGGCTTATAGCCAAGGTTTTACGGTATATGAAATTTTCCAAATTAGTAATAGGCTAAGTAGAAGGGTCTTGAGGGGCCCAGCTGTAATTTGTGAACGTTCCCTATGTTGTTAATATGATGAAGCTATTATTTTTGGATGATTTAAGATATTTTAGAAAATGTTTGTTGGATAAGGTGCTATAGAATGAGTTGTTTGGAATTTGCACAGACGTGGCTGTTATATGATAGTAATTACATGATATGAATATATAAACCTAGCTTGGATTATTTGGATACGTTTTGATTTGGCCTGTTAGGGTTGTTAACATATATTCACAAAATATGGAAATAAAATTGGTTGCTCTGATATCACAGTACATGGATTGTACAAAGTTTTCTTGTACTAGTGCACCTAGGGAGTGGTCATTTTTTAACACTGGGATGATAAATGTGGACCCCTTGATGCCGGGGAGGGGGGGGTAAAAAAATTTAAACCCCTCAGGGGTGGGGGGTAAAAAAAAGTTCCAACTGTTTGAGCGAAAAAGACCAGCCTGGTACTATGATAGAAGAGCGCAAACATCAGCAGAGGGTAAACAATTTTAACCTTCTAAGGGGGGAGGGGTGACATTTTTTTAGCCCATGTTAAAAAATGAGTACTCCCAAATAGAGAAACTAGCACTGTAGCTTCCGAGTATAATAAACAGTGAGATACAAAATATAAATGTAGAGACCTGTTTGTTTTATAAGGTCTGGATGTTTTCGTACACATAACAACATGACAGTGGGTTTACCGTTGTATAAAGTGGTTTAACTTGGGGAGATCTTGCAGTACTTTGAGGTGTAATGCCGCTAAGGGGCTCACCTGACAAGTCTATAAACAAGGACTGTGATGTATCTGTGCACCTTACTCTTCAATAAAACTTTTAAAGAGGAATATGACTCGTCTTTTTTTCCTTTGTCACAGACTGGTCAAGAACTCATGAAGAAGTACCATGGCAACTTTCCACTTGCACTTGAAGAACGTGCCTCCAGAGGCAGGTGCCCTTGATATCCGGCGTTTCTTCAACCACTTTGACATACCTACTGGAGGTGTGCAGATAGTTGGAGGACCAGAAGGTCACACCTTTGTCACCTTCGCCAACAATGACGACCTCCTCAAGGCCACCTTGTATGACAAAAACTCCCTCATGGGGAGACAGTTGGCGATTAGTCTTGTTAACAGTAATGACGTTAAGGAGATCACAGAAAAGGTTAAGGATGGCCCAACTGTACGTAGCAGGCCTATGGAACTGGTGCCTGTGAAGGGAGGCCCCCGGTCAGCTTGGGGGAGCTCTGCTCAAGTACTTCCACCACCGCGTGAGACTGCTTTGTGGCACCATCAAGCTGCAACATCACCAAGGTTAGCTGAATTTAGCACCATGCCTGGTGGACGGGAAGCTAAGAGGAGGAGATTATGCAGCCAAGAACGGGAGGAGAGGAGATACCCCACAAACTGGACTGCCCCTATTGCTTATGAGGAAGAAATGCAAATGGAACTTGAAGTCGAGGAAAGGATCGCACAAGATATAGCAGACCAACTTAGAATGAAGACAGAGAAGATTGAACGATTAAAACATGGCATCTTAGGAGGGCACACCGGTACAGTGGCGTTGAGGGACCCTACAAGGGAAGACATGAGGTCACCCCAGGTAACCATGTCCAGGGCAGAGTGGGAAAGAAGACAGCATGAACCTCAATCAGCACATCCTAGAGACCAATACCACAGAGAGAAGCGGTTGCCACCAGAACCATATCCACGCTTTCTAAGCAGGGGAGAGCCAAGATGGGAGAGAGAACGAGATATATATCATGGCCCTAGATACACAGAAGACCCAAGATATCCAAGGTTTGGTGCACCCCAACCAGCAAGATATAGTGTCCAGAATGACGGATACAGCGAGGAAGAGGCTACTTATGCTGGTCCCAGTACATTCTCTAGACACAGTCCCTATTATGTAGACCAAAGGTATGGAGACCCCAGGTACCCTCAACCAAGTGAGAACTTTGAAGACCCAAGGTACCCTCGACCATATCACTACAATGAATACCAGAGGCCAATCATGGATCACAGAGGTTGGGACAGAGACACAGACAGAGACCAACCACAGTGGAGCAGAGATCAGGTTAGATACAGACGGAATCCGGATCTACCTCTACCAGCTAAGGAGACTGTTCCCAAGAAGAAAAGTATGCCACGTGGACAAAAAAGGAAAACTGCCCCAAAGAAGAAAACTATACCACATGTTGCCAATCCACCATTGGCTGATGGGCCTCCGGTGTGGTACCTCCGGTTAACGTCTCTGCCTGCGTTTGTCACTGCCTGCACCGTCTGGTCATGGTTTGGTGGGGCTGCAGGACCCTGCATGCATGTCATTTTGACAATTAAATCTGAAGAGCAACCAGGACATGTGAAAATGGCATATGTGGCCTTTAGAGATTACATCAGTCGGAATGCAGAAAAAAAGAAGTACAGCGATTCCAAGAGCTTTACTGAAAAAGAAGCGCTTTCATATATTGTCCGTGCTGTTACTAATCCTAATATAGAAGTCTTTAAGTCAACAGATAAGGGAGTAGATGATCTCATGATAAAGGAGGAGAATGAAGACTTGATAAAAAGGTGGTACCGTCAGGGAGTGCCAAAAGTGGATCAAAAAGAAAGCCTGACAGAGAGTCCCGGGTCCACTTCTCAGCTGCAAAAGCATCTCACAGTCATCAGCAAGAAAGCTGTGTATTTCGTGACTGTTTTCCAACCGGAAAAGACAACAGCCTCTGGTGTATGGGAAGAGTTTGGAGGCTCCTCTGGCCGTAGTCTGGGCGTCTTACTACTAGCCAGCACAGGAGAGGAAGCAGAGACAATAGCATTTGTAGCATATGAAGATCTTGAGGAACGTAATGCACAACTGCATATGAATCCTGAGGCCAGATCTTGGAGTGACAGCTATGTGTACATGCGATGTGCTAATGCCCCAGCTGAATCTAAAGTGTTCAAAAGCACTCCAACTGGAGAAGATGTAGAACTCTCCGACGATCAGAAAGCTCTTCTCAATGAGACATTCCTGCTGGAGTCATTCAAAATGGAAAATGCAACTGAAAAGGAGAAAGAGGACGAGCGGTTGATAATCAACAGGATCTCAGCAAGTCTCTTTCACAGCGACACCACTGAGGAAAAACTGCAAACAAACAGTCAACCAACAGAAGGGAACAAAGTGGAGGCAGATAAAACTGAAGAATGTTACCTGCGGTTAGATTTTCTACCTCCCAACTCCACAGCCTGTGAGGTGTTGTCATGGTTTGGTGGCCCTTCTCGCGACTGTCTCAATGTGACTCTGACAATTAAAGACAGTCAACCATCAGGGATAGCATTTGTCGCTTTCAGGGATAAGAAAAGTCGTAATAGGTACAAGAGTACATACAATGGTTCAAAGATCATGAGTGTAGAAGGAGCAATGCGGCGCATTGCACGTATGAGTAGTATATCCTACAAGATCCTCAAGTCCTCAGACACAGGGACTGATCAGGTCATGACGAAGGAAGAGATTGAAGCCTTGAAAACAAAGTGGGACTCTGACCAGTTTCATCAGTTTGATACTGAAGAAGCTCCACATATTCTGCAAATCCGAGACATAGGTCTCACAGAATCTGCTTGTAAGGTGTGGTCAAGTTTTGGAGGTCTTAACGGCCCTGCCCAAAGTGTTATCTTGATGGAAGATTGTCAATCAAAGATTGCCTTTGTAAGATTTAGTGACCTAGAGAAGTGCAATGCAGAACAGGAGAAACGTCCATCATCGGAGATAGTTGCAGAAGATGAAATGCTCAAAATGCTTGCTGCTTGTCCTTCTGGTAGGAGAATAAGCATGTCCACTCCAAAGGGAGGTCACAATATGTCCGATATGCAGCGGACTGCACTGAAGACACGATTCAACTTGTAAAACATTTGTTCATTACAAATTGTCAAAGTAAATCTGGGGAAAAAACATTGAGAATACAACTAAAAGCTGGATATTGTCAAATAGATTGCATGATTTATTTGACAGAAGCTTCACTTAAAAGGTTTGGTGTGATATACACAATTCACTTATAATGATAGGTGCAAGTGAATAAGCCGAAGGATCAAGTGTGAAGACTTGAAAACCTACTACATGATGGAATATGTTTATTTCATATACTGTTGGCAAACCTTGGTGGGATACAAATAGGAAGTCATGAAACAACTTTAAGGAAATTGCTAGTTTGTATTGTTAGTGAGAGAAAAAACAGATCACTGTATGCATTTCACAATTTGTAGAACTTAGTTGCTGTGTTGAGACTTATTACAAGATTGTATGGAGATATTGTGTACATTAAAAGCCATTTGATCTTTATTGACTTGAGTATTAAGAAACTGTTTATTAGTATCAAAATAAAAAGCCAAAGAACAAACACTAGTAAAAGGTCAACTAGATGATTTACTACAAGCATTGGCTACCCTAGGTGTAAAATATACATTTTTGGACATTTTGGGAGTGGGTGAATTAAATTCAAGATATCAATTTCCATTATAATTGTCAGTGCCAAAGGCCTGTAGGACTGGTGTATCGCCTGTAGTTGACTCTTACTATTCCTTGCTCTTTGGTAAAAGATGAATGGAAGAAAATTTATTGTGGCTACTGGAAATACCATCTGCATTACAAACCGGTTGAATAGAACTGGAGTGTTAAAATCTAAACAAGCATAATATGTATGGTACCTAGTGCCAGAAAGGTCATGCAACGACACTTGCCAATCATGTACAACACCCTTTGTTGCTCAATAAAATATTTTAAGATGAATATGACTTATATCTCTTTTTCCTTTGTCACAGACTGGTCAAGACTGCTTGAAGAATCACCATGCCAACTTTCCACTTGCACTTGAAGAACGTGCCGCCAGAGGCAAGTACCCTGGATATCCGGCATTTCTTCAGCCCGTTGGATATCCCTGATGGGGGTGTGCAGATAGTTGGAGGAACTGAGGGAAACGTCTTCGTCACCTTCTTGAATTATGAACAACTCCTTCAGGCAGCTATGTACAATAAAAAGTGCTTCATGGGGAGGCAGTTGGCTGCAAAGTTGGTCGATGGGAACGACATCAAGAAGGTAATTGAAGAGATGATGCACAGCCTCGGTGCACAAGATGGGACTATGGAAATATCAAGCAGCCAGCCAATGTCTGAGAGCAGAGAATTACCCTCAGCATGGGGAGATTCTGAAGTTCCTGAGTTCACACACGGTTCTCCATGGTCTAACCGCAGACGAGCTGCAACACCACCTCAGCTAGCTGAAGATGGCACCATGTACGATGCAGGGGGCGCCAAGAGGATGAGGTTAAGCGGCCATGAGACATATGAGGATAGCTACTCCAGTAGTTGGACAGCCTCCAGCCGAGAAAGGGACACCACTAGTCGTAAAGACAAATTGGCAATGGAACTTGAACTAGAATTGAAGACTGCACAAGAAATAGCCGATGAACTTGAGAAAAAGAAAGAACGGATCCAGAAACTGAAACATGGTATTCTTACTGAAGATATTGATCCAGTGGACACGGCAATGGAAATGGATATAATACCACAGTCGACCAACTCGAGAGCAGACTGGCAAAGAAGGCGGCCTGAGCAACAATCAAGATACCAATACAGCAGTGAGGAAAGGATGTCACCAGAACCATATCAGGACTTTCCAAGGAGAACCATGGAAGAGCCAAGATATAACAGAGACGAAAGTGAAATCTATCAAGGTCCTAGACCTGCAGAAGACTGGAGGTATGGTGAAAGATTTGCCCGACATGAATCTAGTTTTGTCCAACCCTCTGCAAGACATAGAAGGCAGACTGATGACTACATCCTTGACGACACAGTGAGCATTGGTTCTGGACCTTATTATGAAGACCAAAAGTCAACCATGGATCACAACAGATGGGACACAAACACAAGCACAGACCAACCGCAGAAGATCAGAGATCCGTTTAGACGTGATAGGAGTCCAGAAATGTACCGTGACCATAGAAGTGCAGATGTCCTCCACGGGGATGTCTTCCGGCATTCTCGAGCAGGTGGTCCAGAAGTAAACAAACAGTCAAAGATTCCTGATCTCAGGTGGCTCAAGACAACATCTATAGCCCCCGTGAGGCCCATCCCGAAGGCAGCCCCCGTCAGGCCCAACCCGAAGGCAGCCCCCATGACAGCCCCAAGTGTCTCCTCTGCTGCTAAGCCTGGAGTCTACTACCTACAGTTAGTCTCCCTTCCCCCTGATACCACCGCATGTACAGTGTGGTCCTGGTTTGGTGGGGCTGCAGGACCTTGCTCCCATGTCACCCTGACTGGTAGATTTGATAGACAAGGGAATGAGAAAACGGCATACGCAGCTTTCCGGAATGGAAACATTCGGGATGCAGAAATGAAGAAGTACGGTGGTACCAAAAGCATGCGTGAAAAGGAAGCTCTCAGTTGCATTGCCCGTGACGGTATGTCTCCAGATGTTGTTATCTGTAAGTCGACAACTAAAGGAGCAGACATCATCATGACTCAGGCACAGAAGCTGGCCTTGATGAAGGAGTGGTATCCCCAGGGGCTCCCAAAGAAATCAGCCTCCACTCAAGTAAAGTCTAAGCAAGTAAAGCCGTTATTAGCCACTCCCCAAGTGAAGCCTTTACTGAGCTCTGCCGAAGTAAAAAAGCAGAAGGCTACTGTAGATGACAGTAAGGCACTTCTCTACTTCCTAACGCTGAGGTCCCTGCCAGCAAATACAACTGCCTCTAGTGTGTGGAAGTCGATGGGAGGTTCCCGCGGTCCAAGTGTGGGAGTCTTAATGCTTGACCAAAAAGGGAGCGAAGCGGAGAAGATGGCATTTGTGGCATTCGAGGGTTATAGGGACCGTAATGCACAATTGCTTAAAAATTCTAAGGCCAGTTCTTGGAGTGACACTGCCGTGTATGTAAAATGTTCAAAAGGCCCCCCTGGATCAAAAGTGTTCAAAACCACCCCAACGGGAGATGCCATTGTCAATGAAAACACCCTTTTCAAACCAGAATTTGTTAAGGAAGTTTCTAAGATTCATGACAAGAGTAAGAAGGAAAAAGATGAGCAACGGTCGATTGTCAATAGGTTCTCCAGAAGTCTCTTTTATGGTTCCACTGATGAAAAACCACCAACAAATATTCAGGACTCAAAAGGAAAGACAGTCGGCAATGATCAAACTAAAGTGAAGACGGAGAAAAAAAAGAGGGACCCTGAGAACGTTAAGGAATGCCCGTATGTTCTGAAAATCCCAGATATAAGTCAGGATAAGTCAGCTTGTAAGGTGTGGTCATGGTTTGGAGGTGGGAAAGGTCCTGCCCAAGATGTGACATTTGTGGAAGATGGTGAAACTAGGATCGCCTTTGTTAGATTTAGTGATCCTGTGAAATGCAAACAGGAACAGGTGAAATACAAGTTGTCTAAGATTATCACTGAAAGTGAAATGCTGAGGATGCTTGCATGCTGCGATCCTAAAAACAGAATTAAAAGGTCATCACCAAACGGAGACAGTGACATGTCTGTAAAGGATCGCGCTGCTCTGAAGAAAAGATTTGAAAAGGAAGCAGTAAAAGGAAGTGACGGAACGAAAGTCATGGCAGCTGACCCTCCATCTGGGACACCAAACAAGGTACCTGACAAGGTGGAAGAAGTCAACCCCGAAGAGAGAAAGGAAGACACAAGTACTTGTGTCAAGGATGTAGAGGACCACACACCAGAGGAACAAGGTGCTGGTAGTTTACCACTAGGAGATGCAGGCACAGTAGAGACAGACAAACCAGAGACAGACAACAAGGAGGCAGACACCACCTGTGTCCAGGACGTAGAGCAATCAGACGACATGTCAGAGGGGCAATGTGCCCGTACTTGTCCAAGACCAACAGTAAATAAAGACGGGCAGGCAGACACAAGTAGTGTTCTGGATTTAGAGCAGTCAGACCCCATGGCAAACGGGCAGAGTGTCGGTACTTCTCCACAACCAGAACTTGATACAGACAAGACAGAGACAGACAAGAAGCTGGAAAGCAGCCCGGGTGAAGAGGAAGGCAATAATACAAGTTCTACTTGGGAACTAGAGTTAATGGAAGACACATCGCTTGGAGATCCACAGCTCATTTAACTAAAATTTATAGCCTGCAAAATTTGAACCTAGTGCGGTGGTCCAGAAGGTTTTTTCCAAGGATTATTCCCGTTCTAAAAGCTGGTATAAGCTGACCTGAAATTTACAGATTTAAAGATTATTTCTGAGATTCTGACAGTACACAAGATCATTGTTTAGCATACATTTACCTAGAACTAAGGAACTACCTGCCAGGTATCAGTGTTGTGGAGAGTGAGAGAGGAGAGGGCATCACCTGCTCTAAAACCAAAGCTTTGAGTGCTGGTTCCAAATTGTCCTCAGTATGTCATATATGAGGAACTTGGTGAACAAATCTATAAATGGGTATTCTGGAAATGACAGTTAACATAGTTATTGGCCAGAGCAGTTATATCATTCTAATTTTATTTTACAAGGACTGATCATGACATTCAAATGCTCTTTAACATGGCACGATGAGGTAGACATTGCACATGGAACCCACCGTCTAGTTAACATTTGCAGAACCCATAGTTGATTTGGTGTGACAAATGTCGCTTTTTTTTCACTGAATTATTAAAAATATAGTAGTAAATGGAGGAATATGTTTAGTTGAATGACTTTATCTGAAACAGATTTCTTTACTGACATTACAGTTACAGTGTCAGGTTGCCAAATATAATAAGGCACTTTAATCTTTGTTCCCGGACAGTTTATCGGCTAGTGTAGATACAATCTTAATATAAACATGTAGCCAGATTTATATGAGATATCTAAAAATGTGGAGCTTGTCCAGGTCTTCGTCAAGTGTAATTGTGACTCTGTATGTGTGTGAAGGTATTCAGTATGATTCTCTGTTCAAAGTGAGAACCAATTGATTGGGGTACCTATATGGTTTTCATTAGAATTTCTTCTACATTGTGAGGCATATGAAACTCTTTGTATCAGATATTGAATAACAGCTGGTACAAACTAACCGTAGGGTAGAATATGGTGTTATCCCCCTAACTAGGTTCCAGGATATCAGTGGTACAAATTAGGAGCTTGTGAACTATTGAAAGATGGAATAAATTATATTGGTGCAAGAGATGAATGTTTATATATACTGTATTGAAAAAAAGTAAGATTAGCTGGCTAGGGAATTTTTGGACAGGAGCTGAGCGAGCTCACACTCACTCACGTAACTTACCTTTGTCAGATTGGGAGATATGTCAGCCAATGCATCTCATATGCTTCTAGTGCCCAGTTGTGTAATGCACATCTAGGCTCATGAGCACAACCAGGCTCATGTTGTCCAACCCCCGGTTGTGGAAACTATTCACAGTAACAAAAATGCACGAGAAATTCCCAAGCCAGACTGTAATTTGAGTGACTTTGGGGGCAAATATTTAGTACACTCTAGGTATTGTCACATTATATATTATTGATACGCTATGTACAAATTTCTTCCGGTGGATCAATAAATCACTTTCATCCCCTTGAATACGTCTACTTTTCCTTTGCCACAGACTGAGGAAGACCTCATGAAGAATCATCATGCCAACCTTCCACTTACACCTGAGGAACGTGCCGTCTGCAGCGGGCAATCTGGATATCCGACGCTTCTTCAGCTCACTGGATATCCCTAATGGGGGTGTGCAGATAGTTGGAGGTCCGGAGGGTAATGCCTTCGTCACCTTCTCCAATTATGAACACCTCCTTGAAGCAACATCATACGATAAAAGATCCTTCATGGGGAACAAGGTGGCTGTTAGTCTTGTCAACGGTGACGACATCAAGGAGGTCGTTGGCAAGATGATGAATGACCTTGGTGTGCAAAAAGATACTCCAGAAATCGCCGCTGTCCGGAAGATGGCATGCAGCGTGGAATTGCCCTCAGCTATGGGGAGTTCCACACCACATGACTTTCCTACCCCGAGGGAATCTATGTCAGAGGATACTCTGTGGTTGACACGCCGACGCGCTGCAACACCACCACGGTCATCAGAATATAGCACAATGTATGCTGGAGGGGAAGCCAAGAGGATGCGACCAAGCGGCTATGGACTGGAAGAGGAAAGGTATGCGATGGCCAGAAGTACTTCCCATGGAGATAGACGTTTGATTGAAGGTCAGGAACAGATGCAAAAGGAGCTTGAAATAGAATTAAGAATTGCACAAGATATAGCAGATCAACTTCAGAAAAAGAAAGATAGGATTGAACAAATCAAACAAGGCATAACAAAGGGTCCTACCATGGAGGAACTTAGGTTGCCAGCAACAACCATGTCCCGAGCAGAGTGGGACAGGAGACAGCCTGAGCCACAACCTGAACCAAGATACAGAGAGATGTTACCAGAACTGTATCAAGGTTTTCCGAGGAGAGCCTTGGACGAGCAAAGATATCCGAGAGAAGAAAAAGAAATGTATCGACGGTTAACCCCTACAGATGAGCCGAGGTATGATAGATTTGGCCAAACTGAACCCAGGTTCAATCAACCACCGCTACCACCACCGAGAGAGGGTCCCCAGTATGATAGATACAACCAAGAAGGTGCAAGGTACCCTGAACCTAGTCCCAATTATGAAGACCAAAGGCCTGTTGATCATGACAAGTGGGTGAGAAACGCGAGTAGAGCCCCACCACAGATGGACCGAGATCCATATAACGACCGATACAGGCATGAAGACATAAATCACCAGGAGCCTCCTGCTCAACCTAGAATGAGAAACCCCTATGAAAACCAACTGCCAGACATGCACCATGAACACTGGGAAAGGTATCCCGGTCGAGACCAGGCACCTCGGGGGCCACATCCAGCCAGTAACTATAGCACTTCAGCTGCCTATGGTGGAGGCAGTGGTCCCATACCTCTACCAAGTGTTAGCAGAAGACCATACGAGATGGCACAGAGCCGACCATTCTTTATCAAGATGTCCAATGTAGATCTTTCCGTGTCAATAAAGCAAATCAGGTGGTTCTTTGCAGGTTATCAGATAACTTACGGAGGTATCCTGATGCAGAAGAATGAGAAACAAGGTACCCAGACAGCTTACATCAAATTTTGTCATCTAGAAGAGGCACGGAACTGCCACGAGAATAATAAGCGTCAGCTGAATGGGAGAGAAGTGAAGATCGAAGTGGTTTCCGAATCTGAGTATGAAGCTACGTTAGCTGCAACTAACGTTCAGGTAGGGAGAGTAGCTCCTGTCCAAAAGGAACTCTCTGCAAAGAAAGAAGCCACTGTTTCACCCGCTTACACAGGCAGTGTCAAGCGGACGCTATGCTACATAACATTGAAGGATGTGCCAGAAGATGCAACTGCCACCAGTGTTTGGAAGCAGTTTGGAGGTTCCTCTGGTCATAGTGAGGGCGTCTTGCTGTTTGAGAATAAAGCAGAAGGACAAAGGATGGCATTCGTGGCATACAAGGACCATGACCTCCGCAATGCTGATGTCGCTTTGCATCATAAAGAATCTGCCTCAGCTTGGACGGACATGGGTGTGTATGGACGATATGTACAAGCCAAGCCTAACTGTACATTGTATAAAACAACAAAATGGGAAGAAGATGTCGAAATCTCTGAAAACGATAAAGAGATCCTGGATCAGAAATTCTTCAAAACTGACAGAAAGACCAAATCTGATCTAAAGAGGAAGGAGGCTAACCAGCTGATTCTTAACCAGATCTCAAGAAGCCTCTTCCATCTTCAGTCCACCACCCCACAAGAAGATCTCCGGTTGTCCTACCTCAAGATAAGTTGCCTGCCAGAGGGCACAACTGCCTGCATGGTGTGGTCGTGGCTTGGTGAGGCCGCAGGACCCTGCTGCCGTGTCACTTTGATAACGGGTATAGCACGAGAACCAGTTGCCTTTGCAGCATTTCAAAGTCAATATGAACGCAACCAAAAAGCTAAAGACTACGCTGTTTCCACCACTATGGGTGCAATGCGAGCACTCCGTTACATAGCACGTGCAGGCAATCTTCCTCATGTCAAGATCTTCAAGTCCACAGATACAGGAATCGATGAGGTCATGACTGACAAGGAGAAGTTAGCCTTGAAGGAGGAGTGGTACCCTCAAAACGAGGGTGAGCACATAGCTGAGGAGACTGTACATATCCTAAAGGTTAGAGGCATAAGTCCACAGAAGTCTGCCTGTAAGGTGTGGGCACAGTTTGGACATTCACAGGGCCCTGTAAAACAAGTCACGCTTATGGATGAAGGTGAATCTAGGGTTGCCTTTGTTAAATTCACTGACCGAGCAGAGTGCGAAGCAGCACAGTGGAAATATCCGTCGTCTCAGATAATTACTGCAGATGAAATGATGAAAATGATTGCCTCGTGTCCATTAGACAAGAAAATCAAGGTTTCTGCTCCAAAGGGAGAGCTAATCATGTCACTATGGTTGCGCAAAGAACTGGTCCAAAAACAGCTGGCAAAAGCAACAGATACCAAGGCAGTGATGCCATATAACAATCCTTTTAAGGAGGAGCCTGAGAGAGATGCTAGTTCAAAGTCAGCTGAAGACCGGAAAGACATGGAGGAAAAATAAGAACAAGTCAGCACACTATCCGAGGCGCATTTCGTAAACATAGCAGCAAGAAATGCAGCATTGTCACATTATTAAGTCGCTGCTTCTGAAATGACTGTCAAAGAAAAGGGGTTGATCAGGAAATGTGAATCTAAATTGGATTGTATGCCATTTTTGTCAAAGTAGCACAGTGAATTACATCTGGGAGTCGCTTTAAAGTGTAGGCCTATGTTGATCATTGTAATACTGTATCCCCATTAATTTACGCTGTTGAGAGGATGAAAACGGCAGATGAATTGTAAAAAACTGGTTTCTGTCAGTAAAAGTTGATTGCACACATTTTCCAAGAACTTAGATAGGTGTTTTAACTGTGGCAGCCATCTGGTGTGGTTAGGGTCATGAGTTCCATATTAGATGTGAATGTCAGTGTTCTTGATGATCTTCGCTGATGTTTAAACATTCAGAAAGGGGTCATTTAGCACTGCTGACCCTGGAAATAGTAAACTTATCATGATGAAAGTATCTTATACCTGTATGTACAGACTGATTTATGATTGATTTAACTAGTTTTGACATGGGTTAGTGTTAGTGTATTTGTAGATTCAATTTTACTTTCTACTTGCAAGAGAAAAGGGTAGTGATTAAACATTAGGCATTTTATACAGAATTAGATACCCAATGACATTGTGACTACAGAGGATGAGATGAATTGAGAACCTGGAGATGAAAGATTGACTTTATACAAAATGTTAGCACAACAAATTAGGAATCTGAAAACTCTTCAAAGACAGGCTGAATGATATTCAAGTATAGTATGAAGGTGCATACATTGAGGATGTACACACCAGTCATCATTAGAGGTTGCCTTATTCAAGGGGTTTCTATGAACTGCTACTATCCTCACACCGTCACCATTAAGTCATGCATATGTACAAGTCACATAATACATTAAGAATTCCTCCTTATAGCCCCTTAATGACTAGCAAGGTACTTACTAAAAGGATATGTGGAGCATAATCCCTGCGTTTACTGGAATGGTGTGTTGAAAACTGCAATATCCCGGCTGGTCTGACAACCTGAAAGTGTTAACGCTTCCACGTGGACTAATGGGTACATCATATCAGAGTCACTGTCCTCTGCTATGAGCACAGACTTTGGCCTCAGTTGCTGACGAGTAAACCTAAATGTCTGCCCTATCATTACAGGTTCAATCCAACACTACAAGATGTAGTTCATATCGTAAAAGATGTAACGCACTAGCAATACCTGAAACATAAAGGTTATGCTCTTCAAGGTGAAATATTCATCAGTTTCTGAAAACTTCAATTATCTACCCTTATGCCTACAAGAGTAGACTCTTAACATTTTGAGGTATGGATAACTGGGCCCACAGTTCTATATCAGCTACTATATAGCCAAATGTGCTGTGTGCCACAGACATCCAAAGAAGGTGAATTACACCCACACGCCTCAAACTTTGAACCAATCATGTCAATTAGTGTCTACCCTTGTGTCGAGATGATGAAACTATGTTATTACCGTATGTATGAATCCTCTATTGTTCAATAAAAACACCTTAGAATATGATGCTCATCTCCTTTCCCTTTGTCACAGACTGGTCCCCATCTTATGAAGAATCAGCATGGCAACCGTTCACCTGCACCTGCAGAACGTGCCACCTGAGGCAGGCACTGCAGACATCCGCCGCCTCTTCCACCTCTTTGACATCCCGAATGGGGGAGTGCAGATAGTCGGGGGCCCTAAGGGTGAAGCCTTTGTCACTTTCTCCACTTATGAAGACCTTCTCAAAGCAACATCATTAAAACAGAGCTACATCATGGGGAGGCAGTTGTCAATCAATCTTGTCAACGGGGAAGAAGTTGAGAGGATAATCGACAACATGAAGGATGAACTAGTTGTACGAATCAGACCCATGGACATAATGCGTACCCAAGGGAGGTCGCAGAGCAGAGAACCACCAACATCCTGGGGGCTTGCGGCACCAAGAGAGTACACGCCAGCAACAGAGTTTCCCTCACACTCAAACGACCCGTGGGAAAAGCACAGACGGGATCCAGCCCCAAACCCTTTAACTGAGTACAGCCGCAGCAATGTGTATGCTGGAGGGAAACCTGAGACAATGGGACACAGCAGCTACCAACAACATGGGGAATGGTACCCTAGTAGTAGGGAGGGATCAAGAAGAGGATTGGATGATACACAGGAAAAGCTGCGAATGGAAATCGAAATTGAAGAACGCATTGCCCGTGAACTACAGGATCAAGTCAGAAGAAAAAAAGAGATGATTGAAAAGCGCAGACTGGATGCAACACCACTACAGGAACCTGGGTACAGCTACAGCGGTGTGTATGCTGGGGGGGAACCCAAGAGGATGCGACATGACAGCTACCAACCAGACGAGGGAAGCTACTACAACAGTGCCAGTACCTTTAATGCTGATGGAGGTTCAGAAAACCTTCAGATGGAACTCGAAATGGAACTGCAACGTGCACAAGAAATAAAGGATCAACTAAACAGAAATAAAGAGAAGATCCAGAGACTAAAACAAGGCATCATAAAGGACGATGGTATTATACAGCTAAGTACTAATCCCGTTGTAGGAGAAGCTCCAACAGCCCAGATGGCAGGCTCTGGATCAGAGTGGTTAAAAAGGCAGTCTCAGCTGCAAACACAGTCAACACAGCAGTACCAGACAGAAGCAGTTCCACCAGCAGCATACCAAGCTTATTCCACCACACCCATAGCAGACACAAGATATCAATATCAAGGACAAGAGGCATACGACAACTATCCATGCCAACCAGTACAAGAAAGTTATGATAGGGTTCAACAACCAGCAACATATGATAGCCAGGGTGACTGGTATAATCATGAAGTAGCAAACTACACTAGATCAACTCCCTACTATGAAGACCAAAGGTATAGTGGTAGAAATGATGGATATAACCAGGGAGGTACAATGTACCCAGGACCAAGTCCCCATGGAGACCAAACCGATGCGGGACATACTAGAGGATATGGGTACAAAGACCCATGGTATCATGAGCCTAGTCCCAAAGAGCAATCACCACACACTGACCCTGAATATGTAAGACAGAATAAGAAGAAAAGTGGTAATCCATTTGGTCCTGGTCGAAAAACATGGAAGCCAAAGTTGATTCCTCAACTTGCAGAGTTGAGGAATCAACATAAAAAGTCAACCCTCCATCCTGACCATCCCAAACGTCCAAATGTGACCTTAAGGCCCAGATCAAAGGAATGTTCATCTCCCTATTCAGGCAGCATCAAGCAGGCTCTCTATTTCATTTCCTTGAAAGAAGCAGCTGCAACAGCCTCAAGTGTGTGGGCACAGTGTGGAGGTTCAAGTGGGCGTAGTGTAGGGGTCCTGCTCTTAGACTCGGACGGATGGAAGAAACCTGAAGCATTTGTGGCATACGAGAATTATTATGACAGAAATTCCGAAATATCTCTCCGCGAAGGGGCTAGTGATTGGACTGATCGGAGTGTGTACAGAAGGCTTAGTAATATTCCATTTCCATATAAGCTGTACAAAACCACACCAACTGGAGAAGATGTCGAGGTCTCTGATGATGAGAAAGCCTTGTTTGCACAGGACTTCCTCTTGAAATCATCGCTGACCTATGCAGCCAACAAGACTGAAAAAGAGAGGGAATCGGAGCAGCCAATTCTGAATGAGATCTCCAGAAGTCTCTTTGACATTACATCCACAGAGGCAAATGAGCGTCTCATCATCCCAGACTCTGAAGAAAACAAACTGGATGGTGGTGAATGTCAACCCTGCTACCTGCGCCTGGACGGCCTGCCCCCAGGCATCACCGCCCGTGAGGTTTGGGATTGGTTTGGTGCGGCCACAGGACCCTGCTCCCGTGTCACTTTGACTTTGACAAAGCAAGCACCAAAAACTAAAGTTGCATTTGTATCTTTCAGGGATCAAAGCTGTAAACTAGAAGCCTATAAATACAATCAGTCCAAGACAATGACTCAAAAAGAAGCATTTGATGAGATGGCTGACAAGAGTATCATAGTTGTCGAGACTACAGATGGAATTCTGCATGAGAAGGGGTTGAAACCCCCATCAGGAAATCATATCCTTAAGATTGAAGATCCAGATTGGACAGGCTCTGTTTGCAAGATGTGGTTGGAATGGTTTGGAGGTGCACAGGGCCCTGTTCAGAGTGTCACTGTAATGGAGACTGGTAGAACGAGGACTGCCTTCATTAAATTTTGTGACCCATTGACGTGCCAGACAGAAAAGGCAAAACATGTCTTTTCTGAGATAATCTCTGAGACCGAAATGCTAAAACTCCTTGCCATTTGTCCTTATGATAAATACATCAAAACCTCAAACCTAAGAGGTGACCGCATGATGTCCAAAAAGGACCGAGCTAAGTTAAAAGCAAGGTTCCCTCCAACAAAGATGCAGACATATGCCAAAGAGAAAGTCAGTACATCGAGGCTGACACCAGTGGGAAACCAGCAGAAGCAAACAGGCTGGGAAGGCCAACATGACTCTGAAGACCAACAGTCAGATGACAACAGCAAAAAGGAAGACAGGAAATCTACCTACACATCAGAGGAAAATATTACAAGTACAATTTCAGTGCTAGAGGAGAATACAGACAGGAAAACCACTGAGGACCATCCAGCAACTATCAGTGATGAAAAGCAAAGGAAGACCTCTGATGAAGCCTCAACAGGAAATGCTGCGATTACAGCTTCAATACTGGGAGAAAATTCAGACAGAGAAGAAACTGTAGAGAAAGAAGCATACATATATATCAGTGATGAGGAGGATGACGAGAGGTCTGACCACCCTTCAAAGGGTAATAGTCCATGTACTGTATCAAAGCCAGAGGAAACCACACAGGGGGACGATGTCACAGAACCAATTGGAAGTACAGAGACAAAATTCACAGAACCAATTGGAAGTACAGAGACAAAGTTCACAGAACCAATTGGAAGTACAGAGACAAAATTCACAGAACCAATCGGAAGTACAGAGACAAAGTTCACAGAACCAGTCCGAAGTACAAAGACAAAATTCACAGAACCAATCGGAAGTACAGAGACAAAGTTCACAGAACCAATTGGAAGTACAGAGACAAAGTTCTTCCTTCAGATACCAGGTATAACTAAGCACATTACTGCCTGTAAGGTCTGGGATTGGTTTGGTGGACCAGAAGGCTTAGTCACACGTGTTACTCTAGTCCCAAAGGCTGGTGATTGGAGTGGACAAGCCTATGTGGAATTTAAGGATCAAGATGCACGAGATGAAGCTTTGAAACAGTATCAAAGTTCAAAAGTCATGACCGAACAGGAAGTACTCTGTATCTTAGCTGCCCATGCCTGCAGAACATTAACAGATATCTTCGAGTCATCAGTTTCAGGAGAAGACCGAATATTGACAACAGAGGAACGAGAGATTATCAGGAATAAGGTTTACTCAGTAGACATTCCAAAGGGTAATGTCAATGAGAAATATGCAGAAGGGAAAGGATCAACTACCAGTGCTGAAGAGGGGAAAGATACTACTGCCCACACGCCGGTTGTAAAAGAGCAAAGTGAATTGAAGGATCCAGAACCTACTGGAGACATAGAAGAGGTTGAAAATACAGATACAAAGTTTTTCCTTCAGATACCAAACTTAAATAAAGCAGTTACAGCCTCTAGGGTTTGGTCATGGTTTGGTGGAGCCCGTGGCCCCCTGCCTGGGGTTACACTTGTTCAGCAAGCCTATGGACGCAACAAAGATGCCTATGTGGAATTTTCAGATCGAGCAGCGCGGAACGCTGTAAAGTTAGCATATAAAGATGCCGTGGATTTGAATGAAAAGGCCATGCTCCACATCTTAGCTGCAGCTTGTAAGTCTAATGCTGGAATCTTCCAGTCCTCAGAAAGGGGAGGGGACAGACTATTGACAATGATTGAAAGAGACCTGATCAAGAAACAAGCATTTCAAGATAAAATCCAAAGTGCTACACCGCCAGGAGTTAGTGTAGGGACCCACTCAGTGGAGGAAAAGATTGATGAGAAAGCTCGTCAAGAAGGTCATTTGTCATCAAGCAGTGGCCTAGCAAGGCAAGTAACAGGAGAAAATGTGGCCAAGTACAGTGAGCTGAACGATGTCAATCAGGTTCCTAACTCTCATCTGCCATCACAAAGTCAGAAGCCAAAATTACTTCAGCAGTTTGATTATGAACACCTGCACCTTACTGACCTGAAACCAGAGGTGACAGCGTACATGCTCAGTCTTCAGTACAGGCCATGCTGTGGGGTCACCCTCATCAAGAACCCACTCGGCCAATCTGTGGCCGCTTATATCGCGTTTGAGCGCAAAGCTAATCCCAAAGCGAACGTATGGCAGAGGACAAGGGACCGTGAATTGGCTGATCTGGAACTTCATTATGAAATTTACGAGGACACAGGGAGGCTGGGAGACCGGCTCATCACGCTTGAGGAAAGGAATGAGTTAATTGAGCATGTGAAACACAGCTCTCGGCTGACCTGGTAAAAGGAAAAACACTAAAGGAGATGATCTGATACCGGAGCAGAGCTCTTAAGATGGGGATGTATCTGTGAGACTGTTAACAAGAACTGCGTATTTCCTCATGACAAAATGGTGTTTTGAAAAGTTATGATCCGTTAACCCTATGAGGTTGGCTTAATGCATAAATGTATCATGCCCTGGTTATCATGATGCATGAATGCAGCCCTGGTGGGGAACTCTCTAATACTGCATTCAAGCATCATGCGTGCCTACCCTATGGGGTTGAGAGACTCCAGAAAGAGCCGCATGATACACCAATGCAGCACAGGCAAGTTAATTGCTGGGGGTGCATTGGTGCATTATGACGACAAATGTTATCTTTTAGGGACATGCCATTCTTGTAGGGTTAAGCATCTTGCCTCATGACAAGATGATGTTTGTGTGAAGTCCAGAACCAAGAATCCTCACAGATTCAGAACAGTGAACTTGATATAACTTGGTTACAAATAGTAAATATTGTATTTAGCAGGCTGTACTTTTATCAAATAGGATACAATTGGTGAATAAAGACTGTCCTCTCGTCAGACCTCATGGCAGAATAATGTCCAGTATTCTAAATGTGAGAGAATGGCAAGAAAGGGGTGTGCATGTCTTGGCATTTCATGTTCTCCTGTTCAGTTGGCTGTAGTGATTTCTGACAAAGATAACTGCTGTCATCTCTGACAGAAATTGATGTAAACTATTTCTATGTATTTTTCCACAGTGTGCATCATGTTGCAGATATGAAATATTGCTTGAAAAGTTCAGATTATGGTTTATGGTCTATAAATAATGTGGTAAATTGAGAGTTTGTATTTACAAAGTATTCATTTGTTAGTGGTATGTGAGGGATACTATAAATGGGAAAGAGTGGCCTTCTATTGAACTGTATGTGTTATATCTAGCTACCTCTTGGTGGTTACTATGGAGGCTGTGTGGCTGAAGATATCACACCAACATTAGTCTAACTTTCATGATAGCAGCAGTGAATGTATCAATGTAGAAAATTGGTGTAGCATTGAAACATGCATGTTTTCAAAATATAGTTTGTCTACAATATGTCTAGCCGTTACTCATTGAAGCTATACCTAGGTACTGTGTTATATAATCAACTCCAACTTTATCAATGTCTACTGTGTGTATGTTACAAAGGTGGTATTAATGTCAGAATATGACAAAGATGCAAGGCCACAAATTCATTTATTTACCCGGAAACTCTATATGGGGCCAGGCCCTGTCTTGCTGAGTTACAGCTCATGTGGCAAACTCAAAGCACAGTGGTTCAATCAGATGATTTGGAATTCCTTACTGGAATGTAGCCTGTATTGTAGTTAATATACAACTGTACATAGCGTTGTAAAAGAGCTGTGGTAAGGAATTTACACTACTACATGTGATGACTTCAAGATGAGTAAATTCAGATATTGTGACCTTGTTTCAAGAAACACTCTAAGGACAATTAATACTATTGGTATAATTATATAAGTTAGACTGAGATGTGAACATTTAAGTGTTACCAAAAGTATCAACACATTGCATGATTCGCCAACTAGGATTCCTACATGTGTCATTGGTGAAGGCAGCTGCCTGTCACAGGGTGTCGTTGTATGGACGGTTACTGAAGGAGCTGTAGCGTCACACACCCATATAATGATACCATACAGTTGTACTGGTGTCCTATCCAGCACTACCAAACATGGTTTGGTGGTGTTCAGTCAGACTACATCCCTACATGAACATTGCACCACCCCACCGAATAGGGTTGTCTA
The DNA here is from genome assembly GCA_947462335.1 of Harmothoe impar. Taxonomy (NCBI): domain Eukaryota; kingdom Metazoa; phylum Annelida; class Polychaeta; order Phyllodocida; family Polynoidae; genus Harmothoe; species Harmothoe impar. Next base: position 59,781,978 of record OX381717.1, read on the forward strand.
GTCTGCACTGGGACTGAACTGTGCCTAGCACAAGGTTAAACTGGTACTCTACTTGTTGCTTGCACTGACCGATGGAGTTGGACATATGGATTGTGTATTCTGCATAGTGTGTTTATAAACCAAAGTTTGTGAGGGGCAACCCCAGGTACAGAAATAAAAACACATTAACGATTGTTCACTATATATGTATGTCTTGAGTTTCTTCAGTAAATAGACAACGATTCACAAGTTTTAGTCATTTGACAGGGTGATTTCATGAGTAGATGGGGGGGGGGGCGTAGTTCACGAGGCCTTAGGCAGAATGAAATGCGGCACCCCCTTCAACAAGTGAATAGCCCTTCAACAGACTAAAGCAAGTGTGCCTTTGTATTTATTTTTTTATCTTTTTCGGTTCAATTTTCAAAATTATGGTAGGGGGATGCCTAAGAAGACATTTTCTAGGTCATTCAAATGTAAATAAACCGTGATTTTTGATGACATTATAGGGCTGTGAAATACGGCAGTGGGTTATTTGATTGGGGGGGGGGTTAAAAACAACGCTCTTTGGTTGAACAAATGAGGCTGCTGTACTACATAAAAAATAAATCACTTTTCCCATAGTCCCAGAACATGTATTGGTAAAAGCCACACCATGTGAATTTTTTGACGTTCCTGGGCAAGACCATACATTTACTGTCAGACCTCAGTAATCCAGCACCCTTGATAACCCGGCCGCTTCAATAGTCTGGCTGATTCAGCATGCAGCCATGTTTGTCTGAAACGGGTGGTCAGTGTATTAGGCTCTAACATGTTAAGGGGTGGTGTCACCTGGTGGCACACAGCAGATCTAAATGGTAGGACAAGATGGCACTGAACCTCTTTGTATAGTCTACTTTGGACACTTCTTACTGTGTATTTCTGATTAATTAATTCATGGATCATGCATACATGAAAACTGTTTATCATCCTGTATGCATCTACCAAGTCATTTAAAAAAAATTCATATCATAAAACTGAAAAAAATAAGAATTAAAAAAATAAATTCTGCCTGGAGAGTAACCAAATAACTGTATGGAGAGTGAAGCCATGCAGGTAGGACAGAGCCAGTGAGTCTAGCCTCATTGTTGGTAGTACACTGAGTGGATGCTGTTACTACATACAGGGTATGCATTTATCAGGTGTGGTCACTCAGGAGGACCCCTGAAACAATGGCCATCCCATTAACACTTGGGCTCAGAGGTGTGTACAGTGATCAGCTGTTGGTAGGTGTGAGTGCTCTACACACACACCCCTACCCTCCCCCATGCCAGAAAAGCTGTGAAATCTCGCCAAGGGAGCGAGATTTCATGTCCTACAAGATGGCTTATCCCATCCAGAGGCTCCACTGGACCATCGTGTTAGAGCCTAATTGAGGTTCCATCCAATATTGTCATTGGTTTGGGTGATATTAGATAGAACTACTGTAAACGTATACAAAAAAATGTACACTTTCGCCTGTATTTAAAATCCCAAATTGTGGAATTTGATAGGCATATAACTACTAATGAATATTCACGAAAATTATGTTTTTGTCGATTTTCATTTCCGAGAAATTTGAGTAAATATGTACAGAGCGAAATAAAATATGTTTGATATAGTGACCAGCTGACCTACACACCTACTTACCCTTACCCCCTCATCCAGCATTTTCCTACAAACCCACCATGCAGGTTGCTAGTTCCAGGACTTAGGCTCAAACTCCAAAATTAGCAACAATTTTAACAACTGTTCCTCATTTCACGGATATGAAGATGTAACTGGACATTGTAGAATTAACCTTTTAATTTACTCAAATCATAGAGTTGAGGATTGGCAACTCTGCCAAATCAAAATCACACCAGGTGCCATCAACCTCCTTACTTCACAGTAATTTAGTATAATTAAGGATGATCAATAATCCTTCTGTTAATCAGAATCAGTTATATACAGTATTCAGCGCAATTAAAATTAGTTTTATGGCGTTTTAGTACGTGAGAGTTCTAGTGTGAAAATACCTTAAAAAGGTGGGGGATGCTTATTACGTTGAATATGGTATTTAATGATGGAAACTTTAATATACATACCCTAATCAACATAATTAGCGTACATATCCCATATTCAGGCTGATAAGTAGACTACAATTAACCCAACATACCTCAATAAGACTCTGTGTATTTATTTAGTGCCATGTGTTATAATTACGCTTACCATATTCGACGCAAAAAGCGCCCTCCCCCTAATAAACGCCCCCTCCCTTTTTGAGGCATTTTCGGACTAGAGCAAAGGGTCAAACTTCACGATTTAAACATTTAAACTCTTAGGTACTAATAACGCCATTAATTTTTTTTTATAAGCGCCCAGGGCGCTTATTAGGTCAAATATGGTAATATGGTAATTATGATTTATACTCAAGGGTGCAGTATGAGCCAAGGTAGACCTCATCTACACATACAGGAACTGAGGAAAGGTTGGCACTTACGGAGAAGTAGCACCAACAAGATTTATATTTAGATGAGCCATTTGGCCATATTCTGTCCATTTGAGTCTAAGTCTAAATATAAAGTACTGTATGTGTAATTTGTATGTTGAAAAGATGTGCTAATAGAACATATGAAACTAAGATTTCTTTTGTTATATTTAGTGCCACAGTTCAGTGCAATGAGCTTGAACCATGGCTTTGTAAAAGTCAAATTTGTTGAATAAAACTCCTCAGAATATGACGGTCATCTCCTTTCCCTTTGTCACAGACTGGTCAAGAGCTGAAGAATCACCATGGCGACAGTTCACCTACACCTACAGAACTTGCCCCCTGAGGCAGGGGCCGCAGAAATCAAGCGTTTCTTCAGCAATTTAACTATCCCTGACGGAGGTATACAAATAGTTGGGGGATTTAATGGTGAAGCCTTCGTCACCTTCTCCAACAATGAAGACCTCCTCAGTGCAACAGCATACGACAAAAGCTACCTCATGGGGAGGCAGATTTTGCTGAATCTTGTCAACAGTGATGATATCGAGAAGATAATCGACAACATGAAGCATGAGCTAGTAGCAGAAATAACGCAGAGCCAACAACCATCACAGAGCAGAGAACCACCCACATCCTGGGAAACGGCTGCACCACAAGAGTACACCTCACCGATGGAGTTTCCCTCAGCCTCAAAAGAACCTTCCTGGCAGAAACGCCAATTGGATGCAGCACCAGCCCAGGTACCTGAATACAGCCACAGCGGTGTGTATGCTGGGGGGGAACCCAAGAGGATGCGACATGACAGCTACCAACCAGACGAGGGAAGCTACTACAACAGTGCCAGTACCTTTAATGCTGATGGAGGTGCAGAAAACCTACAGATGGAACTCGAAAAGGAAGAGAAACTTACTCAAGAAATGATTGATCAACTGAGGAGACATAATGAGAAGATTCAGAGGCTAAAACAAGGTATCGTAGGTCAGGGCAATGTTGGAGAAACTCCAACAGCCGGTTCTGAAAACGAGTGGTTGAGACATCAGTCTCAGATGCAAGCAGGTCAGTCAAGACCCCCGTACCAGGGACCACACCACCCACCAGCGTATCAAGGTTATCCCACTGGACCCAGATACCACAGTCAAGGACAAGGCCCACAGATGTTCCACAGGGCTCGGCCACCACCACCATTTGGTGGTCAGTATCACCATGATGTAGGCAACTACCCTGAACCACCTCCTTACTATGGTGACCAATGGTACGGTGGTCACAATGAAGGATACAACCAGCGAGGTGCAAGGCACCCTAGACCAGGGGCTCAATACAGGTGGACTAGACCAAACAAAATGCAGATACGCCCTGCAGGATACAATGTGAGCGGTCCAAGATTCCCTGGACCCAGTGCCAACCAACAGCCACCAGGCATGAATACCGGAATGCCACCGGGAATGAATACCGGAATGCCACCAGGCATGAATACGGAAATGCCACCAGGAATGCTCTCGAAAAATCAGAGAAAGAAACTAAATAAAATTAAAAAGATTCAGGGGGAAAACGCCTGGAGGAAAACACCTGGAGACATGAGAGATAGCAATCATGGCTTTGTCAAAGTGTCAAATGTGGATCAGTCTGTGACAGCTGCAGAAATCAGGCAGTTTTTTGCCGGCTTTCAAATTGGTCCAGGTGGGCTGAAAATGAAGAAGAACGACGATCAAGACACATTCACTGTCTACATTGAGTTTGTCCAGCTTGAAGATGTTCAAGACTGCTACAAAAATAACAAACGTCTGCTCAAGGAGAGAGAAATTTTAATTGAAGAAATTTCTGAATCAGATTTTGATGCTCAAGATCTAAATTACCCCGGATCAGCCCCCCTGCAATCTGCAAAATCTGCTCAGAAGCCGGCAACCTCCAAAGCGCCAGTGAAAACTAAGGCACCTGGTGGACAAACACCTCTATATCTCGTAAAAAGAGTCTGCTCCCCGTATTCAGGCAGCATCAAGCAGGCTCTCTATTTCATATCAATAAAGAGGTTACCGGAAGATGCATCAGCTGGGAGTGTGTGGGCACAGTTTGGAGGCTCTAGTGGACGTAGTGTAGGGGTCTTGTTGATAGACAAGAAAGGAACTGCTCCTGCCAAGGAAGCATTTGTGGCATATGAAAACTATTATGACCGGAATTCTGCTATCCCCCTTCATGTAGGGGCAAGAGATTGGCTGGACAGGCAGGTATATTCAAAGTTTGCTGATATGTCACCGGATGAATGTAAAATGTACAAAACTACTCCAACTGGAGAAGATGTAGAACTCTCTGATGATGAGCTAGCCCTACTTGGACAGCAATTTCTGTCAAGAACATTCAGGCTGAAAGGAACACACATGACTGATAAGCAGAGGGAGGCTGAGCAGCCAAGTCTCAATGAAATCTCCAAACGCCTCTTTGGCCTTACATCCACCGAAGTAGCTCAGCAAGTAACTGTTCCATCTGAGCCCTGTGTACCAGAACTCTGCTACCTGCGTTTGGACTGCCTGCCCCCAAGCCTCAATCCCCGTGACGTGTGGGAGTGGTTTGGTGGGGCATCAGGACCCTGCCTACATGTCACTCTAACAATGTTCTATGGTAAGGATGCACCCAAAACAAAAATCGCATACGTGGCTTTCAAAAATCGTAACAGCCTTGAAGCAGAAAGGTACAAGTACAGTCGGTCCGAGACCTTGACCGAGAGGGAAGCAGCGGCTGACATGGCCACCCCAGGTATGGCAGTCATCGAGTCGACAGATGAACTTGTGAAAAGAGCAGAGGCTGTGTCATCTCCGTATTCAGGGAACATCAAGCAGGCTCTCTACTTCACATCCTTGAGGTTCGTAGCAGATACTGCAACTCCCACGAGCATCTGGAGAAAGTTCCATGGAGGGTCCAGCGGACACAGTGTAGGGGTCCTGTTTTTGGAGAAAAAAGAAGTTGGAGCTCCAAGCGAAGCATATGTGGCATATGAAAACTATTATTACAGAAATTCTGGAATCTCTCGCATCAAAGGGGCTAGTGACTGGACAGACAGGGCTGTATACGAGAGGTTTGCTAATGCCTCATCAGCATTCAAAATGTACAAAACTCAAGAGAATGGACCAGATGTAGAACTCTCTGATGATGAGAGAGCCTTGTTTGCACAGGACTTCCTCTTGAAATCATCGCCGACCTATGCAGCCAACAAGAGTGAAAAGGAGAGGGAATCTGAGCAGCCAATTCTCAATGAGATCTCCAGAAGTCTCTTTGACATCACATCGACAGAAGCCAATCAGCAACTTAAAATCCCAGACTCAAGAGAAAACACAGATGGTGAGTGTCAACCCTGCTACCTGCGCATGGATTGCCTGCCCCCTGACATCAATGCCCGAGAAGTGTGGGATTGGTTTGGTGCCACATCTGGACCCTGCACCCATGTCACTTTGACAAAGTATTACGATAAAGATGCGCCCAAAACAAAAATTGCATACGCTGCTTTCAGAGATCAAAACCGGTGTAAAGAAGAAATGCTTAAATACAGACAGTCCAGGATCATGACTCAAAAGGAAGTGTTCAATGAGGTCGCTGACAAGAATATGAGAATAGTTGAGTGTTCAGAAGAACTCGAGACAAAGGAGGAATATCAAGTGGATCTCAAAGCCAAATCCTCTGTTTATGTTTTGAAAATTAACGACATAGGCAGCAAACTATCCTCCTCCAAGTTGTGGACAGGGTGGTTTGGAGGTCAAAGTGGCCCTGCCCAGGCTGTCACTGTAATGGACGATAGTAGAACCAGAACTGGCTTTGTGATGTTTCGGGACGAAATGAAGTGCAAAGCAGCAAAGGTGAAACATCAGTTCTCTGAGGTCATTTCTGAAGCTGAGATGCAGAAACTGTTTGCCTGGTGTCCTCCCACTGGTCCTCTTGATCAGAGTATAATAACTTCAAACGCAATAGGGGATCGTATCATGTCCAAAATGGAGCGGTATGCACTAAAGGAAAAATTCCCAAGGGTAAAGAAACAAACCAATGCCAAAAAGGAAGAGGAAGGCAAGACTGGTGAGCACACACCACTGACAAGCACAGATAAACACACAGACAAGGAGAAAGAAGTTAACATGATCAGTGGATATATAGAGAGGAAAGACACAGTAGACAAGCAAGTAGATGCAAAGGAAAGTCAGCCATCTGATAGTAACAAGGCAGGAAATGCAGCAAGTACTGCATATGAAATAGGAGGAAATATGGACAGTAAAGAAACTGTACAAATGCAAGTAGATGTCAATGATGAAAAGGAGTCAAGCAACAATCCTGTGTCAAAACCAGAGAAAAGCGCAGACCAGGAAAATGTCACAAAACCAAAGGCAATGGCTGACACAGAGCCAGCTCTATGTGTTGGAGGTGCAGAGACAAAGTTCTTCCTTCAGATACCAGGTTTAACTCTGCGCATCAAACCTGGTAAGGTCTGGTCATGGTTTGGTGGACGTGAGGCCTCGGTCCCCCCTGCAGTCCCGCGTGTTACTGTAGTCCCAAAGGTCGGCAATCTGCTTGGACAAGCTTATGTTGAATTCACTGATGCAGCAGCATGCGATGCGGCATTGTCACATCACCAAGGTTCAAAAGTTATCCCTGAGCATGAAGTGATCTGCATTCTAGCTGACCATGCCCTGTGCAGTTCAAAAGATATCCTTCAGGCATCGGCTTTGGGAGTGGACAGACCACTGACTGTAGAAGAACGGGAACTGATCATCAAGGAAGCCTATCCACAAGGGATTCCAAAGAGAACCACATATGCCACGGACTTAGCAGAGAAAGACTCAGCTGGAAAAAGCAGTGATGAGGAGGATGACAGCACTTCTAGAAGGGACACAATCCAGACAAAGCTGGAAACAAAGTTCTTCCTTAAGATACCAAATTTAAGTCCAAATGTCTCAGCCTGTAAGGTTTGGTCCTGGTTCGGTGGAGTGCGTGGCCCTCTTCCTGGTGTTACGATGTTTCAGCAAGCTGCAGGGATGAAAAAAGACGCTTATGTGCAATTTGCTGATGAAGGAGCACGCCGGGCTGTGAAGGCACAATACTGTGGGTCATGTGATTTGGATGAACAGACCATGAGGCACATCTTAGGAGAAGCTTGTAGGTCCGATATAATCATCTCGCAGTCATCAATAGGAACAGGAGACAGACTCTTGACATTGGGTGAAAAGGAACTCATTAAGAACCAAGTGTTTTCACAGACAACTCAGGATGGGGCATCATCACAAAAAGGTCGTCCAGAGGAGAATGCCACCGACCTGCAAGCCACTGCAGCAGATGTGCCCATGGATGAGGAGCCAAGTGGAAGTCAGAAGCCAAAATTACTACAGAAGTGTGATTATGAGTACGTGCACCTCACTGATCTGAAACCTGAGGTGACAGCGTACATGCTCAGTCTGCAGTACAGGCCATGCTGTGGGGTCACCCTCATCAAGAACCCACTCGGCCAATCTGTGGCCGCTTATATCGCGTACGAGCCCAAGGCTAATCCCAAAGCGAAGGTATGGCAGAAGACAAGGGACCGTGAGCTGGCTGGTCTGGACATTACTTATGAGATATACGAGAACACAGGGAGGCTGGGAGACCGGCTCATCACACTGCTGGAAAGGCAAGAGTTCCGTTCCACTGTAAGATACAACTCTGGAACCAAGTGTTAGGAGGCCAAAGTTGAGGGGAAGATGTAGATTTATAAATCCACACAGGGTCAGCTTATAGCTGGGAGTAAAGAGTGCTGCTGAATGATGTACATAGTGTAACTGTACCTTGTTTTTTTTCAGTTGATGACCTAGCTGTGTCATCGTACCAAGGTTCTACGATTACATCACAGCATTTAAACCTTTATGGACAAATGTCGCTAAAAGATCACATTTGTCGGCATGATGCACCAATGCAGCCCCGGCGAGTAACTCGCCAGTGCTGCATTGGTGTATGATGCCAACCCTCTGAGAGTGTATCAACTCCATAGGGTCAGCATGATGCATATATGCAGCTTTGGTCAGTTGTTGGTCAGGGATGCAGTCATGCATCATGATGACGAAGGGTATGGTGCACCATGACGTCTTTAAAGTGTCAAGCACAGAGCCTAGAAATGGTCAGTACTAATAACTGTTCTAAAGGTTAAAAACAACTAGATTAGTTACAAATAGATGGTTCTACACACAAGCAAGAAGAGCAAATATATAAAAGAAGAAAGACTGGGCAAACAAGGCAAATTGCTGTCATAAAATGAAACCCTCCTGTTGTGTGCAGTATTTCTGACAGTTTGCTTCCAATGTACGGCTTATTAAAATCAGGTGACAAGAAATGATAGCACATGTATACCTTGGCATCTAATGTTCAATTTCTGAAATACTTCTATGATAGATCTAGATATATGTATTGAGAGTAATGGCTGTAGGATGCTGCATGCAGATATATGATCATTAACATCATGATTGCAGCACTGATTTATAGATTTGGCGTCTGTTCCAGCTTAGAAGTAATTGTGTCTGAAGATACAATGTAATACCAACATTCATCTGGGATAGTCCTGATTTTACAGTTTGTATACAGGAACATCATGTTTAGATAGACATTTGGCTCATTGAAACATAATATGTATGTGATGTCAGGTTTCATCAATATCTACATTATGCATCCTCAGAACTAGCTTATGTATAGAAAATATCCTTTCTGGGGGTAGTTAAGTAGTTAACATTTAACAATTTAGAAATCAGTTTGCATTTCTTTCCTCAATTTTGAGGCAATGTTGGTATAAAACATGACTTTTGCCAGTCAAACTGAGGTGTTACAAAGTGTATCAACAAACACTGATTGCATTATCAACTGTGGTACAAACACCTGTCATTGGTGGACACTGCTGCCCGCACCTGGCAGTGGCTATATGGACAAGATACTGAAAGGATCAAGGTGTCACACACCCATTTAATGTTACCATACTGTCATGTTGTGTCTCCAGCACTACCAAACCTGGTGTCCTATCCTCAGCACTACCACGCCTGGTTTAGTGGTAACAAAGACTACATCCCTACATAGCATGGCACCAACCCACCGAGTTGGGTTCTGTTCTAAGTACATTGACTGGACTTGAAGTGGTACTCTACTCGATTTGGAGTCCATTCTACATTCTGCAACCGTATCGTGTGTATGGCGCTTAGTTTGTGAGGGGCAACCCCAGGTACAGAAATAAAAACACATTAACGATTGTTCACTATTAGTGCCTTGATCTCAGTTTCTTCAGCGAATCACTTTATTATTTCTCCATTTTCACTAATCACCAGCTTTTCTAACATCTATTGAAAAATAAATACCAGTACAAGGAAATAATGGTCTATAGATTTGCATTTGCCAATAATTTGTTACCTCACATTCAATTTGAAATTCACAAAAGAAGGAGTCAAATTAATTTTCTTACGAAACTAGAAATAAATTTACAGAAATATTTTTGGAAAATAAATCCATAGACCATGAATTATATTGGGATGACCTTGCACTATATTCCGCAATAAAGACAACTTCTATATCCAGAGAATACAACAGGTCAAGTTGGGAACAATCCCAATAGATCCAACTTAAAGCCCCAGCTCCCCTATAAATAGGGCTGAGTACCTGTCCCAACTGCGCCCTGACTGTCGGTGGAGGGGTACCGAGACCTGCGGGTTTAAGAACAAATCAATCTGCTGCATTAACCACTATATTCCCAAAAAGCATCACTTCTGACAGGCATTTTTGAATGGAAGGAAAATCACGAGTCATTGTTCGTACCATTGATTTACCGTCCAAATTAGCTTTTTGCTGGAAATTTATTGGCAGGGTCAGCGGTAATGCACCCGTTGACATTTGAAAGGAATGTTCTTAAAACTAAATCTTTTGGATGCAAATCGTTCATTCACATGCCAGGTCTTATATAGATCTACACACAAAATTAAAAAAATATTGATTACATGCTGAACAATTTCCTACTTTTATCATATGAAATTGAGTAAACCAAAATTTGTAAATAACAAATTAAGTGCATGTGCTTTTCAATACACAATAAACCAAACAGTTAACGTTGTTGCCCACCAAATGAGTTTTCTAAATTAAATTATTTTCTTCATCTCAGAATCTTGACAAAACCAACACCAACATAAACAGTCATGGTAAGTACATATTTATACCATATGAATGGGCCTGTTAACCCTTATTGGAACACAAATTTGTTTAGACCAACATAAGTATACTACAGGGAACAATGTCACTAGTGTAATTCTGGGTATTGGATATTGTGTCTCATAGCTCTGCAATATCAAAGGCCTTTTTCAGGATATCTATAGAAAATGTTAATTATGTAAATCTAACTTTGATTAAAGAGATAAAAATTATATTTGTTTCATTTGATGATTTTGTTATGTTCTTTTTCATACTGTACCCTTGTGACCTTTAATATATATGTTTCTGGGGCTGTGTTGGTTGTAGTTTAAGTCTTTAGACAAGCTGGGCCGAGGTATTTCCAAGGCGGTAGACCAGGCTGGCAGGGATATCTCTAAGGCTGTCGACGAAAACTGGAAATCGCCTGTGTTGGTAAGTGAAGGTCAACTCTACAAGGGCCTTCAGTATTAGCTGCAGTGATTTGTAAAGTGGTAAGTATTTACTTTAGAGAATCCCGGAGTTGGGACCAGCAAAGGCCTTGTTAGAGAGCAGTTTAGGCCCAAGGTTAGTCAAGGATATTCGCTCACTAGTGGCTTTTGATCCAGTTTCTCTTTAATTGCAGTCTGCTGAGTTGCATCTTGATACTTCAATGGCAGTCAACATAGCAAACATCACTGTTTGTGCCAGGCTACGCTGTAATCTGCATCTATAGTCCTGCCGGCATGTCCTGATTCTGATCCCTTCAGCTGGAAACGCTATTTTCTACTGACCCTCAACATCAACCCCTAACCCTCTGCCCACCCTTCTAATTGTGGTAAATAATACTTGTGTTTCAGGCTCAGGGTCTTGCTGTGCACCTTCTGTCGTCTTACAGTTGCCTGTCAGTAATGTCCTCAATGTGTCATCATCAGTTAACACTTTCCTCCCCTCTTATCTCCTGCTGCCTGGATAGTTTGGAGTGACTGGAGTAGTTGATAAGGCAACAAGTAAACTCAACAGTGCGGTCTCTACTTTTGACCGGACATGTAATGAAATATTTTTTGGCGATGATATCTTTGTAAGTAGATTCTATCTGCCATTAAGGAGCAATACGTATGATGTTCCCCCTCTATTAGGCTAGTGCATTCATTCATGTACTGTTTCTGTATGCTAAACACTCATTAACTTACAATGAACCCTTGCAAACCGATACTCACACATACTATGAGAGAAGTCTCTGTTTCAACGTATTGATGAACATTTGAAAGGGGTAAACTTTTAGCCCTTTAAGGATGGCATGATACGTTAATGTGTTATGCCCTTGGTCGTCATGATGCATGAATGCCCTGGTGAGTAACTCGTCTGTGCTGCATTGGTGTATCATGCTGACCCCCTGAGTCACCGGGGCTGCATTGGTGCATCATGATGACAAATGTCATCTTTTAGCGACATGCATCCTTAAAAGGGTTAAAGAATTGGCATGTGCATACTGGTTGCATCAGAGTTAATTCTTGTGGGAGTTCACTGTATTACTGTTCACTTTATTCTTTACATCACTGATACAGAATTACCCTATTTTATTTTACTTTGTAGAGTCTTTCACCTGCATGTGTCTGGACTGACTGCCTGTTCCATGTCTGCATGCTGGCACCTGTAGTTTTACCCCTTCCCATGAGTTAGCAGCCCGGATGACAAGCCTTCCTTACAGATACACACATACAGTGTTAATAACAACCCTTCCCACCCTTTAAGTAGTTTCTCTGTTGTGTTGCTTGACAGGCCGGCCTTTTCAGTTCTATTAAGAGTGGGGTGACCAACTCGGTCAAGAATGTGATTGACCAGGTGTCTACCAACATAGATAAGGAGTTATCGGGAGGAGTAGTACACGGGGCAATGCTGGTGAGTCGTGAGTGACCGGTGTGAGACTAACACACAGTGTACAGATACAACTGACAACAAACAGTGGACACTGGTAAAGAAGTTGACAGAAATTAGAATTGACATCTAGCAATATTGATTATTAGCAGCTACCATTGACAGTATGGCTCAAACTCCTGACTTATGCTGTTTTAGGATAGAGGAAGGACAAATCAGAAAGTTCTTAATATGTTTAAACAGGTTTAGTATATTGAAAGGTATATATCTTGGCTCCTTGGAACACTTTTTGATACATTTCTAACCCTAGCGGTTCAGTTTTTATTGCCTCGTTAAGTTTATTGTCCTTTTTTCAGGTGACTCCGTGACCAAAAATCCATGATCATGAACATTATGTTTTAAATACATCACAGCAACTAATAATCTTGTTTACAAGCTGGGCCAACATATATCTTGAAGCATACCAAGAATGAAAATCCTCTGAGTAATAATTTTTGAGATACAGCCCGATGAATTTTGAACATTTATCAGAAATATGAACATTTCAACTACATACTCTCAACTTTACCCTAGTTTCCTCAAAATGGTCCCATTATTGGTTAAATTCACTCTACAGTGTCCTGATCATGTGTACTTTAAAAAATATCAAGCATCATGATATCTGGCTAGACCAAATTTGCACAGTATAGGCCTAAAGTACCCCTATTAACCTATTTTACGTCACGGAGGCACCCGGGTGACTCCGTGATGGAAATAATTTCTTGTATAAATGAGCATAAAAATGGTGGATTTTTGCATTAGAACATTAGAGGGAGTGGGTAGGACACAGGAAAACCAGAGATCACTTAAATATATTGGGTATTAACAATTCTATGATGGTTTAAATTTTCATCAGGGTGGCTGGTGACTCCGTGACCAATATTCGGGGTGACTCCGTGACAGAAAATATGTATCCCAATAGACATATGCTCCTGGAGGCAAGATTATTGGATATTTTTCAAAATTTCTTTTTTCCAGCAGAAGACACAAGAGTTACCTCACAATCTGGGATACAATAGAGACTGTGTGGATCTTCTTTATTTACTATATAGAGGTATCAACCTGAAATGACATTTGAATATTTTGCTGACAAAACACACTTAAATGACTGTGGAGAAAAAAATACAGAACATATCTAGTGAAATCCTCATGAATCAATTGACTATACCATAGACCTAATAGAAAATGATATTGGGAATAAGCTGTTACTGCCTCAGTACACATGGGAGACATGTAAAACATGACATTTTTAGCGTTTTTGACGTTTATAGGGGTTTTTGGGCCTTTGGAGGGCCAGAAAATGGAGAATATTGGGTCAATACACAAAAAATAGAGATTTCCAGAATTATTAGGATGTTTTTTCACATATACCAAAAATTTGAATAAATTGGTGCAAAACTGGTTATTCTGTAGGGGTATAAGCCTGAAAAGGGCCAGAAATAGCCGAAACAACATAAGTGGGGAGTTTATGCCGTATACATTATATTTGACGGTGCTTTGACACTGTGATACTTGACAGTGACCCTTTACCTTTTACCAGTGTCAGCTCACAGTGAATTGGCTTAATTGGCCTGACCTGACAATTGAACTACTGAAGCAAACCATTAAGTGTCATGTGACAGGTCTACAAGAAGTCCATATAACGTAATCACTAAGGACATTTTCCATACAAGTTTGACAGTAACACAGACAACAATAATCCCCCTTTCTCTCCATATGTGGACTACTGTTCACCAAGCTATATATGTGCTTGTTGCAGTTAGTTAAGTGTGTTGCAGTAGTAAGTAAGTGCACTTGTTTTGTTATAGCACATTAACTCGCGTGGAACTCTTTACTTAAGGTACTGTAACTTTACTGTCATGTGTTTTGGCTTATATATGATGGTGTACCATGCTGACCTTTCATGAGTGAACCTACCCTGTAGAATCAGCATGATGCACCAACACTGGTGCAGCATTCATGTATCATACCAACATCTGCTGCTCATAAAGAGTTACATTAGCATGGTAGGTGTCAAGGTGTTCTGAAACATGGGTCCTCTGTCCAAGCAGTATCCAACTGATAGGCCCTCCATGGAAAACATTGAGACCCTGGCTGTGGGGGCTTTGGTGGAGAGGATTCATATTCCAGGTTTTCTTATGACCTGGTACATGGTAATTATCATAGTGGTGTAGTATTTCATTTAATGAATATAGAGGTAAGTTGGGTCTCTCACTTTCTGTACTAACTTTGTTATGACATATCTTCGCTCATTCCATCTCATGTAATTCATGAGTGTTTTTTTTAAAGTCCTCATCAACTTAATATGGCTGTCTTCCATTGAGAAATTATATATTCTAAGGTGTAGTTAAAATGATTATAACAATTCTTTAATGAGAAGAGTAATAAAAATGGGTATTATTATCTAAACTGCTCAAATATTCCTTAACCTATTATTTGGCATATATTGCAAAAGAACTGTCATTCATATACTTATAATTTTCACAAAATGTGCATCATTAAATAGGCTTGTCACTTCAACTACACCAATGTAGCTACATGTAACATCTGACAGGTGTATGTGCAGTACATGATATACCACTATTAACCTTTGTAGGACAACCTACGTACGGGTAATGTCGTACAGCTGGTGTCCCGGTCTAGCGGCAAGGCCATGCAGATCGTGATGGCCCCCACCGGGCAGCTGGTGGTGGACGGTATCGGACCCATCGACAACCAATGCTTCCATGGTAAGATTTCTCGTTGCAGTCAACTCCTTCATTCCATTCGCTGTTGCAATTCATTTTAATGTGGCCTTAGGTTTCTAAAGAAATGATAGCGATTAAACCCTCACTGCCTCTATTTATAGGGCTGAGTACCTGTCCTGACACAACTCCGACTGTTGCTGAAGGGGTACCGAGATTTGTGCAAAGAAGTTCCTCTAATGTCGCTGGAGGGTATTGACTCGTATATAGATACCAGTTAAAGATTGCTTTAACAGCTTCTTTATATGGGTACATATTTACAGCTCACTGGACAGTGCTAAATGAAGGGAAGAACATTGTGCGGCTCCACAACCAGAACAACTACCTGGCTATCTACAACGGTGCCACCGTCGTCATGCAATTTGTAAGTTCTTCATCTACATTTAACCATAACAGAAACATTCCGTTAAAGAAATACCATGAAGCTAATTTTTTTTATCATTATTATATCAGTAGAGCACAACATCCAGATCCTTTTTCGACGAATGGGTATTATGATCTATACCAGATACCAACAAAATAGCATTTAGCATGCCTCAACATTGCCCTGTGGCTGCCAGTCTCAACCATTGTGCTGCTAAACTAAGTACCAGTAATAGTAGGAATTTCACATAAGACATGTATGAATCTGGTATATTATTGAAATAAGAATAGTATTCATTCTGGGAATTAGACATGTGTTCATGTGGTCTGATATTAAAACAAGAAGCAATACATGGGTGTAATATAAGAGATGTGGTTGTGGTTTGCAGCCCGACCCGTCATGCACCAGCCCTGAGACGCGGTTCCGGCTGCACCAAGTGTCAAACTTTGTGTGTCTGGAGTCGGTGACGGCCAGCAAGCAGCACGTGGGGTTTCTACGTGACGGCAGCCTCAAGGCAGCTGTAGCCACCGGCACAGAGGTCGACGCCCAGTTTGGGGTGCAGGTCGTGGTAAGTAGCATTAGGCAGATATCATCATTACCCTTCATTCTCGTAAACTTTTGTATAAGCCACACCTAGACTTTGGGACAATTCCATGAGCTGCACAAGGGGTCTAATTATGGTGACTTTAGTGCTGTACTACACCAGCTAAAAACCCATGTATGTCCTTAGCACTGCCATAGGGGGCCAATGCGTATAGTAAAAAGGGCCCCCTGAAAGCGAAGATTTTGCGTTTGCATTGGAAACAATACGCTATGGCAGTGCGCCTCCAGAAAGTACCGCCAGTCCTAAGGATAAGCCACACCTAGACTTTGGAGAAATCCTATAAGCCTAACTGGAGTTCTGAGTCTTGTTCAAGCTGCGGCTTCTATGTGGGATTTCACAATAGTAAAACCCATTAGGAACAGTTGACTGAGGGCAGACAGATACCAGCATTAGACTTACACCTGCCACTGACTATAGTCCCATTTTACCAATTGGTCTGATTTGATGACAATCTCTCCCAATGGCATTATATCTCTCAGTACCTACTAAAGCAGAAAACACCTGGATATAAAGTGATATCTGAACCTTGACTGTCATGTTTGTGGTCCATACAACCAGCAGTTCTCATCAAGTTTAGACCTAGACTTGACCCATGTTGTTTGTATGTGTTGTAGTACTCACCGTATGGACCTCCTGCTGCTGCTGGTCAGGTGAAGAAGTAGACGCTCTTACTGTCACCACACGATGCCCCGGTCTGAAGATGGCAGGTTCCACTGTACTCAGAATGTACCCTGTACTAACATGGAGGTTTGTGTCATGATGCAGAGCAAGTTATGTGTTGGTGTGTCAACCACCGGTGTACCTTTAGTTAAGTGAGTCAGAAATATCATGTTGGTTTTATCTGTTTCACATTAGTGTACTGATGATGAATGACCTCTTTAGTGTACAGTAGGTATCATGTGTTACCATAAATCATGTTGCTATAGTTACTTGCTTGGCACTGAGAGAAAGCAGTGCCCACCGTCATTTCATCACACAAGCATTTCATGAATAAAATGTCAATTACACCTGAATCTTACATTCTGCAGCTGTAATAGAGTTGTAATGTAACACTTAGTTATCATTACAAAGTATAACTTCTGTGATCTGTTGCTCAGTTGCATGTGAAGCCATATTCTAGAAAGCCTAGTGTTGTATAGGAAGCATGGCTGATCTTGTACCCTATTCACTGTTATATCTACATTAATGTATGTTTCAATGTTCTGCCTGCAGCTTTATCACCGTATACAGAAAGTTCTCTGTTCTGTTATAATTTGTCATCATCCCTACTGCTGATATCCTATCACAGAGTCCTTCTTTGACCCTTTAAGGCCAGCAATGATATCTCAACCGTCCTTGTGTGCATCTCACGCTGTAGATATTTTATACATTTCTGAAGGTTTCACTGCTGTACTTGAATATAAGACTATGTGACAACGTCAACAATAGAGATCACTTGAAGCACTAATGTACCCTATATGGTAATATTTTATTAAACAACAATCATTGTACATTAAAATTGAATTTTTTATTGTCATAAGTGAAAATTAGTGATGAGCGTCCACTTGACAACCACTTTGCCTTACACCAGTTTATACTTGTCACTTATTCAGTCAGAAGCTTTTTACATTCTGAAGAAAAGAACATTTATTTTTGTTATAATTTGAAACAATTCTCTGTTGTAAAAGAGTGTCAGTAAAAGTTCTGTTATATTTTTAATGAAGCTTTTTTTAGTGTGGTGAACATATCTAAACAAATGGCATCTACAGCTTGGGCATTTTGTAATACTTTGTGAGCATCATTCTAGGAACGTAGTCAATCATGTCAATTTTCACCTCTCAAGTTCCAATAAAAAGAAGATTTTCAGTACTAGTGATGTTGAATGAGATTTACCCCAGTGGAATAGATCATATGTTATAACTGGCAGGCTTACAAACCTGTTTCAGTGTTTGTATGTGGATTCACTGCTGTACTATAATCCAGGCGTACCATACAGCTTATTTAAATACTCAATAATTTATGTCCAATGTTCATTTATACATATCTAAAGATAAACCAAATTGATAAATGTGACAGATATTTGTTTCACACACCAAAAATTGTATATGGGCCTACCGGTCATTTGAAGTAGCAACTTAACCTCACTTAACCGTTTATAACTGATTTATCAAAGCTAGATCTATCATCAACATAAATCTACAGAATGATGTTAAAACCAGTAAATATCAGCACTGTATGATTGCTATGTAAGGAGGCAGGCTAGGCCCAAACCAGGGGTGATGGTTGTGTACATATCTAAACCAACATTTACTTGATGAGCATGCCCATTTGTTATTCAAGATGAATAAAAGATATAAAAACAAAACTCTTGTTTATTTTGTTTATTTGCATTCCTTAGTAAATGTCCACCTATTAACCCTGATAGCAAGGTAAGTCCACACCAAACAGAATGTCTAGACCATCTAATTGGACCAGAACAAATCAAATGTCGGGAAAAAAAACTTCAGCTACTTGTATACTGTGTGTGTGTTATATGTCAATATGTTGATGGAAGTCACCAGAGACAAGACAAAGTGAGGTTTCACTCCTTTCCAGGCGGTGATGTCCTGGGGGAGGTCAATGGTGTAGGTCTCCTTGCAGGTGAGTCTCAAGCTGTCTGCAGTCTCCCCGGGTTGGTACTGCAGCGGCACTATCGGGTTACTGCAGTGGATACGCTCCTGACTCTCCACCACCACCACTGCCGCCTTGATGCCCTGTAACGTGAAACTGCTCTTAGTTTACATTCAGAACGGGAATAATGTTAGTTTACATAGACAAGGCTTCTCTGGTGTTTCAGCCTACTCGCCATGGCTGCATTCATGCATGATGCCAAACCTTTAAGTTGTGTGTCAACCCTGTAGTGCCAGCATGGTGTTTGAATATTGCTAAATAATTTCTGGTTCAGCCAAAAATGGTCAGATTTCAAATAGTAAAAACTGCCAGGGCATCCCCAACAGTTTGGTCAACACCCTTGGCACCTGGCACCCATTGTAAACCCACTAGGGGCGCCCGTAGTCACTAGGTGTAGGCCAGAAAAAGGGCAAATAATTTCTAGCTCTGCCAAAAATGGTAGGATTTTAAAGCTGTAAAAACTGCCAGAATGCCCAGGGTGACCCCAACAGTTTGGTGAACAGCCTTGGCACCAGGCGCACATAGTACTTGAACCCGCTAGCAGGGCCCGTAGTCGCATCTGGGTCCAAGAAAACACCTAATGATTTCCAGCTAATTTATTATTCATTGTTTCATTTTAATTTTGGATTTTCTCTTGTTTTGATTCTGTGCACATGCCGTTTTGGGGTGGGATGGTGTGATGTTGCCTCTACTGTGCACATTCAGTCTCATACTTATACGAGTGGTTTCATTAAAGCATACACTTACCAGACAGAATCTCTACTGGTGTTGCTGCGTCACAAGTCAGCTTGATAGTCAAACCTGGCAACTGACGACACAGAGAGACAAAGTGCCCTGTATAAAAGAACAAAGGGTTACACCTTTAGATACACGAATCAAAAGTTTCTATAATAAGGAAAACACAAATTCAAAAACCAATACAATTCTCTGGTTAGACATGTCAACTCATTTAGGGCACAGGTAGGGAGGCTTACTGGGTGAAGACTTTGAGCTGAGTTGCTTACCTTGGATGGGGACTGCGGTACGTGTTACGCCATCAACAACTCTCAGCACCGGACGGCGACGTCACGTGGCACACATCGGAGGCTGGTGGAATCTAATGTTGAGGGCAGAATAAAAGTGAACTGAGTAAATAGAATCATGGATGTATGGTATGTTGTTGTTGTAGAGTTAAGCTGCAGTGTTTGTAAGGCACCAAGGCTCCATGTTCCTTTGTCAGCACGACGCACCAATGCAGCTGTGGTAGCTAACCTGCCAGCGCTGTGTTGGTGAAGCATACCGACCCATCGGGAGGGAATGAAACCTGTCAGGCCATGACGCTATTCTGACAGCAGGGGAGGGGGAGGGACTGTAATAGTGTACATCTACCCATTGTAAAATGTCAGTCCATAGAGAAACCTTTATTTCAATACAATGCTAATTTAGTTTTGGCCACCAGTGGCCTGTGTGGGTCTGTCAGTCACTTTAGTGAGAACTGAAAAACCAAAATAACCAATGCAACACACAAGTCTGTAGCTTTCCTCTGTAGGTGAGAGTGGGTTGGTGGGTCTGTCACTACAGTGATAGTTAAACTTAGTGTTCATTTATTAATTACAGGGGGGGGTGGTGGGTTGGGGGGGGGGGGCGGCGCAAAAATATCCGACCCCTCCTGAGGGGGGGCGTAAAAAATTCTGACCACTCTTTAGTGGGGGGTGTAAAAAATGTAGCCCCTTTTTTGGCAAAAAAAGCCAGCGCGTTAATATAGTTCAAAGGAGGGTGGGCGAAAGATTTTCGGCGCTTTTGGCGAGGGGGGGGGGCAAAACATTCCACGCGCTCTCGAGGGGGGGGGGCGTAAAAAAATGTCACCCCTCCGCATGAAATCTCATCACCCCCCCTGTAGGGCCTAATTAATAAATGAACACTCCCTAAGCAAAAGTAGAACACCCCAATAGATCTACACATTTTTGGCTCTCGACAACATGAAATTTAATGTAAAATGTAGTAGGCAACATTGTTGAATCCATTGTGGGATTTCTAATTTTTTAGCAACATTTTTTTCCACCCCCCCCCTCCAAGAGGGGTCAATTTCTTTTCTCCACACCTAGTTATTTAAAAATGACCACTCCATAGTCACATGGCATTGTATGGTAGACTCCCTGTGTAGGTGGGTGGGTCTGTCCCTATAGTGACAGCTTAGCAAACCGAAAATAAACACCCCAATACACACTTTTAGCTGTCAGAAAAATACAATTAGAATGAGATCTTGTCCGATTTTGACATGTAAATAGTCGATTTCAATCAGAATTTCGTCTGCTCTTCATTTCTGGCCTTCTCAAAGCTCTATATAGAGTGTGTGACGCTTTTCGGCGACTCGGCGATGTTCGAAAATCAAAGTTTCAGAAGCATTTGGGGCTTGTCAGACCCCTGGCTGACCAGTGAACTGTCCCTCCTCACCTCATGAATGGTAGGGACAACAGTAGTTGACTGTTGTGGCCTTAAATCCGCCGAAAAACAGCAATTTGCAGCCTCTGGGAAGTCCAAACTTTTGGCCATGTGAGTGTCGCAGTGAATGGGAGATGCGACCTGTGATTGGCCCAGAGCAGTAAAAGGTGATGAATGGAAAGCAAGAAATATGTGGGCAAATTAAAATTGTGAGGGGGAGAAGAGTGCATCTGAGGGCCGTGTTAATTTTATCGAGGTGTGTGAGGTGGTGGTTTGGGTGTATTTGTGTGTGAGGAGTGCGTCGTCTGCTAGTGTTCTATACCTTGAGATACTGCAGTTGAGAAAATGCCGGTCTCTGGTTGGTGCATATTAGGTGAAAATGGAACCGGGGTGCTGTGGGGTGGCAGTGGAGTTGCCTGGGGGAGGGGTGTCTGTTTGAGGGCAGTGTGAAATATGCTTGAATTTTTGAGGCCCTGGTTCATCCATTTGATTTTCAGTTTCCATTCACTTCCTTGATTTGACACTCGGACAATTATTAAGCGAGTTACTCTTTAAGCCTAAATGGAAATTTGATAGGTGGCACCACTAGGTGGCAAACTGACTTGGAACTCTCAGGCGTCACTTTAAAAAAAAAAATCAAAATAAGAGCTGTATTTGTAAAGCCAGAAATTAGTAGGTCCTTTCTAGGCCCAAAATGCGACCACGGGCGCCGCTAGCGGGTTTACTATGGGGGCCAGGTACTGAGGCTGTTCTGCAAATTTTTGCATTTTTGGCCGAGCTGGAATTTTTTGCCCCATTTTTAGGCCTAGACCCAGTGACTATGGGTGCGGTTACTTGGTGGTTTACTATCGGCCCCTGGTGCCGAGGCTGTTCATAAAAATGACGGTGATGCTCTGGGCATCCTACCGGCTTCTACGGATTTGAAATCCGACCATTTTTGGCCGAGCAAGAAATTACTTGCCCTTTTTTAGGCCTAGACCCAGTGACTATTGGTGCGGCTACTTGGTTTACTATGGGCGCCTGGTGCCGAGACTGTTCATCAAACTGACGCTGATGCTCTGGGCATCCTGCTGGCTTTTACGGATTTGAAATCCGACCATTTTTGGCCGAAATTATTTGCCCTTTTTTAGGCCTAGACCTAGCGACTACGGGCGCCGCTAGCGGGACTACTGTGGGGGCCAGGTACTAAGGGTGTGGTGCAAGCTGTCCGATACAGTCTGAGCTTCCTGCCGGCTTTGACGGATTTGAAATCCGACCATTTTTGGCCGAGCCAGAAATTATTTGCCCTCTTTTCGGCCTAGACCCAGTGACTACAGGTACCGCTATTGGGTTTTCTCAGAAAATCACAAGCGTCAGCGGATACCCTAACCAGAATGCCCCAAACTACAGGCGACGGTGGATGACCTTATCGAGACACTACAAACGACAGGCGCCGGTGGATAACCTTATCGAGACGCTACAAACGACAGGCGCCGGTGGATTCCCTTACCAGAACCACATAAAAACTACAGGTGGTGGTGGACACCCTTACCAGGGTGCCACAAACTACAGGTGGCGGTGGATAACCTTATCTAAACGCCACAAAGGACAGGCGCCGGTGGAAACCCTTACCAAAATACTACAAATGACAGGCGCCGGTGGATACCCTTACCAGAATGCCCCCAAACAACAGGCGGCGGTGGTTACCCTTACCAGAATGCCACAAAGAACAGACGGCGGTGGTTACCCTTACCAGAATGCCCCCAAACAACAGGCGGCGGTGGATACCCTTACCAGAATGCCCCCAAACAACAGGCGGCGGTGGTTACCCTTACCAGAATGCCACAAAGAACAGGTGGCGGTGGATACCCTTACCAGAACGGCACAAACTACAGGCGGTGGTGGATACCCTTACCAGAATGCCACAAAGAACAGGCGGCGGTGGATACCCTTACCAGAACGCCACAAACTACAGGTGGCAGTGGATACCCTTACCAGAATGCCACAAACTACAGGCGGTGGTGGATACCCTTACCAGAACGCCACAAACTACAGGCCGCGGTGGATACCCTTACCAGAACGGCACAAACTACAGAGGGAGGTGGATACCCTTACCACAATGCCTCAAACTACAGGCGGTGGTGGATACCCTTACCAGAATGCCACAAACTACAGGTGGCGGTGGATACCCTTACCAGAACGGCACAAACTACAGAGGGAGGTGGATACCCTTACCAGGGTGCCACAAACAACAGGCGCCGGTGCATACCCTTACCAGAACTCCACAAACTACAGTCGCCGATGAATACCTTCTCCAGAGCGCCAAAAACTAGAGGCGACGGTGGATACCCTTACCAGAATGCCACAAACTACAGGCGACGGTGGATACCCTTACCAGAATGCCACAAACTACAGGCTACCATGGATACCCTAATCAGAACACCACAAACTACAGGCGCCAGTACATACCCTTACCAAAACCCCACAAACTACAGGCAGCGTTGGATACCCTTACCAGAACCCCACAAACGACAGGCGCCGGTGGATACCCTTACTAGAATGCCACAAACTACAGGTGGCAGTGGATGCCCTTACCAGAATGCCACAAACTATAGGTGGCGGTGGACACCCTTACCAGAATGCCCCAAACTACAGGTGGCGGTGGATACCCTTACCAGAATGCAACAAACTACAGGTGGTGGTGGATACCCTTACTAGAATGCCACAAACTACAGGTGGCGGTGGATACCCTTACCAGAATGCAACAAACTACAGGTGGTGGTGGATACCCTTACTAGAATGCCACAAACTACAGGTGGCGGTGGATACCCTTACCAGAACGGCACAAACTACAGAGGGAGGTGGATACCCTTACCAGGGTGCCACAAAATACAGGCGCCGGTGCATACCCTTACCAGAATGCCACAAACGACAGGCGCCGGTGCACACCCTTACCAGAACTCCACAAACTCCACAAACTACAGTCGCCGATGGATACCCTCTCCAGAGCGCCAAAAACTAGAGGCGCCGGTGGATTCCCTTACCAGAATGTTGTATATAAGTTAATAGTTACTACGCCGGAGAGGGAGGAGAAGGTTGGCTCCGCCGCTGATAGCACGGCGGAGTCGGCGGAACCCTCGCTGACGCAGAGACGTCGAAACGGGGGCGTCGGCGAAGTTCGCCGGCGCCCAGGACAGAACGTCTCCGGCGTCGGAGAAACGTCGTCATGCTATATAAGCAAGGGGGGACGGAGAGTTCAGTCAGTCTGGTTCGACGCTTGAAGCAGAGAGGATCTCCTACAAGACTTAGCTGGTGTGGCCAGGGCAATAAAGTATCTCCGCTTCAACTATACTTAACAAGTTCTGTCTCCTTCCTAATTACGGCAGACGCTACATTGTTGACAACGGTGTTTCACTCTTAAGAAGACAGGAGTAAGCACATTAACGAGCCCACGAAGGAGAGGGATGGCGGAAGCACAGGGATACGAGGAACTGGAGAAAGGGGTGCGGGGATCCAGCGTACAAATGGTGGACGAGGAGGTATCCGGAGACCGGTGGCCGACTTGTGTGTGAAAGTAAACGGATGGTCTGAGAAGGAGGCGGGCATGTTCTTGGGGTTGAGCCTGGATGGTCAAGCCAGGCGGCTGCTGTCAGGAATCCAGCCGACAACGGCGGAGGGGTATCGCAAGCTCAGGGAAGCGCTGCTGCTGAGGTACGAACCGCCGAACCAGAAGGAGACCTACAAAGCGCTCTTACGAACGAGGGTAAGGATACCGGGGTCGAGCATGCAAGCACTGCAACAAGAGCTGATGAAGTATACACGGCTGGCATACCCGGAGGCAGAAGCAAAAACGGTGGATGCACTGGTACTGGACCGGTTCTTGACGGCGTTAGGGGACGGGCGTCTGAAGCAGTGGGTGTACCAGTCTCAACC
The DNA here is from genome assembly GCA_947462335.1 of Harmothoe impar. NCBI lineage: Eukaryota > Metazoa > Annelida > Polychaeta > Phyllodocida > Polynoidae > Harmothoe > Harmothoe impar. The sequence goes on from OX381717.1 coordinate 59,807,189, forward strand.
GGCGGATCTCCAAGCGGCGGTGATGACGGCCATTGGGGCGGAGGCGTCGCTGGAGAGCGACGCGGAGGAGAAGCAGAGAGTTCGGTCGGCGGATGAAAGCTCAGAACGATAAGATGGACAAGATGGTGGCCACATTAATGGCCGCGATGGAAAGGTTGGCGAAGAAGGCGGAGACTCCGGCGGTGCAGAGGAAGCGGCCAACGGGCCGCTTCCATTGTCAGCAGGAGGGACACTTCAAGAGGGAGTGCCCACTATTGATGAGTAAGGCGCCGGAGGGGGTACCACAGACTCTGGCGGCGGCGGTACCGAGCGGGGGGATGCCCGCCACTATCCCGGCAAATGCGGGAAACTAGAACCGACCTACATGGGTAGCCCAGTGCAGGTAGGGGGTAGAGGGCTGAAGGACATGGTGAAAGGGAGAAAAGAGAGAGGGGGAGGAAAAAGAAGTCAGGAGGCCTCTGGAACCGGGCGGAGGGGATGTGTTTGCCGCCAATGGACAACCAATGGACCTTCGGGGGAGAGGTTGGGGAACCGGACAGTGGAAGCACACTTTATCATGGCCGAGATGGGGACACAAGTGATCCTGGGGGCGGTGTTCCTCCGGGAGCAAGGCCTAGTAGTGGACATCATGGGAGAACGGATGTGGTGGTCCGAGGAGAGGGACGACCGCTGTAGGGTGGTCTGCACGCTGACAGTAATCGGCAGCGGTCAGGAGGCAATGGTGGAAGGTACGGTCACGGGGAGGTGGCCGGAGGGCCAGGTGGGAGAGGGGATAAGCCTCTCTCCGTGTTGGCGGAGAAGGGCTGGTCGTTCGCCTGGACGGCGGAGTGCGGGACAGCGTTTGAAAGGCTGAAGCAGTGCCTGATGCAGTCCCCCATACTGGCTTTCCCACACGCGGATGGGGAACTGATACTGGATACGGACGCAAGTGAGAGGGGCTGGGGGCGGTGCTGGCCCAGGTACAAAACGGACAGGAGAGGGTGTTGGCGTACGGGAGCCGAAAGCTGACCAAACCGGAGAGGAATTACTGCATGACCCGGAGGGAGCTGCTGGCAATTGTCTTCGCCGTAAAGAAATTCAAGCACTACTTGATGGGGAGGTCGGTCAAAGTGAGGACGGATCACGCGTCACTCCGGTGGCTGATGGAGTTCAAGGAGCCAGAGGGACAGGTAGCCAGATGGTTGCAGGTGATAGGGATGTACGATCTGCGGATTGAGCACCGTCCCGGGAAACACCACGGAAAGGCTGACGGACTGTCATGCCGGCCATGCCGCCAGTGTGGTATGATGGGGGAGGAACCTCAACACTGTAGGGTGGTGACTAGGGCCCAAGCACAGCGACCGGCGGAGGGGCCACTAGCGGAGGAGCCAGCGGGAAGAGGAGGAGGGAGATACACCCATGAACTGGAAGGAGGAGCAGGAACGGAACCCAGTACTGAAGAGAGTCAGAGAATGGTACGCCGGCGGCGGTCCTCCGCCATCCAGAGAACTGGATGGCGAGGGTTACGAGGTAAGGGCCTGGGCGGCACAGATGGACAGACTAACAATGGTGAATAACGTGTTAGGGCGGTGGTGGACAGGACCAGGAGAGAGGAACTACTTTCAGCTGGCAGTCCCCGTAGTGGACGGTGGACGAGGAGGGGTACGTGGCTCAGTTGCAAGTAAGCATCGCGGCGGCATTCGAGTATGCAAGGGAGACACTGGGGAAGGCGGTGGAAAGACAACGCCGAAATTATGACGCCAGGGCTGGGGAGAGCACGCTAGAGGTGGGGGACACAGTGTATTACTTCCACCCATTGAAGAAGCAGGGGATCTCACCAAAGTTGCAAAGCTGGTGGACGGGCCCGTGGGTAGTGAAATCCCGGATCGGGACGGCGGTATACGAGATTAAGCGGGACCGAAGCACGAAAATAGTGCATCACGACGCGCTGAAAAAGGTTCCGGCGGAGGAAGAGGGGGGTATAAGAGAGGAACCTCAGGAACCGACGGCACTTCGACTGGTCCAGGTGAGCGGGCTAGAACACCAAAATGACGAGATGTGGGTGCCATCACCGGGGCCTTCGGCGGAACAGCAGTGGACCACGGTGTTGGAGGACTCCCCATCGGAGGAGGAAGACAGCGGAGGGGAGGGAGAAGACCGGGGACAGATATTGGTAAGGCGTATGAAGGAGGAGCGGGACCGGCGGAGCAGCCGGAAGGCTAAGGAAAAGACGGAGAGGGAGGAGAGGAATAGAGGCAGGCAGGAAAGAAGAAACCGGCTGGAGGAGGACCCTGAATTCCAGGTGGAAAGGGCGGCCTGGAGAGAGAGGAGGGATCGCTGGATGCGGTATGAAGAAGGGGTAGACAGGGCCTGGCTGGACAACCACCGAAACGAAACGGCGGAGCGGCGGAGGAGAGAGAGTGCGCAACGGGAAGTGTGGCCACCCCTGGGGCGGACACTACCCGAATGCTCCGCCGACACCGAAGACTGGCCGCCGCCGGCGGAGGGGCAGCCCATGGTCTGGCAATAGGGGTGACAATAGGGGTGCCACTTAGGTGGGAGCTACCACACAGGCCGGAGACTGAGGAACGAGCGTCGGCGGAGCCAGAGGCGGGCGACGCTGCCCCGGCGTCGGCGAGGGGCGTGGCCTATCGGGAAAGAGCGGGAATCGGGGACCCAGGCGGGCATATAACGGGCGGCGTGAGGGGAATACGCCGCACAACGCTAGTAATGGCCATGGACCACAGAGTAGTACGATATGCTAGCAGGGGGGAGCGGGAGCAGCAGGGGAGGGCGAAACCCCCCGGGAGGACAGGCTGAGCAGAGAGGGGGAAGCATGGTGGGACAGAGGGGGCTGGGGGAAGGAAGAGTACAAGAAAGCGGGGTGGGTATCGGGGGTGAGAGGAGACGGTGCCCATCATCACTCACACAGCCCAGTGGGGAGGAGAGAGAGACTGGCGGAGACAGGAAATGGCGTGGGATAGGCGGAGACAATCACCACGCCGCGGGGGTCGTAGGAACATCTGCTTGAACCAAACGGGCAGGTCATGTACAGCAGGTCATGTACAGCAGGTCAAAAAATAGCTATAGGTGACAATACATTTTGTACAAACATGAGACTGATGCCAACAACATGAATCTATATGTGCACAGCCCTCTAAGGTATAAGACACCACCACAGTTACTACATCCAAAGTGCTATTATACGTCCTGCTCGTAACCATTCCTCCCCTCTCTGTGCACCTGATACAATGAATGTACACATGCAGTAAAACTCGCCCACTCCCCCCCCTCACCACGCCGCCCACCGGGAACGGCGGAGGGGGAGGCGCCAAGGCGAACGGCGGAGACGAGCCTATATAGAGCGGGCAGGGGGCCGTCAGGGAGGCATTCCGAGCCAAGACACGAGACGGTCAACATTGGAAATTTGCAGACAATAAGAGCAGAAGACATACAGGAGCAGAACGAGATGGCCAACGCCGCCCCCGGGCCACACATCTGTGTGACGTGTAAGATGAACGGGGAAAGCTCCAAGAAGTATGCGTTCAAGAGGAAGGACGGGCTTCAACGCCACATCTCTACCAAGCACCTGAAGACGCAGGTGCACTTAGCCTGCCCGATGAATTGCGGCGTGACGATGCCAGTGTTCCGAAAACCAGAGTTGAGGAACCACGTGAAAGCCAAGCACCCCAACGCGGGCTTCCTGGATGAGTGGCCGCCGGTGGAGGTAGAGGTGGGAGAGACCCCACCGCAGCGGAGGAAGCCGCCGGTGGCACTGTCAGCCGCCACCTCACACCTGCCAGATTACACAATCGGGGAGGAGGGGGACAGCGAGGAGAAGATAATGGAGCCGCCCAAAAAGAAGAAGCGGGGAGCGAAAACGGAGGGGGCAGGAACATCTACAGGCGTCCCCCAGGAGAAGCCCAAGCGGAGGAAATCACTACGGGGGGCAAGGAGGAGACGGAGGAGACGGCGGAAACACCAAAAACGGCAGCGAAAAAACGGAAATTGGTGCAAAAGAAGGTAAAGATTGTGGTGCCTAGGGAGGAGAGTGAGATAGCGGTGGTGGCCTTGACAGCAAGCCCGTCCACCAGCAAAACAGGAGGAAAGAAGAAGAAGAAGGAGCCGGAGGAGGCGGGGGGAAGCCATCGCACGGTGGTCCCGCAGACAGTAAGTGAGGGGCCGGAGAAGAAAAAGGCGGAAGGGAAAACAGAGGCCACCAAAGATGGGGAAGAACAGGCGAAAGGAGGGCGTAAGAAGCATAAGCGTGAGAGCACGGACTCGGCGAAGAAAGAAAAGAAAGAGGAAAGTAAGCGGGGGAAAAAGAAGGAAAAGGAAGAGGAACCGGCGAAGAAGGAGCCAGAGGAGAAGAAGAAGGGGGCGGCAGAAAAAGGACGGGGGGAAAAGAAAAAGGAGGGCGAGAAACCACCGCCGCCGGCGGGGGAGCCAGAGGGGGCCAAGAAACTGGCGGGGGAGCCGAAGGAGACGGCGAAACCAAAGGAGATGGCGAAACCAACGGGGAGTATGCCGTCGGGACCAACAACGGACACGGGGGGGGGGGGATAGCCAGGAGAAGAGGCTCTAAGAAACGGAGGAGTGGAACCGGCGACTGAGTGAACAGCTCGCCGTCCTCACCAGGCTGGCTGGGAAGGGGGAGACGGTGGCGCAGATGACGGCCCGGCTGGCCACGTCAACATTACAGGGAGCACCTTTCGACCCCCTAGCCTTGGGGGTAGGGTTCGAGGAGGAACTCCGTAAAAGACAGGGAGAGGGGCTGGTTCTACACCAGGGACTTGATTACGACGTGGACTATGACGCTATGGGGGGAGGGACGGCGGTGAAATCACCTTCTCACATGGAGGATGGTGCGGAGGACCCGCTGAACACCCCAGCGACCCCAAGGACACTAGGATGGAACTTGGACAAGGGGACGGGGCAGGAAAAGGGAGATGAGGGGGACGAGCCAGAACCAGAGAAGGAGGCGGCGGGGAATGAGGCCAAGCCGGAGGAGGAGGGGGAGGAGGACGAACAGATGACGCCGGCCGGCAACCCGACGGCGGTGAGCGAGAAGGGGGAGAAGAATGGGGACAGTGGGACATCAGATTCGGAGGACGACTCTGGCAGCACCTCCAGTGGTTCCTCCTCCTCCTCCTCCTCCTCGTCCTCTTCATCCTCCTCCGACGAGGAGGACAAGCCGCAACCCACCAAGAGCCAGCAACTGAAGGCAACCTACGTCGCCGAAAAGGCGGAAAGGAGCCGAAAGGGAAGGGAAGGGTAAAAAGCATGGAGAGGAAGAGACAGCTGCTAGAGCAAAAGAACGTGGCGGACGCATTCAATGCGCGGGCGGCGGAGGAGGCCCGGTTGAGAGAGGAGGGGGAGAAAAAGGAGATGGCGGTGGAGGATAAGGACGGGGAGGGGAAGGACATGGCTAATACCTCCTTGAACAACTCAGCTAACTCCGGCACCTCCACCGCATCACATGTCTCGGAGGTTGCAGTGGCGGACACCTCTGCAACCTCAGCCGTATCCAACACCTCGGCATCCTCTACCACGACTCGGGACCCAAATGACACAGCGGAACCAGTGAACATTAGTGGGTCAATGAGCGCAGGTGCAGGGTCGCAGGCCGGGAAGGAGGAGGTGGAGGAGGGGGAACAGAGGAACGGCCGCGACACTCATGCCCTGGGACACGGAGTACCAGGGGCCGAGGAGCTTGGCGGGACTGGCGGCGGCACTACGGGCGGGGCCCCTGGTGGACGAAGAACTGGAGGTCGTCAGCGGGTGCCAGGTCTCAACGGCTCTCGTCACACTACCGTCTGGCGAGGTGGAGGTAGTCCAAATCACCAGGACTGGCTACGCCATCCAGGGAAGTCGACAGACGGAGCAGCCGGAGGGGGCGACATAAAGCAACACAGGGTAAGCAGGAACTTGTGGCTCGGTACCGGGGAAACCAGTACGGGGAACAGGCTGGAGTAAGGAGGAAGGGGGAGGCGGATCTCGGGCCGGTGGGAGTCACTGTAAACGACAACCAGAAATCGAGAGGGAGCTGTAGCAGGGACAGCGGGATCTGCCGGAGGGATGGGGGAGGTTCGGTAGTACAGCGAACCGGGGAACCTGGCGAAGGAGGGCAGTAAAGAAGAGAAGGCGGGAACCTTCACCTTACTTAACAAACGGTAACAATGGGTGCTGTTGATGTTGCAGAAGTGGCCGAGCGGCGTGGATGGACCGGGGGCGAAGGCATCGGGACCGGCAGGGTGCCGAAGGAGATCACGGCCCGGAGGAGAGACCGGACGGGGTACGCCGGAGGCGGCGTAGTGAGGGCGGACGAGCGGCGAGGAAGGGTCGTCTAGACAAAGGAGAGGAGCGGCTACGGCGGCAGACAGAACGCTGTGCCGGAGACAGTATGGAACTGTCTGGAGGACGATCACTATGTACATAAGGCTTAACCATGCTGCAGCCAGCACGGACGGAGGAGGACGCGGAGGCGGCGGAGCAAGGCGGAGAGTAATTATGGCGGCATGCCCAACGCCATGCTGGGGATATTGCGATGTTAATACTATATGACTGTGTACATAAGACTTAACCTATAAGCAAGCGGCGGTGACGGAGGAAGACTTGGCAGCGGCGGACGCAAGGTGGAGAGTAATTATGGCGGCATGCCCAACGCCATGCCGGGGATATTGCGATGATAACATTTAATGACTGTGTACATAAGACTTAACCTATAGGCCTTACGCCATGACTATGTAATGTTGCGATGTAACAAAAAGTAGGGTCAGGAGGGGAGGCAGTGCCCAGTAGGGGGCCCCCCGGTAATCACTTCACATACTAATTAAGTCAGGGCGCCAGGTTACGGCAGAGGGGAACTTAGTTTGGGAGAGTGTAGGGGAGAGTGTAGCGGCGACGGAGGGGGGGCTGTGGGTTCACAGGCCCCCTCCCCCGCCCCGGCGTGAGTTGTATATAAGTTAATAGTTACTACGCCGGACGAGGGAGGAGAAGGTTGGCTCCGCCGCTGATAGAACGGCAGAGTCAGTGGAACACTCGCCGACGCGGAGACGTTCGAAATGGGGGTGTCGGCGAAGATCGCCAGCGCCCAGGATGGAAGGTCTCCGGCGTCGGAGAAACGTCATCATGCTATATAAGCAAGGGGGGGACGGAGGGTTCAGTCAGTCTGGTTTGACGCTTGAAGCAGAGAGGATCTCCGACAAGACTTAGCTGGTGTGGCCAGGGCAATAAAGTATCTCCGGTTCAACTATACTTAACGAGTTCTGTCTCCTTCCTAATTACGGCGGACGCTACAATGCCCTGACCAGAATGGCACAAACTACAGGCGCCAGTGTATACCCTCACCAGAACGCCACCAACTACAGGGGCTAGTGGATACCCTTACCAGAATGCCACAAACTACAGGCGCCAGTGTATACCCTTACCAGAACGCCACAAACTACAGGGGCTAGTTGACACCTTTACCAGAATGTCATAAACTACAGGTGCCGGTGGATACCCTTACCAGAACGCCACAAACTTCAGGCGCCGGAGGACACCCATCCCAGAATGCTACAAACTACAGGGGCCAGTGGATACTCTTACCAGAATTCTACAAACTAAAGGTGGCGTTTGATACCCTTACCAGAACACCACAAACTACAGGCGCCAGTAGATACCTTTACCAGAATGCCACAAACTATAGGGGCCAGTGGATACCCTTACAAGAATGCCACAAACTACAGGTGGCGTTAGATATCCTTACAGAATGCCACAAACTACAGGCAGCGGTGGATACCCTTACCAAAACCCCACAAACTACAGGCAGCGTTGGATACCCTTACCAAAACCCCACAAACGACAGGCGCCGGTGGATATCCTTACTAGAATGCCACAAACTACAGGTGGCGTTAGATACCCTTACCAGAACGAGACAAAGATAAAGAAGTAAACTGAGGCAGACACAGTGTTCTGGATGTAGAGCAGTCAGACCCCATGTCAAACGGGCAGAGTGTCCGTTCCTCTCCACAACCAGAACTTGATACAGACAAGACAGAGACAGACAAGAAGCTGGAAAGCAGCCCGGGTGAAGAGGAAGACAATAATACAAGTTCTACTTGGGAACTAGAGTTAATGGAAGACACATCGCTTGGAGATCCACAGCTCGTTTAACTAAAACTAACAGCCTGCGAAATTTGAACCTAGTGCGGTGGTCCAGAAGGTTTTTTTCCAAGGATTATTCTCGTTCTAAAAGCTGGTATAAGCTGACGTGAAATTTACAGATTTAAAATGATTAATTCTGAGATTCTGACAGTACACAAGATCATTGTTTAGCATAAATTTACCTAGAACTAAGGAACTACCTGCCAGGTATCAGTGTTGTGGAGAGTGAGAGAGGAGAGGGCATCACCTGCTCTGAGTTTTGAGTGCTGGTTCCAAATTGTCCTCAGTATGGCATATATGAGGAACTTGGTGAACAAATCTATAAATGGGTATTCTGGAAATGACAGTTATTAGCTAGAGCGGTTATATCATTCTAATTTTATTCTACAAGGACTGATCGTGACATTCAAATGCTCTTTAACATGGCACGATGAGGTAGGCCCTTCATGGAACCCACCGTCTAGTTAACATTTGCAGAACCCATAGTTGATTTGGTGTGACAAATGTCGCTTTTTTTTCACTGAATTATTAAAATTATAGTAATAAATGGAAGAATATGTTTAGTTGAATGACTTGATCTGAAACAGATTTCTTTACTGACATTACAGCTACAGTGTTAGGCTGCCATATATAATAAGGCACTTTAATCTTTGTTCCCGGACAGTTTGTCGGCTAGTGTAGATGCAATGTTAATTATAACATGTAGCCAGATATCTAAAAATATGGAGCTTGTCCAGGGCTTCGTCAAGTGTAATTGTGACTGTATGTGTGTGAAGGTATTCAGTACGATTCTCTGTTAAAAGTGAGAACCGATTGATTGGGGTATCTATATGGTTTTCATTAGAATTTCTTCTACATTGTGAGGCATATGAAACTCTTTGTATCAGATATTGAATTACAGCTGGTACAAACTAATCGTAGCGTAGAATATGGTGTTATCCCCCTAACTAGGTTCCAGGATATCAGTGGGACAAATTAGGAGCTCGTGAACTATTGAAAGATGGAATAAATTATATTGGTGCAAGAGATGAATGTTTAAATATACTGTATTAAAAAGTAAGATTGGCCGGCTAGGGAATTTTTGGACAGGAGCTGGGTGAGCTCGCACTGACGAACGTAACTTACCTTTGTCAGATTAGGACATATGTCAGCCAATGCATCTAATATGCTTCTAGTGCCCAGTTGTGTAATGCACATCTAGGCTCATGGGCACAACCAGGCTCATGTTGTCCAACCCCTGGTTGTGGAAACTATTCACAGTAACAAAAATGCACGAGAAATTCCCAAGCCAGACTGTAATTTGAGTGACTTTGGGGGGAAATATTTAGTACACTCTAGGTATTGTCACATTATATATCATTGATACGCTATGTACAAATTTCTTCCGGTGGTTCAATAAATCACTTTCATCCCCTTGAATACGTCTACTTTTCCTTTGCCACAGACTGAGGAAGACCTCATGAAGAATCATCATGCCAACCTTCCACTTACACCTGAGGAACGTGCCGTCTGCGGCAGGCAATCTGGATATCCGGCGCTTCTTCAGCTCACTGGATATCCCTAATGGGGGTGTGCAGATAGTTGGAGGTCAGGACGGTAATGCCTTCGTCACCTTCTCCAATTATGAACACCTCCTTGAAGCAACATCATACGATAAAAGATCCTTCATGGGGAACAAGGTGGCTGTTAGTCTTGTCAACGGTGATGACATCAAGGAGGTCGTTGGCAAGATGATGAGTGACCTTGGCGTGCAAAAAGAGACGCCAGAAATCGCCGCTGTCCGGCAGATGGCACGCAGCATGGAATTGCCCTCAGCTATGGGGAGTTCCACAGCACATGACTTTCCTACCCCGAGAGAATCTATGTCAGAGGATACTCTGTGGTTGACACGCCGACGCGCTGCAACACCACCACGGTCATCAGAATACAGCATAATGTATGCTGGAGGGGAAGCCAAGAGGATGCGACCAAGCAGCTATGGACTGGAAGAGGAAAGGTATGCGATGGCCAGGAGTACTTCCCATGGAGATAGACGTTTGATTGAAGGTCAGGAACGGATGCAAAAGGAGCTTGAAATAGAATTAAGAATTGCACAAGATATAGCAGATCAACTTCAGAAAAAGAAAGATAAGATTGAACAAATCAAACAGGGCATCACGAAGGGTCCTACCATGGAGGAACTTAGGTTGCCAGCAACAGCCATGTCCCGAGCAGAGTGGGACAGGAGACAGCCTGAGCGACAACCTGAACCAAGACACAGAGAGATGTTACTAGAACCGTATCAAGGTTTTCCTTGGAGAGCCTTGGACGAGCAAAGATATCCGAGAGAAGAAAAAGAAATGTATCAACGGTTAAGCCCTACAGATGAGCTGAGGTATGATAGATTTGGCCAAACTGAACCCAGGTTCAATCAACCACCGCTACCACCACCGAGAGAGGGTCCCCAGTATGATAGATACAACCAAGAAGGTGCAAGGTACCCTGAACCTAGTCCCTATTATGAAGACCAAAGGCCTGTTGATCACGACAAGTGGCTGAGAAACGCAAATAGAGCCCCACCACAGATGGACCGAGATCCATACAAAGACCGATACAGGCATGAAGACATAAATCACCAGGAGCCTCCTGCTCACCCTAGAATGAGAAACCCCTATGAAGACCAACTGCCAGACATGCATCATGAACACTGGGAAAGGTATCCCGGTCGAGACCAGGCACCTCGGGGGCCACATCCAGCCAGTAACTATAGCACTTCAGCTGCTTATGGTGGAGGCAGTGGTCCCATTCCTCTACCAAGTGTTAGCAGAAGACCTTACGAGATGGCACAGAGCCGACCATTCTTTATCAAGATGTCCAATGTAGATCTTTCCGTGTCAATAAAGCAAATCAGGTGGTTCTTTGCAGGTTATCAGATAACTTACGGAGGTATCCTGATGCAGAAGAATGAGAAACAAGGTACCCAGACAGCTTACATCAAATTTCGTCATCTAGAAGAGGCACGGAACTGCCACTAGAATAATAAGCGTCAGCTAAATGGGAGAGAAGTGAAGATCGAAGTGGTTTCCGAATCTGAGTATGAAGCCACGTTAGCTGCAACTAACGTTCAGGTAGGGAGAGTTGCTCCTGTCCCAAAGGAACTCTCTGCAAAGAAAGAGGCCGCTGTTTCACCCGCTTTCACAGGCAATGTCAAGCGGACGCTATGCTACATAGCATTGAAGGATGTGCCAGAAGATGCAACTGCCACCAGTGTTTGGAAGCAGTTTGGAGGTTCCTCTGGTCATAGTGAGGGCGTCTTGCTGTTTGAGAATAAAGCAGAAGGACAAAGGATGGCATTCGTGGCATACAAGGACCATGACCTCCGCAATGCTGATGTCGCTTTGCATCTTAAAGAATCTGCCTCAGCTTGGACGGACATGGGTGTGTATAGAAGATATGTACAAGCCAAGCCTAACTGTACATTGCATAAAACAACAAAATGGGAAGAAGATGTCGAAATCTCTGAAAACGATAAAGAGATCCTGGATCAGAAAATGGGACAAAACTGACAGAAAGACCAAATCTGATCAAAAGAGGAAGGAGGCTAACCAGCTGATTCTTAACCAGATCTCAAGAAGCCTCTTCCATCTTCAATCCACCACCCCACACGAAGATCTCCAGTTGTCCTACCTCAAGATAAGTTGCCTGCCAGAGGGCACAACTGCCTGCATGGTGTGGTCGTGGCTTGGTGAGGCCGCAGGACCCTGCTGCCGTGTCACTTTGATAACGGGTATAGCACGAGAACCAGTTGCCTTTGCAGCATTTCAAAGTAAATGGGAACGCAACCAAAAAGCTAAAGACTACGCTGTTTCCACCACCATGGGTGCAATGCGAGCACTCCGTTACATAGCACGTGCAGGCAATCTTTCTCATGTCAAGATCTTCAAGTCCACAGATACAGGAATCGATGAGGTCATGACTGACAAGGAGAAGTTAGCCTTGAAGGAGGAGTGGTACCCTCAAAACGAGGGTGAGCACATAGCTGAGGAGACTGTACATATCCTAAAGGTTAGAGGCATAAGTCCACAGAAGTCTGCCTGTAAGGTGTGGGCACAGTTTGGACATTCACAGGGCCCTGTGAAAGAAGTCACGCTTATGGATGAAGGTGAATCTAGGATTGCCTTTGTTAAATTCACTGACCGAGCAGAGTGCGAAGCAGCACAGTGGAAATATCCGTTGTCTAAGATAATTACTGCAGATGAAATGATGAAAATGATTGTCTCGTGTCCATTAGACAAGAAAATCAAGATTTCTGCTCCAAAGGGAGAGCTAATCATGTCACTATGGTTGCGCAAAAAACTGGTCCAAAAACAGCTGGCAAAAGCAACAGATACCAAGGTAGTGATGCCATATAACAATCCTTTTGAGGAGGAGCATGAGAGAGATGCTAGTTCAAAGTCAGCTGAAGACAGAAAAGACATGGAGGAAAAGTAAGAACAAGTCAGCACACTATCCCTGGCGCATTTTGTAAACATAGCAGCAAGAAATGCAGCATTGTCACATTATTAAGTCGCTGCTTCTGAAATTCCAGTAAAACAATGACTGTCAAAGAAAAGGGGATGACCAGGAAATGTGAATCTAAATTGGATTGTATGCCATTTTTGTCAAAGAAGCAGAGTGGATTACATATGGGAGTCGCTTAAAAGTGTAGGCCTATGTTGATCATTGTAATACTGTATCCCCATTAATTTATGCTGTTGAGAGGATGAAAACGGCAGATGAATTGTAAAAAACTGGTTTCTGTCAGTAAAAGTTGATTGCACGCATTTTCCCAGACCTTAGATAAGTGTTTTAACTGTGGCAGCAATCTGATGTGGTTAAGGTCATGAGTTCCATATTAGATGTGAACGTCAGTGTTTTTGATGATCTTCGCTGATGTTTAAACATTCAGAAAGGGGTCATTTAGCACTGCTGACCCTGGAAATAGTAAACTTATCATGATGAAAGTATCTTATACCTGTATGTACAGACTGATTTATGATTGCTTTAACTAGTTTCAACATGGGTTAGTGCTAGTGTATTTGTAGATTCAATTTTACTTTCTATTTGCAAGAGAAAAGGGTAGTCATTTAACATTAGGCATTTTATACAGAATTAGATACCAAATGACATTGTGACTGCAGAGGATGAGATGAATTGAGCACCTGGAGATGAAAGATTGACTTTATGCAACATGTTAGCACAACAAATTAGGAATCTGGAAACTCTTCAAAGACAGGCTGAATGATATTCAAGCATGGTATGAAGGTGCATACATTGAGGATGTACACACCAGTCATCATTAGAGGTTGCCATATTCAAGGGGTTTCTATGAACTGCTACTATCCTCACACTGTCACCACTAAGTCATGCATATGTACAAGTCACATAATACATTAAGAATTCCTCCTAATAGCCCCTTAATGACTAGCAAGTTACTTACTAAAAGGATATGTGGAGCATAATCCTTGCGTTTCCTGGAATGGTGTGTTGAAAACTGCACAACCTGAAAGTGTTAACGCTTCCACATGGACTAATGGGTACATCATATCAGAGTCACTGTCCTCTGCTATGAGCACAGACATTGGATGTAGTTCATATCTTAAAAGATGTAACAGACTAGCAATACCTGAAACATAAAGGTTATGCTCTTAAAGGTGAAATATTCATGAGTAACTGAAAACCCTTATACCTACAAGAGTAGACTCTTAACATTGTGAGGTATGGATAACTGGGCCCACGGTGCTATATAAGCTACTATGTAGCCAAATGTGCTGCGTGTCACAGACATCCATAAGAAGGTGAATTACATACCCACGCCCCAAACTTTGAACCAATCATGTCAATTAATGTCTACCCTTGTGTTGAGATGATGAAACTATGTTGTTACCGTATGTACGAATCCTCTATTGTTCAATAAAAACACCTTAGAATATGATGCTCATCTCCTTTCCCTTTGTCACAGACTGGTCCCCATCTTATGAAGAATAAGCATGGCAACCGTTCACCTGCACCTGCAGAACGTGCCACCTGAGGCAGGCACTGCAGACATCCGCCGCCTCTTCCACCTCTTTGACATCCCGAATGGGGGAGTGCAGATAGTCGGGGGCCCTACGGGTGAAGCCTTTGTCACTTTCTCCACTTATGAAGACCTTCTCAAAGCAACATCATTAAAACAGAGCTACATCATGGGGAGGCAGTTGTCAATCAATCTTGTCAACGGGGAAGAAGTTGAGAGGATAATCGACAACATGAAGGATGAACTAGTTGTACGAATCAGACCCATGGACATAATGCGTACCCAAGGGAGGTCGCAGAGCAGAGAACCACCAACATCCTGGGGGCTTGCGGCACCAAGAGAGTACACGCCAGCAACAGAGTTTCCCTCACACTCAAACGACCCGTGGGAAAAGCACAGACGGGATCCAGCCCCAAACCCTTTAACTGAGTACAGCCGCAGCAATGTGTATGCTGGAGGGAAACCTGAGACAATGGGACACAGCAGCTACCAACAACATGGGGAATGGTACCCTAGTAGTAGGGAGGGATCAAGAAGAGGATTGGATGATACACAGGAAAAGCTGCGAATGGAAATCGAAATTGAAGAACGCATTGCCCGTGAACTACAGGATCAAGTCAGAAGAAAAAAAGAGATGATTGAAAAGCGCAGACTGGATGCAACACCACTACAGGAACCTGGGTACAGCTACAGCGGTGTGTATGCTGGGGGGGAACCCAAGAGGATGCGACATGACAGCTACCAACCAGACGAGGGAAGCTACTACAACAGTCCCAGTACCTTTAATGCTGATGGAGGTTCAGAAAACCTTCAGATGGAACTCGAAATGGAACTGCAACGTGCACAAGAAATAAAGGATCAACTAAACAGAAATAAAGAGAAGATCCAGAGACTAAAACAAGGCATCATAAAGGACGATGGTATTACACAGCTAAGTACTAATCCCGTTGTAGGAGAAGCTCCAACAGCCCAGATGGCAGGCTCTGGATCAGAGTGGTCAAAAAGGCAGTCTCAGCTGCAAACACAGTCAACACAGCAGTACCAGACAGAAGCAGTTCCACCAGCAGCACCACAAGCTTATTCCACCACACCCATAGCAGACACAAGATATCAATATCAAGGACAAGAGGCATACGACAACTATCCATGCCAACCAGTACAAGAAAGTTATGATAGGGTTCAACAACCAGCAACATATGATAGCCAGGGTGACTGGTATAATCATGAAGTAGCAAACTACACTAGATCAACTCCCTACTATGAAGACCAAAGGTATAGTGGTAGAAATGATGGATATAACCAGGGAGGTACAATGTACCCAGGACCAAGTCCGTATGGAGACCAAACCTATGCGGGACATACTGGAGGATATGGGTACAAAGACCCATGGTATCATGAGCCTAGTCCCAACTATAAAGAGCAATCACCACACACCAACCCTGAATATGTAAGACAGAATAAGAAGAAAAGTGGTAATCCATTTGGTCCTGGTCGAAATACATCGAAGCCAAAGTTGATTCCTCAACTTGCAGAGTTGAGGAATCAACATAAAAAGTCAACCCTCCATCCTGACCGTCCCAAACGTCCAAATGTGACCGTAAGGCCCAGATCAAAGGAATGTTCATCTCCCTATTCAGGCAGCATCAAGCAGGCTCTCTATTTCATTTCCTTGAAAGAAGCAGCTGCAACAGCCTCAAGTGTGTGGGCACAGTGTGGAGGTTCAAGTGGGCGTAGTGTAGGGGTCCTGCTCTTAGACAGGGAGGACGAATGGAAGAAACCTGAAGCATTTGTGGCATACGAGAATTATTATGACAGAAATTCCGAAATATCTCTCCGAGAAGGGGCTAGTGATTGGACTGATCGGAGTGTGTACAGAAGGCTTAGTAATATTCCATTTCCATATAAGCTGTACAAAACCACACCAACTGGAGAAGATGTCGAGGTCTCTGATGATGAGAAAGCCTTGTTTGCACAGGACTTCCTCTTGAAATCATCGCCGACCTATGCAGCCAACAAGACTGAAAAAGAGAGGGAATCGGAGCAGCCAATTCTGAATGAGATCTCCAGAAGTCTCTTTGACATTACATCCACAGAGGCAAATGAGCGACTCATCATCCCAGACTCTGAAGAAAACAAACTGGATGGTGGTGAATGTCAACCCTGCTACCTGCGCCTGGACGGCCTGCCCCCAGGCATCACCGCCCGTGAGGTGTGGGATTGGTTTGGTGCGGCCACAGGACCCTGCTCCCGTGTCACTTTGACTTTGACAAAGCAAGCACCAAAAACTAAAGTTGCATTTGTATCTTTCAGGGATCAAAGCTGTAAACTAGAAGCCTATAAATACAATCAGTCCAAGACAATGACTCAAAAAGAAGCATTTGATGAGATGGCTGACAAGAGTATCATAGTTGTCGAGACTACAGATGGAATTCTGCATGAGAAGGGGTTGAAACCCCCATCAGGAAATCATATCCTTAAGATTGAAGATGCAGATTGGACAGGCTCTGTTTGCAAGATGTGGTTGGAATGGTTTGGAGGTGCACAGGGCCCTGTTCAGAGTGTCACTGTAATGGAGACTGGTAGAACGAGGACTGCCTTCATTAAATTTTGTGACCCATTGACGTGCCAGACAGAAAAGGCAAAACATGTCTTTTCTGAGATAATCTCTGAGACCGAAATGCTAAAACTCCTTGCCATTTGTCCTTATGATAAATACATCAAAACCTCAAACCTAAGAGGTGACCGCATGATGTCCAAAAAGGACCGAGCTAAGTTAAAAGCAAGGTTCCCTCCAACAAAGATGCAGACATATGCCAAAGAGAAAGTCAGTACATCGAGGCTGACACCAGTGGGAAACCAGCAGAAGCAAACAGGCTGGGAAGGCCAACATGACTCTGAAGACCAACAGTCAGATGACAACAGCAAAAAGGAAGACAGGAAATCTACCTACACATCAGAGGAAAATATTACAAGTACAATTTCAGTGCTAGAGGAGAATACAGACAGGAAAACCACTGAGGACCATCCAGCAACTATCAGTGATGAAAAGCAAAGGAAGACCTCTGATGAAGCCTCAATAGGAAATGCTGCGATTACAGCTTCAATATTGGGAGAAAATTCAGACAGAGAAGAAACTGTAGAGAAAGAAGCATACATATATATCAGTGATGAGGAGGATGACGAGAGGTCTGACCACCCTTCAAAGGGTAATAGTCCATGTACTGTATCAAAGCCAGAGGAAACCACACAGGGGGAAGATGTCACAGAACCAATTGGAAGAACAGAGACAAAGTTCACAGAACCAATTGGAGGTACAGAGACAAAGTTCACAGAACCAGTCCGAAGTACAAAGACAAAGTTCACAGAACCAATCGGAAGTACAGAGGCAAAGTTCACAGAACCAATTGGAAGTACACAAACAAAGTTCACAGAACCAATTGGAAGTACACAGACAAAGTTCTTCCTTCAGATACCAGGTATAACTAAGCGCATTACTGCCTGTAAGGTCTGGGATTGGTTTGGTGGACCAGAAGGCTTAGTCACACGTGTTACTCTAGTCCCAAAGGCTGGTGATTGGAGTGGACAAGCCTATGTGGAATTTAAGGATCAAGATGCACGAGATGAAGCTTTGAAACAGTATCAAAGTTCAAAAGTCATGACCGAACAGGAAGTGCTCTGTATCTTAGCTGCCCATGCCTGCAGAACTTTAACAGATATCTTCGAGTCATCAGTTTCAGGAGAAGACCGAATGTTGACAACAGAGGAACGAGAGATTATCAGGAATAAGGTTTACTCAGTAGACATTCCAAAGGGTAATGTCAATGAGAAATATGCAGAAGGGAAAGGATCAACTACCAGTGCTGAAGAGGGGAAAGATACTACTGCCCACACACTGGACGTAAAAGAGCAAAGTGAATTGAAGGATCCAGAACCTACTGGAGACATAGAAGAGGTTGAAAATACAGATACAAAGTTTTTCCTTCAGATACCAAACTTAAATAAAGCAGTTACAGCCTCTAGGGTTTGGTCATGGTTTGGTGGAGCCCGTGGCCCCCTGCCTGGGGTGACACTTGTTCAGCAAGCCTATGGACGCAACAAAGATGCCTATGTGGAATTTTCAGATCGAGCAGCGCGGAACGCTGTAAAGTTAGCATATAAAGATGCCGTGGATTTGAATGAAAAGGCCATGCTCCACATCTTAGCTGCAGCTTGTAAGTCTAATGCTGGAATCTTCCAGTCCTCAGAAAGGGGAGGGGACAGACTATTGACAATGATTGAAAGAGACCTGATCAAGAAACAAGCATTTCAAGATAAAATCCAAAGTGCTACACCGCCAGGAGTTAGTGTAGGGACCCACTCAGTGGAGGAAAAGATTGATGAGAAAGCTCGTCAAGAAGGTCATTTGTCATCAAGCAGTGGCCTAGCAAGGCAAGGAACAGGAGAAAATGTGGCCAAGTACAGTGAGCTGAACGATGTCAATCAGGTTCCTAACTCTCATCTGCCATCACAAAGTCAGAAGCCAAAATTACTTCAGCAGTTTGATTATGAATACCTGCACCTTACTGACCTGAAACCTGAGGTGACAGCGTACATGCTCAGTCTGCAGTACAGGCCATGCTGTGGGGTCACCCTCATCAAGAACCCACTCGGCCAATCTGTGGCCGCTTATATCGCGTTTGAGCGCAAAGCTAATCCCAAAGCGAATGTATGGCAGAGGACAAGGGACCGTGAATTGGCTGATCTAGAACTTCATTATGAAATATACGAGGACACAGGGAGGCTGGGAGACCGGCTCATCACGCTTGAGGAAAGGAATGAGTTAATTGAGCATGTGAAACACAGCTCTCGGCTGACCTGGTAAAAGGAAAAACACTAAAGGAGATGATCTAATACCGGAGCAGAGCTCTTAAGATGGGGATGTATCTGTGAGACTGTTAACAAGAACTGCGTATTTCCTCATGACAAAATGGTGTTTTGAAAAGTTATGATCAGTTAACCCTATGAGGTTGGCTTAATGCATATTTGTATCATGCCCTGGTTATCATGATGCATGACTGCAGCCCTGGTGGGGAACTCTCCAATACTGCATTCAAGCATCATGCGTGCCTACCCTATGGGGTTGAGAGACGCCAGAAAGAGCCGCATGATACACCAATGCAGCACCGGCAAGTTAATTGCTGGGGTTGCATTGGTGCATCATGACGACAAATGTTATCTTTTAGGGACATGCCATTCTTGTAGGGTTAAGCATCTTGCCTCATGACAAGATGATGTTTGTGTGAAGTCCAGAACCAAGAATCCTCACAGATTCAGAACAGTGAACTTGATAGAACTTGGTTACAAATAGTAACTATTGTATTTAGCAGGCTGTACTTTTATCAAATAGGACACAATTGGTGAATAAAGACTGTCCTCTCGTCAGACCTCATGGCAGAATAATGTCCAGTATTCTAAATGTGAGAGAATGGCAAGAAAGGGGTGTGCATGTCTTGGCATTTCATGTTCTCCTGTTCAGTTGGCTGTAGTGATTTCTGACAAAGATAACTGGTGTCATCTCTGACAGAAATTGATGTAAACTATTTCTATGTATTTTTCCACAGTGTGCATCATGTTGCAGATATGAAATATTGCTTGAAAAGTTCAGATTATGGTTTATGGTCTAAAAATAATGTGGTAAATTGAGTTTGTATTTGCAAAGTATTCATGTCTTGGTGGTATGTGAGGGATACTATAAATGGAAAAGAGTGGCCTATTTGAACCGTATGTGTTATATGTAGCTACCTCTTGGTGGTTACTATGGAGGCTGTGTGGCTGAAGATATCACACCAACATTAGTCTAACCTTCATGATAGCAGCAGTGAATGTATCAATGTAGAAAATTGGTGTAGCATTGAAACATGCATGTTTTCAAAATATAGTTTGTCTACAATATGTCTAGCAGTTACTCATTGAAGCTATACCTAGGTACTGTGTTATATAATCAACTCCAGCTTTATCAATGTCTACTGTGTATATGTTACAAAGGTGGTATTAATGTCTCAATATGACAAAGATACAAGGCTACAAATTCATTTATTTACCCGGAAACTCCATATGGGGCCAGGCCCTGTCTTACAGCTCATGTGGCAAACTCAAAGCACAGTGATTCAATCAGATGATTTGGAATTCCTTACTGGAATATATGCTGTATTGTAGTAAATATACAACTGTACATAGCGTTTGTAAAAGAGCTGTGGTAAGGAATTTACACTACTATATGTGATGACTTCAAGATGAGTAAATTCAGATATTGTGACCTTGTTTCAAGAAACACTCTAAGGACAATTAATACTATTGGTATAATTATTTAAGTTAGACTGAGATGTGAACATTTAAGTGTTACCAAATGTATCAACACATTGCATGATTCGCCAACTAGGATTCCTACATGTGTCATTGGTGAAGGTGGCTGCCTGTCACAGGGTGTCGTTCTATGGACGGTCACTGAAGGAGCTGTAGTTCACACACCCATATAATGATACCATACAGTTGTACTGGTGTCCTATCCAGCACTACCAAACATGGTTTGGTGGTGTTCAGTCAGACTACATCCCTACATGAACATTGCACCACCCCACCGAATAGGGTTGTCTAGTCTGCACTGGGACTGAACTGTGTCTAGCACAAGGTTAAACTGGTACTCTACTTGTTGCTTGCACTGACCGATGGAGTTGGTCATATGGATTGTGTATTCTGCATAGTGTGTATATAAACCATAGTTTGTGAGGAGCAACCCCAGGTACAGAAATAAAAACACCTTAACGATTGTTCACTATATATGTATGTCTTGAGTTTCTCCAGTAAATAGACAACGGTTCACAAGTTGTAGTCATTTGAGTAGAGGGGGGGGTGCGTATATCACGAGGCCGTAGGCCGAATGAACTGCGGCATCCCCTTCAACAAGTGAAATAACCGTTCAACAGACTAAAGCAAGTGTGCCTTTGTATTTATTTTTTCATCTTTGATCCAATTTTCAAAAGTATGGTAGGGGGAAGCCTAAGAAGACATTTTCTAGGTCATTCAAATGTAAATAAACCGTGATTTTTGCTGTGAAATACGACAGTTGGTTATTTGATGGGGGGGTTAAATACGACGCTCTTTGGCACATACATTTACTGCCAGTCCTCAGTAATCCAGCACCCTTGATAACCTGGCCGCTTCAATAGTCTGGCTGATTCAGCGTCCAGTCATGTTTGTCTGAAACAGGGGTGGTCAGTGTATTGAGGTTCCAACCAACATTGTCATTGGTTTGGGTAATATTAGATAGAACTACTGTAAACATATACATTTTCTTGAAATTGCTAAAAAAAAAATTAAAATGTACACTTTCGCCTGTATTTAAAATCCCAAATTGTGGAATTTGATAGGCATATAACTCCTAATGAATATTCACAGAAATTATGTTTTTGTCAATTTTCATTTCCGAGAAATTTCAGTAAATATGTACAGAGCAAAATAAAATATGTTTGATATAGTGACCAGCTGACCTACACACCTACTTACCCTTACCCCCTCATCCAGCATTTGCCTACAAAACCACCATGCAGGTTGCTAGTTCCAGGACTTAGGCTCAAACTCCAAAATTAGCAACAATTTTAACTGTTCATCATTACACGGATATGAAGATGTAACTGGACATTGTAGAAATAACATATAACCCAAATCAATGCCATATCAAAATCACACCAGGTGCCATCAACCTCCTTACTTAACAGCAATTTAGTATAACTTGGGATAATTAATAATCCTCCTGTTAATTAGAATCAGTTTAAAGATATACAGTATTCAGCGTAATAAGTGTAATTAAAATTATTTTTATGGCGTTTTAGTACGTGAGAGTTCTAGTCTGAAAATTCCCTAAAAAGGTGGGGGATGCTTATACGTTGAATATGGTATTTAATGTTGGAAACCTTTCTATACATACCCTATTCAACGTAAGTAGTGTACATATCCCATATTCAGGCTGATAAGTAGACTACAATTAACCCAACATACCTCAATTAGTCTATTTAGCGCCATGTTATAATTACGCTTACCATATTCAACGCAAAAAGCACCCTCTCCCTAATAAACGCCCCCTCCTTTTTTGAGGCATTTTTGGACTAGGACAAAGGGTCAAACTTCACGATTTAAACATTTAAACTCTTTAAGTACTAAAAACGCCATTAAACTTTTTTTATAAGCGCCGAGGGCGCTTATTACGTCAAATAGGGTAATAATGTAATTATGATTTATACTCACGGGTGCAGTATGAGCCAAGCTAGACCTCATCTACACATACAGAAAGTGAGGAAAGGTTGGCACTTACGGAGAAGTAGCACCAACAAGATTTATATTTAGATGAGCCATTTGGCCATATTCTGTCCATTTGAGTCTAAGTCTAAATATAAAGTACTGTATGTGTAATTTGTATGTTGAAAAGATGTGCTAATAGAACATATGAAACTTAGATTTCTTTTGTTATATTTAGTGCCACAGTTCAGTGCAATGAGCTTGAACCATGGCTTTGTAAAAGTCAAATTTGTTGAATAAAACTCCTCAGAATATGACGGTCATCTCCTTTCCCTTTGTCACAGACTGGTCAAGAGCTGAAGAATCACCATGGCGACAGTTCACCTACACCTACAGAACTTGCCCCCTGAGGCAGGGGCCGCAGAAATCAAGCGTTTCTTCAGCAATTTAACTATCCCTGACGGAGGTATACAAATAGTTGGGGGATTTAATGGTGAAGCCTTCGTCACCTTCTCCAACAATGAAGACCTCCTCAGTGCAACAGCATACGACAAAAGCTACCTCATGGGGAGGCAGATTTTGCTGAATCTTGTCAACAGTGATGATATCGAGAAGATAATCGACAACATGAAGCATGAGCTAGTAGCAGAAATAACGCAGAGCCAACAACCATCACAGAGCAGAGAACCACCCACATCCTGGGAAACGGCTGCACCACAAGAGTACACCTCACCGATGGAGTTTCCCTCAGCCTCAAAAGAACCTTCCTGGCAGAAACGCCAATTGGATGCAGCACCAGCCCAGGTACCTGAATACAGCCACAGCGGTGTGTATGCTGGGGGGGAACCCAAGAGGATGCGACATGACAGCTACCAACCAGACGAGGGAAGCTACTACAACAGTGCCAGTACCTTTAATGCTGATGGAGGTGCAGAAAACCTACAGATGGAACTCGAAAAGGAAGAGAAACTTACTCAAGAAATGATTGATCAACTGAGGAGACATAATGAGAAGATTCAGAGGCTAAAACAAGGTATCGTAGGTCAGGGCAATGTTGGAGAAACTCCAACAGCCGGTTCTGGAAACGAGTGGTTGAGACATCAGTCTCAGATGCAAGCAGGACAGTCAAGACCTCCGTACCAGGGACCACTCCACCCACCAGCATACCAAGGTTATCCCACTGGACCCAGATACCACAGTCAAGGACAAGGCCCACAGATGTTCCACAGGGCTCGGCCACCACCACCATTTGGTGGTCAGTATCACCATGATGTAGGCAACTACCCTGAACCACCTCCTTACTATGGTGACCAATGGTACGGTGGTCACAATGAAGGATACAACCAGCGAGGTGCAAGGCACCCTAGACCAGGGGCTCAATACAGGTGGACTAGACCAAACAAAATGCAGATACGCCCTGCAGGATACAATGTGAGCGGTCCAAGATTCCCTGGACCCAGTGCCAACCAACAGCCACCAGGCATGAATACCGGAATGCCACCGGGAATGAATACCGGAATGCCACCAGGCATGAATACGGAAATGCCACCAGGAATGCTCTCGAAAAATCAGAGAAAGAAACTAAATAAAATTAAAAAGATTCAGGGGGAAAACGCCTGGAGGAAAACACCTGGAGACATGAGAGATAGCAATCATGGCTTTGTCAAAGTGTCAAATGTGGATCAGTCTGTGACAGCTGCAGAAATCAGGCAGTTTTTTGCCGGCTTTCAAATTGGTCCAGGTGGGCTGAAAATGAAGAAGAACGACGATCAAGACACATTCACTGTCTACATTGAGTTTGTCCAGCTTGAAGATGTTCAAGACTGCTACAAAAATAACAAACGTCTGCTCAAGGAGAGAGAAATTTTAATTGAAGAAATTTCTGAATCAGATTTTGATGCTCAAGATCTAAATTACCCCGGATCAGCCCCCCTGCAATCTGCAAAATCTGCTCAGAAGCCGGCAACCTCCAAAGCGCCAGTGAAAACTAAGGCACCTGGTGGACAAACACCTCTATATCTCGTAAAAAGAGTCTGCTCCCCGTATTCAGGCAGCATCAAGCAGGCTCTCTATTTCATATCAATAAAGAGGTTACCAGAAGATGCATCAGCTGGGAGTGTGTGGGCACAGTTTGGAGGCTCTAGTGGACGTAGTGTAGGGGTCTTGTTGATAGACAAGAAAGGAACTGCTCCTGCCAAGGAAGCATTTGTGGCATATGAAAACTATTATGACCGGAATTCTGCTATCCCCCTTCATGTAGGGGCAAGAGATTGGCTGGACAGGCAGGTATATTCAAAGTTTGCTGATATGTCACCGGATGAATGTAAAATGTACAAAACTACTCCAACTGGAGAAGATGTAGAACTCTCTGATGATGAGCTAGCCCTACTTGGACAGCAATTTCTGTCAAGAACATTCAGGCTGAAAGGAACACACATGACTGATAAGCAGAGGGAGGCTGAGCAGCCAAGTCTCAATGAAATCTCCAAACGCCTCTTTGGCCTTACATCCACCGAAGTAGCTCAGCAAGTAACTGTTCCATCTGAGCCCTGTGTACCAGAACTCTGCTACCTGCGTTTGGACTGCCTGCCCCCAAGCCTCAATCCCCGTGACGTGTGGGAGTGGTTTGGTGGGGCATCAGGACCCTGCCTACATGTCACTCTAACAATGTTCTATGGTAAGGATGCACCCAAAACAAAAATCGCATACGTGGCTTTCAAAAATCGTAACAGCCTTGAAGCAGAAAGGTACAAGTACAGTCGGTCCGAGACCTTGACCGAGAGGGAAGCAGCGGCTGACATGGCCACCCCAGGTATGGCAGTCATCGAGTCGACAGATGAACTTGTGAAAAGAGCAGAGGCTGTGTCATCTCCGTATTCAGGGAACATCAAGCAGGCTCTCTACTTCACATCCTTGAGGTTCGTAGCAGATACTGCAACTCCCACGAGCATCTGGAGAAAGTTCCATGGAGGGTCCAGCGGACACAGTGTAGGGGTCCTGTTTTTGGAGAAAAAAGAAGTTGGAGCTCCAAGCGAAGCATATGTGGCATATGAAAACTATTATTACAGAAATTCTGGAATCTCTCGCATCAAAGGGGCTAGTGACTGGACAGACAGGGCTGTATACGAGAGGTTTGCTAATGCCTCATCAGCATTCAAAATGTACAAAACTCAAGAGAATGGACCAGATGTAGAACTCTCTGATGATGAGAGAGCCTTGTTTGCACAGGACTTCCTCTTGAAATCATCGCCGACCTATGCAGCCAACAAGAGTGAAAAGGAGAGGGAATCTGAGCAGCCAATTCTCAATGAGATCTCCAGAAGTCTCTTTGACATCACATCGACAGAAGCCAATCAGCAACTTAAAATCCCAGACTCAAGAGAAAACACAGATGGTGAGTGTCAACCCTGCTACCTGCGCATGGATTGCCTGCCCCCTGACATCAATGCCCGAGAAGTGTGGGATTGGTTTGGTGCCACATCTGGACCCTGCACCCATGTCACTTTGACAAAGTATTACGATAAAGATGCGCCCAAAACAAAAATTGCATACGCTGCTTTCAGCGATCAAAACCGGTGTAAAGAAGAAATGCTTAAATACAGACAGTCCAGGATCATGACTCAAAAGGAAGTGTTCAATGAGGTCGCTGACAAGAATATGAGAATAGTTGAGTGTTCAGAAGAACTCGAGACAAAGGAGGAATATCAAGTGGATCTCAAAGCCAAATCCTCTGTTTATGTTTTGAAAATTAACGACATAGGCAGCAAACTATCCTCCTCCAAGTTGTGGACAGGGTGGTTTGGAGGTCAAAGTGGCCATGCCCAGGCTGTCACTGTAATGGACGATAGTAGAACCAGAACTGGCTTTGTGATGTTTCGGGACGAAATGAAGTGCAAAGCAGCAAAGGTGAAACATCAGTTCTCTGAGGTCATTTCTGAAGCTGAGATGCAGAAACTATTTGCCTGGTGTCCTCCCACTGGTCCTCTTGATCAGAGTATAATAACTTCAAACGCAATAGGAGATCGTATCATGTCCAAAATGGAGCGGTATGCACTAAAGGAAAAATTCCCCAGGGTGAAGAAACAAACCAATGCCAAAAAGGAAGAGGAAGGCAAGACTGCTGAGCACACACCACTGACATGCACAGATAAACACACAGACAAGGAGAAAGAAGTTAACATGATCAGTGGATATATAGAGAGGAAAGACACAGTAGACAAGCAAGTAGATGCAAAGGAAAGTCAGCCATCTGATAGTAACAAGGCAGGAAATGCAGCTAGTACTGCATTTAAAATAGGAGGAAATATGGACAGTAAAGAAACTGTACAAATGCAAGTAGATGTCAATGATGAAAAGGAGTCAAGCAACAATCCTGTGTCAAAACCAGAGAAAAGCGCAGACCAGGAAAATGTCACAAAACCAAAGGCAATGGCTGACACAGAGCCAGCTCTATGTGTTGGAGGTGCAGAGACAAAGTTCTTCCTTCAGATACCAGGTTTAACTCTGCGCATCAAACCTGGTAAGGTCTGGTCATGGTTTGGTGGACGTGAGGCCTCTGTCCCCCCTGCAGTCCCGCGTGTTACTGTAGTCCCAAAGGTCGGCAATCTGCTTGGACAAGCTTATGTTGAATTCACTGATGCAGCAGCATGCGATGCGGCATTGTCACATCACCAAGGTTCAAAAGTTATCCTTGAGCATGAAGTGATCTGCATTCTAGCTGACCATGCCCTTAGCAGTTCAAAAGATATCCTTCAGGCATCGGCTTTGGGAGTGGACAGACCACTGACTGTAGAAGAACGGGAACTGATCATCAAGGAAGCCTATCCACAAGGGATTCCAAAGAGAACCACATATGCCACGGACTTAGCAGAGAAAGACTCAGCTGGAAAAAGCAGTGATGAGGAGGATGACAGCACTTCTAGAAGGGACACAATCCAGACAAAGCTGGAAACAAAGTTCTTCCTTAAGATACCAAATTTAAGTCCAAATGTCTCAGCCTGTAAGGTTTGGTCCTGGTTCGGTGGAGTGCGTGGCCCTCTTCCTGGTGTTACGATGTTTCAGCAAGCTGCAGGGATGAAAAAAGATGCTTATGTGCAATTTGCTGATGAAGGAGCACGCCGGGCTGTAAAGGCACAATACTGTGGGTCATGTGATTTGGATGAACAGACCATGAGGCACATCTTAGGAGAAGCTTGTAGGTCCGATATAATCATCTCGCAGTCATCAATAGGAACAGGAGACAGACTCTTGACATTGGGTGAAAAGGAACTCATTAAGAACCAAGTGTTTTCACAGACAACTCAGGATGGGGCATCATCACAAAAAGGTCGTCCAGAGGAGAATGCCACCGACCTGCAAGCCACTGCAGCAGATGTGCCCATGGATGAGGAGCCAAGTGGAAGTCAGAAGCCAAAATTACTACAGAAGTGTGATTATGAGTACGTGCACCTCACTGATCTGAAACCTGAGGTGACAGCGTACATGCTCAGTCTGCAGTACAGGCCATGCTGTGGGGTCACCCTCATCAAGAACCCACTCGGCCAATCTGTGGCCGCTTATATCGCGTACGAGCCCAAGGCTAATCCCAAAGCGAAGGTATGGCAGAAGACAAGGGACCGTGAGCTGGCTGGTCTGGACATTACTTATGAGATATACGAGAACACAGGGAGGCTGGGAGACCGGCTCATCACACTGCTGGAAAGGCAAGAGTTCCGTTCCACTGTAAGATACAACTCTGGAACCAAGTGTTAGGAGGCCAAAGTTGAGGGGAAGATGTAGATTTATAAATCCACACAGGGTCAGCTTATAGCTGGGAGTAAAGAGTGCTGCTGAATGATGTACATAGTGTAACTGTACCTTGTTTTTTTTCAGTTGATGACCTAGCTGTGTCATCGTACCAAGGTTCTACGATTACATCACAGCATTTAAACCTTTATGGACAAATGTCGCTAAAAGATCACATTTGTCGGCATGATGCACCAATGCAGCCCCGGCGAGTAACTCGCCAGTGCTGCATTGGTGTATGATGCCAACCCTCTGAGAGTGTATCAACTCCATAGGGTCAGCATGATGCATATATGCAGCTTTGGTCAGTTGTTGGTCAGGGATGCAGTCATGCATCATGATGAAGAATGGTATGGTGCACCATGACGTCTTTAAAGTGTCAAGCACAGAGCCTAGAAATGGTCAGTACTAATAACTGTTCTAAAGGTTAAAAACAACTAGATTAGTTACAAATAGATGGTTCTACACACAAGCAAGAAGAGCAAATATATAAAAGAAGAAAGACTGGGCAAACAAGGCAAATTGCTGTCATAAAATGAAACCCTCCTGTTGTGTGCAGTATTTCTGACAGTTTGCTTCCAATGTACGGCTTATTAAAATCAGGTGACAAGAAATGATAGCACATGTATACCTTGGCATCTAATGTTCAATTTCTGAAATACTTCTATGATAGATCTAGATATATGTATTGAGAGTAATGGCTGTAGGATGCTGCATGCAGATATATGATCATTAACATCATGATTGCAGCACTGATTTATAGATTTGGCGTCTGTTCCAGCTTAGAAGTAATTGTGTCTGAAGATACAATGTAATACCAACATTCATCTGGGATAGTCCTGATTTTACAGTTTGTATACAGGAACATCATGTTTAGATAGACATTTGGCTCATTGAAACATAATATGTATGTGATGTCAGGTTTCATCAATATCTACATTATGCATCCTCAGAACTAGCTTATGTATAGAAAATATCCTTTCTGGGGGTAGTTAAGTAGTTAACATTTAACAATTTAGAAATCAGTTTGCATTTCTTTCCTCAATTTTGAGGCAATGTTGGTATAAAACATGACTTTTGCCAGTCAAACTGAGGTGTTACAAAGTGTATCAACAAACACTGATTGCATTATCAACTGTGGTACAAACACCTGTCATTGGTGGACACTGCTGCCCGCACCTGGCAGTGGCTATATGGACAAGATACTGAAAGGATCAAGGTGTCACACACCCATTTAATGTTACCATACTGTCATGTTGTGTCTCCAGCACTACCAAACCTGGTGTCCTATCCTCAGCACTACCACGCCTGGTTTAGTGGTAACAAAGACTACATCCCTACATAGCATGGCACCAACCCACCGAGTTGGGTTCTGTTCTAAGTACATTGACTGGACTTGAAGTGGTACTCTACTCGATTTGGAGTCCATTCTACATTCTGCAACCGTATCGTGTGTATGGCGCTTAGTTTGTGAGGGGCAACCCCAGGTACAGAAATAAAAACACATTAACGATTGTTCACTATTAGTGCCTTGATCTCAGTTTCTTCAGCGAATCACTTTATTATTTCTCCATTTTCACTAATCACCAGCTTTTCTAACATCTATTGAAAAATAAATACCAGTACAAGGAAATAATGGTCTATAGATTTGCATTTGCCAATAATTTGTTACCTCACATTCAATTTGAAATTCACAAAAGAAGGAGTCAAATTAATTTTCTTACGAAACTAGAAATAAATTTACAGAAATATTTTTGGAAAATAAATCCATAGACCATGAATTATATTGGGATGACCTTGCACTATATTCCGCAATAAAGACAACTTCTATATCCAGAGAATACAACAGGTCAAGTTGGGAACAATCCCAATAGATCCAACTTAAAGCCCCAGCTCCCCTATAAATAGGGCTGAGTACCTGTCCCAACTGCGCCCTGACTGTCGGTGGAGGGGTACCGAGACCTGCGGGTTTAAGAACAAATCAATCTGCTGCATTAACCACTATATTCCCAAAAAGCATCACTTCTGACAGGCATTTTTGAATGGAAGGAAAATCACGAGTCATTGTTCGTACCATTGATTTACCGTCCAAATTAGCTTTTTGCTGGAAATTTATTGGCAGGGTCAGCGGTAATGCACCCGTTGACATTTGAAAGGAATGTTCTTAAAACTAAATCTTTTGGATGCAAATCGTTCATTCACATGCCAGGTCTTATATAGATCTACACACAAAATTAAAAAAATATTGATTACATGCTGAACAATTTCCTACTTTTATCATATGAAATTGAGTAAACCAAAATTTGTAAATAACAAATTAAGTGCATGTGCTTTTCAATACACAATAAACCAAACAGTTAACGTTGTTGCCCACCAAATGAGTTTTCTAAATTAAATTATTTTCTTCATCTCAGAATCTTGACAAAACCAACACCAACATAAACAGTCATGGTAAGTACATATTTATACCATATGAATGGGCCTGTTAACCCTTATTGGAACACAAATTTGTTTAGACCAACATAAGTATACTACAGGGAACAATGTCACTAGTGTAATTCTGGGTATTGGATATTGTGTCTCATAGCTCTGCAATATCAAAGGCCTTTTTCAGGATATCTATAGAAAATGTTAATTATGTAAATCTAACTTTGATTAAAGAGATAAAAATTATATTTGTTTCATTTGATGATTTTGTTATGTTCTTTTTCATACTGTACCCTTGTGACCTTTAATATATATGTTTCTGGGGCTGTGTTGGTTGTAGTTTAAGTCTTTAGACAAGCTGGGCCGAGGTATTTCCAAGGCGGTAGACCAGGCTGGCAGGGATATCTCTAAGGCTGTCGACGAAAACTGGAAATCGCCTGTGTTGGTAAGTGAAGGTCAACTCTACAAGGGCCTTCAGTATTAGCTGCAGTGATTTGTAAAGTGGTAAGTATTTACTTTAGAGAATCCCGGAGTTGGGACCAGCAAAGGCCTTGTTAGAGAGCAGTTTAGGCCCAAGGTTAGTCAAGGATATTCGCTCACTAGTGGCTTTTGATCCAGTTTCTCTTTAATTGCAGTCTGCTGAGTTGCATCTTGATACTTCAATGGCAGTCAACATAGCAAACATCACTGTTTGTGCCAGGCTACGCTGTAATCTGCATCTATAGTCCTGCCGGCATGTCCTGATTCTGATCCCTTCAGCTGGAAACGCTATTTTCTACTGACCCTCAACATCAACCCCTAACCCTCTGCCCACCCTTCTAATTGTGGTAAATAATACTTGTGTTTCAGGCTCAGGGTCTTGCTGTGCACCTTCTGTCGTCTTACAGTTGCCTGTCAGTAATGTCCTCAATGTGTCATCATCAGTTAACACTTTCCTCCCCTCTTATCTCCTGCTGCCTGGATAGTTTGGAGTGACTGGAGTAGTTGATAAGGCAACAAGTAAACTCAACAGTGCGGTCTCTACTTTTGACCGGACATGTAATGAAATATTTTTTGGCGATGATATCTTTGTAAGTAGATTCTATCTGCCATTAAGGAGCAATACGTATGATGTTCCCCCTCTATTAGGCTAGTGCATTCATTCATGTACTGTTTCTGTATGCTAAACACTCATTAACTTACAATGAACCCTTGCAAACCGATACTCACACATACTATGAGAGAAGTCTCTGTTTCAACGTATTGATGAACATTTGAAAGGGGTAAACTTTTAGCCCTTTAAGGATGGCATGATACGTTAATGTGTTATGCCCTTGGTCGTCATGATGCATGAATGCCCTGGTGAGTAACTCGTCTGTGCTGCATTGGTGTATCATGCTGACCCCCTGAGTCACCGGGGCTGCATTGGTGCATCATGATGACAAATGTCATCTTTTAGCGACATGCATCCTTAAAAGGGTTAAAGAATTGGCATGTGCATACTGGTTGCATCAGAGTTAATTCTTGTGGGAGTTCACTGTATTACTGTTCACTTTATTCTTTACATCACTGATACAGAATTACCCTATTTTATTTTACTTTGTAGAGTCTTTCACCTGCATGTGTCTGGACTGACTGCCTGTTCCATGTCTGCATGCTGGCACCTGTAGTTTTACCCCTTCCCATGAGTTAGCAGCCCGGATGACAAGCCTTCCTTACAGATACACACATACAGTGTTAATAACAACCCTTCCCACCCTTTAAGTAGTTTCTCTGTTGTGTTGCTTGACAGGCCGGCCTTTTCAGTTCTATTAAGAGTGGGGTGACCAACTCGGTCAAGAATGTGATTGACCAGGTGTCTACCAACATAGATAAGGAGTTATCGGGAGGAGTAGTACACGGGGCAATGCTGGTGAGTCGTGAGTGACCGGTGTGAGACTAACACACAGTGTACAGATACAACTGACAACAAACAGTGGACACTGGTAAAGAAGTTGACAGAAATTAGAATTGACATCTAGCAATATTGATTATTAGCAGCTACCATTGACAGTATGGCTCAAACTCCTGACTTATGCTGTTTTAGGATAGAGGAAGGACAAATCAGAAAGTTCTTAATATGTTTAAACAGGTTTAGTATATTGAAAGGTATATATCTTGGCTCCTTGGAACACTTTTTGATACATTTCTAACCCTAGCGGTTCAGTTTTTATTGCCTCGTTAAGTTTATTGTCCTTTTTTCAGGTGACTCCGTGACCAAAAATCCATGATCATGAACATTATGTTTTAAATACATCACAGCAACTAATAATCTTGTTTACAAGCTGGGCCAACATATATCTTGAAGCATACCAAGAATGAAAATCCTCTGAGTAATAATTTTTGAGATACAGCCCGATGAATTTTGAACATTTATCAGAAATATGAACATTTCAACTACATACTCTCAACTTTACCCTAGTTTCCTCAAAATGGTCCCATTATTGGTTAAATTCACTCTACAGTGTCCTGATCATGTGTACTTTAAAAAATATCAAGCATCATGATATCTGGCTAGACCAAATTTGCACAGTATAGGCCTAAAGTACCCCTATTAACCTATTTTACGTCACGGAGGCACCCGGGTGACTCCGTGATGGAAATAATTTCTTGTATAAATGAGCATAAAAATGGTGGATTTTTGCATTAGAACATTAGAGGGAGTGGGTAGGACACAGGAAAACCAGAGATCACTTAAATATATTGGGTATTAACAATTCTATGATGGTTTAAATTTTCATCAGGGTGGCTGGTGACTCCGTGACCAATATTCGGGGTGACTCCGTGACAGAAAATATGTATCCCAATAGACATATGCTCCTGGAGGCAAGATTATTGGATATTTTTCAAAATTTCTTTTTTCCAGCAGAAGACACAAGAGTTACCTCACAATCTGGGATACAATAGAGACTGTGTGGATCTTCTTTATTTACTATATAGAGGTATCAACCTGAAATGACATTTGAATATTTTGCTGACAAAACACACTTAAATGACTGTGGAGAAAAAAATACAGAACATATCTAGTGAAATCCTCATGAATCAATTGACTATACCATAGACCTAATAGAAAATGATATTGGGAATAAGCTGTTACTGCCTCAGTACACATGGGAGACATGTAAAACATGACATTTTTAGCGTTTTTGACGTTTATAGGGGTTTTTGGGCCTTTGGAGGGCCAGAAAATGGAGAATATTGGGTCAATACACAAAAAATAGAGATTTCCAGAATTATTAGGATGTTTTTTCACATATACCAAAAATTTGAATAAATTGGTGCAAAACTGGTTATTCTGTAGGGGTATAAGCCTGAAAAGGGCCAGAAATAGCCGAAACAACATAAGTGGGGAGTTTATGCCGTATACATTATATTTGACGGTGCTTTGACACTGTGATACTTGACAGTGACCCTTTACCTTTTACCAGTGTCAGCTCACAGTGAATTGGCTTAATTGGCCTGACCTGACAATTGAACTACTGAAGCAAACCATTAAGTGTCATGTGACAGGTCTACAAGAAGTCCATATAACGTAATCACTAAGGACATTTTCCATACAAGTTTGACAGTAACACAGACAACAATAATCCCCCTTTCTCTCCATATGTGGACTACTGTTCACCAAGCTATATATGTGCTTGTTGCAGTTAGTTAAGTGTGTTGCAGTAGTAAGTAAGTGCACTTGTTTTGTTATAGCACATTAACTCGCGTGGAACTCTTTACTTAAGGTACTGTAACTTTACTGTCATGTGTTTTGGCTTATATATGATGGTGTACCATGCTGACCTTTCATGAGTGAACCTACCCTGTAGAATCAGCATGATGCACCAACACTGGTGCAGCATTCATGTATCATACCAACATCTGCTGCTCATAAAGAGTTACATTAGCATGGTAGGTGTCAAGGTGTTCTGAAACATGGGTCCTCTGTCCAAGCAGTATCCAACTGATAGGCCCTCCATGGAAAACATTGAGACCCTGGCTGTGGGGGCTTTGGTGGAGAGGATTCATATTCCAGGTTTTCTTATGACCTGGTACATGGTAATTATCATAGTGGTGTAGTATTTCATTTAATGAATATAGAGGTAAGTTGGGTCTCTCACTTTCTGTACTAACTTTGTTATGACATATCTTCGCTCATTCCATCTCATGTAATTCATGAGTGTTTTTTTTAAAGTCCTCATCAACTTAATATGGCTGTCTTCCATTGAGAAATTATATATTCTAAGGTGTAGTTAAAATGATTATAACAATTCTTTAATGAGAAGAGTAATAAAAATGGGTATTATTATCTAAACTGCTCAAATATTCCTTAACCTATTATTTGGCATATATTGCAAAAGAACTGTCATTCATATACTTATAATTTTCACAAAATGTGCATCATTAAATAGGCTTGTCACTTCAACTACACCAATGTAGCTACATGTAACATCTGACAGGTGTATGTGCAGTACATGATATACCACTATTAACCTTTGTAGGACAACCTACGTACGGGTAATGTCGTACAGCTGGTGTCCCGGTCTAGCGGCAAGGCCATGCAGATCGTGATGGCCCCCACCGGGCAGCTGGTGGTGGACGGTATCGGACCCATCGACAACCAATGCTTCCATGGTAAGATTTCTCGTTGCAGTCAACTCCTTCATTCCATTCGCTGTTGCAATTCATTTTAATGTGGCCTTAGGTTTCTAAAGAAATGATAGCGATTAAACCCTCACTGCCTCTATTTATAGGGCTGAGTACCTGTCCTGACACAACTCCGACTGTTGCTGAAGGGGTACCGAGATTTGTGCAAAGAAGTTCCTCTAATGTCGCTGGAGGGTATTGACTCGTATATAGATACCAGTTAAAGATTGCTTTAACAGCTTCTTTATATGGGTACATATTTACAGCTCACTGGACAGTGCTAAATGAAGGGAAGAACATTGTGCGGCTCCACAACCAGAACAACTACCTGGCTATCTACAACGGTGCCACCGTCGTCATGCAATTTGTAAGTTCTTCATCTACATTTAACCATAACAGAAACATTCCGTTAAAGAAATACCATGAAGCTAATTTTTTTTATCATTATTATATCAGTAGAGCACAACATCCAGATCCTTTTTCGACGAATGGGTATTATGATCTATACCAGATACCAACAAAATAGCATTTAGCATGCCTCAACATTGCCCTGTGGCTGCCAGTCTCAACCATTGTGCTGCTAAACTAAGTACCAGTAATAGTAGGAATTTCACATAAGACATGTATGAATCTGGTATATTATTGAAATAAGAATAGTATTCATTCTGGGAATTAGACATGTGTTCATGTGGTCTGATATTAAAACAAGAAGCAATACATGGGTGTAATATAAGAGATGTGGTTGTGGTTTGCAGCCCGACCCGTCATGCACCAGCCCTGAGACGCGGTTCCGGCTGCACCAAGTGTCAAACTTTGTGTGTCTGGAGTCGGTGACGGCCAGCAAGCAGCACGTGGGGTTTCTACGTGACGGCAGCCTCAAGGCAGCTGTAGCCACCGGCACAGAGGTCGACGCCCAGTTTGGGGTGCAGGTCGTGGTAAGTAGCATTAGGCAGATATCATCATTACCCTTCATTCTCGTAAACTTTTGTATAAGCCACACCTAGACTTTGGGACAATTCCATGAGCTGCACAAGGGGTCTAATTATGGTGACTTTAGTGCTGTACTACACCAGCTAAAAACCCATGTATGTCCTTAGCACTGCCATAGGGGGCCAATGCGTATAGTAAAAAGGGCCCCCTGAAAGCGAAGATTTTGCGTTTGCATTGGAAACAATACGCTATGGCAGTGCGCCTCCAGAAAGTACCGCCAGTCCTAAGGATAAGCCACACCTAGACTTTGGAGAAATCCTATAAGCCTAACTGGAGTTCTGAGTCTTGTTCAAGCTGCGGCTTCTATGTGGGATTTCACAATAGTAAAACCCATTAGGAACAGTTGACTGAGGGCAGACAGATACCAGCATTAGACTTACACCTGCCACTGACTATAGTCCCATTTTACCAATTGGTCTGATTTGATGACAATCTCTCCCAATGGCATTATATCTCTCAGTACCTACTAAAGCAGAAAACACCTGGATATAAAGTGATATCTGAACCTTGACTGTCATGTTTGTGGTCCATACAACCAGCAGTTCTCATCAAGTTTAGACCTAGACTTGACCCATGTTGTTTGTATGTGTTGTAGTACTCACCGTATGGACCTCCTGCTGCTGCTGGTCAGGTGAAGAAGTAGACGCTCTTACTGTCACCACACGATGCCCCGGTCTGAAGATGGCAGGTTCCACTGTACTCAGAATGTACCCTGTACTAACATGGAGGTTTGTGTCATGATGCAGAGCAAGTTATGTGTTGGTGTGTCAACCACCGGTGTACCTTTAGTTAAGTGAGTCAGAAATATCATGTTGGTTTTATCTGTTTCACATTAGTGTACTGATGATGAATGACCTCTTTAGTGTACAGTAGGTATCATGTGTTACCATAAATCATGTTGCTATAGTTACTTGCTTGGCACTGAGAGAAAGCAGTGCCCACCGTCATTTCATCACACAAGCATTTCATGAATAAAATGTCAATTACACCTGAATCTTACATTCTGCAGCTGTAATAGAGTTGTAATGTAACACTTAGTTATCATTACAAAGTATAACTTCTGTGATCTGTTGCTCAGTTGCATGTGAAGCCATATTCTAGAAAGCCTAGTGTTGTATAGGAAGCATGGCTGATCTTGTACCCTATTCACTGTTATATCTACATTAATGTATGTTTCAATGTTCTGCCTGCAGCTTTATCACCGTATACAGAAAGTTCTCTGTTCTGTTATAATTTGTCATCATCCCTACTGCTGATATCCTATCACAGAGTCCTTCTTTGACCCTTTAAGGCCAGCAATGATATCTCAACCGTCCTTGTGTGCATCTCACGCTGTAGATATTTTATACATTTCTGAAGGTTTCACTGCTGTACTTGAATATAAGACTATGTGACAACGTCAACAATAGAGATCACTTGAAGCACTAATGTACCCTATATGGTAATATTTTATTAAACAACAATCATTGTACATTAAAATTGAATTTTTTATTGTCAT
The DNA here is from genome assembly GCA_947462335.1 of Harmothoe impar. NCBI lineage: Eukaryota > Metazoa > Annelida > Polychaeta > Phyllodocida > Polynoidae > Harmothoe > Harmothoe impar. Next base: position 59,844,967 of record OX381717.1, read on the forward strand.
AAGTGAAAATTAGTGATGAGCGTCCACTTGACAACCACTTTGCCTTACACCAGTTTATACTTGTCACTTATTCAGTCAGAAGCTTTTTACATTCTGAAGAAAAGAACATTTATTTTTGTTATAATTTGAAACAATTCTCTGTTGTAAAAGAGTGTCAGTAAAAGTTCTGTTATATTTTTAATGAAGCTTTTTTTAGTGTGGTGAACATATCTAAACAAATGGCATCTACAGCTTGGGCATTTTGTAATACTTTGTGAGCATCATTCTAGGAACGTAGTCAATCATGTCAATTTTCACCTCTCAAGTTCCAATAAAAAGAAGATTTTCAGTACTAGTGATGTTGAATGAGATTTACCCCAGTGGAATAGATCATATGTTATAACTGGCAGGCTTACAAACCTGTTTCAGTGTTTGTATGTGGATTCACTGCTGTACTATAATCCAGGCGTACCATACAGCTTATTTAAATACTCAATAATTTATGTCCAATGTTCATTTATACATATCTAAAGATAAACCAAATTGATAAATGTGACAGATATTTGTTTCACACACCAAAAATTGTATATGGGCCTACCGGTCATTTGAAGTAGCAACTTAACCTCACTTAACCGTTTATAACTGATTTATCAAAGCTAGATCTATCATCAACATAAATCTACAGAATGATGTTAAAACCAGTAAATATCAGCACTGTATGATTGCTATGTAAGGAGGCAGGCTAGGCCCAAACCAGGGGTGATGGTTGTGTACATATCTAAACCAACATTTACTTGATGAGCATGCCCATTTGTTATTCAAGATGAATAAAAGATATAAAAACAAAACTCTTGTTTATTTTGTTTATTTGCATTCCTTAGTAAATGTCCACCTATTAACCCTGATAGCAAGGTAAGTCCACACCAAACAGAATGTCTAGACCATCTAATTGGACCAGAACAAATCAAATGTCGGGAAAAAAAACTTCAGCTACTTGTATACTGTGTGTGTGTTATATGTCAATATGTTGATGGAAGTCACCAGAGACAAGACAAAGTGAGGTTTCACTCCTTTCCAGGCGGTGATGTCCTGGGGGAGGTCAATGGTGTAGGTCTCCTTGCAGGTGAGTCTCAAGCTGTCTGCAGTCTCCCCGGGTTGGTACTGCAGCGGCACTATCGGGTTACTGCAGTGGATACGCTCCTGACTCTCCACCACCACCACTGCCGCCTTGATGCCCTGTAACGTGAAACTGCTCTTAGTTTACATTCAGAACGGGAATAATGTTAGTTTACATAGACAAGGCTTCTCTGGTGTTTCAGCCTACTCGCCATGGCTGCATTCATGCATGATGCCAAACCTTTAAGTTGTGTGTCAACCCTGTAGTGCCAGCATGGTGTTTGAATATTGCTAAATAATTTCTGGTTCAGCCAAAAATGGTCAGATTTCAAATAGTAAAAACTGCCAGGGCATCCCCAACAGTTTGGTCAACACCCTTGGCACCTGGCACCCATTGTAAACCCACTAGGGGCGCCCGTAGTCACTAGGTGTAGGCCAGAAAAAGGGCAAATAATTTCTAGCTCTGCCAAAAATGGTAGGATTTTAAAGCTGTAAAAACTGCCAGAATGCCCAGGGTGACCCCAACAGTTTGGTGAACAGCCTTGGCACCAGGCGCACATAGTACTTGAACCCGCTAGCAGGGCCCGTAGTCGCATCTGGGTCCAAGAAAACACCTAATGATTTCCAGCTAATTTATTATTCATTGTTTCATTTTAATTTTGGATTTTCTCTTGTTTTGATTCTGTGCACATGCCGTTTTGGGGTGGGATGGTGTGATGTTGCCTCTACTGTGCACATTCAGTCTCATACTTATACGAGTGGTTTCATTAAAGCATACACTTACCAGACAGAATCTCTACTGGTGTTGCTGCGTCACAAGTCAGCTTGATAGTCAAACCTGGCAACTGACGACACAGAGAGACAAAGTGCCCTGTATAAAAGAACAAAGGGTTACACCTTTAGATACACGAATCAAAAGTTTCTATAATAAGGAAAACACAAATTCAAAAACCAATACAATTCTCTGGTTAGACATGTCAACTCATTTAGGGCACAGGTAGGGAGGCTTACTGGGTGAAGACTTTGAGCTGAGTTGCTTACCTTGGATGGGGACTGCGGTACGTGTTACGCCATCAACAACTCTCAGCACCGGACGGCGACGTCACGTGGCACACATCGGAGGCTGGTGGAATCTAATGTTGAGGGCAGAATAAAAGTGAACTGAGTAAATAGAATCATGGATGTATGGTATGTTGTTGTTGTAGAGTTAAGCTGCAGTGTTTGTAAGGCACCAAGGCTCCATGTTCCTTTGTCAGCACGACGCACCAATGCAGCTGTGGTAGCTAACCTGCCAGCGCTGTGTTGGTGAAGCATACCGACCCATCGGGAGGGAATGAAACCTGTCAGGCCATGACGCTATTCTGACAGCAGGGGAGGGGGAGGGACTGTAATAGTGTACATCTACCCATTGTAAAATGTCAGTCCATAGAGAAACCTTTATTTCAATACAATGCTAATTTAGTTTTGGCCACCAGTGGCCTGTGTGGGTCTGTCAGTCACTTTAGTGAGAACTGAAAAACCAAAATAACCAATGCAACACACAAGTCTGTAGCTTTCCTCTGTAGGTGAGAGTGGGTTGGTGGGTCTGTCACTACAGTGATAGTTAAACTTAGTGTTCATTTATTAATTACAGGGGGGGGTGGTGGGTTGGGGGGGGGGGGCGGCGCAAAAATATCCGACCCCTCCTGAGGGGGGGCGTAAAAAATTCTGACCACTCTTTAGTGGGGGGTGTAAAAAATGTAGCCCCTTTTTTGGCAAAAAAAGCCAGCGCGTTAATATAGTTCAAAGGAGGGTGGGCGAAAGATTTTCGGCGCTTTTGGCGAGGGGGGGGGGCAAAACATTCCACGCGCTCTCGAGGGGGGGGGGCGTAAAAAAATGTCACCCCTCCGCATGAAATCTCATCACCCCCCCTGTAGGGCCTAATTAATAAATGAACACTCCCTAAGCAAAAGTAGAACACCCCAATAGATCTACACATTTTTGGCTCTCGACAACATGAAATTTAATGTAAAATGTAGTAGGCAACATTGTTGAATCCATTGTGGGATTTCTAATTTTTTAGCAACATTTTTTTCCACCCCCCCCCTCCAAGAGGGGTCAATTTCTTTTCTCCACACCTAGTTATTTAAAAATGACCACTCCATAGTCACATGGCATTGTATGGTAGACTCCCTGTGTAGGTGGGTGGGTCTGTCCCTATAGTGACAGCTTAGCAAACCGAAAATAAACACCCCAATACACACTTTTAGCTGTCAGAAAAATACAATTAGAATGAGATCTTGTCCGATTTTGACATGTAAATAGTCGATTTCAATCAGAATTTCGTCTGCTCTTCATTTCTGGCCTTCTCAAAGCTCTATATAGAGTGTGTGACGCTTTTCGGCGACTCGGCGATGTTCGAAAATCAAAGTTTCAGAAGCATTTGGGGCTTGTCAGACCCCTGGCTGACCAGTGAACTGTCCCTCCTCACCTCATGAATGGTAGGGACAACAGTAGTTGACTGTTGTGGCCTTAAATCCGCCGAAAAACAGCAATTTGCAGCCTCTGGGAAGTCCAAACTTTTGGCCATGTGAGTGTCGCAGTGAATGGGAGATGCGACCTGTGATTGGCCCAGAGCAGTAAAAGGTGATGAATGGAAAGCAAGAAATATGTGGGCAAATTAAAATTGTGAGGGGGAGAAGAGTGCATCTGAGGGCCGTGTTAATTTTATCGAGGTGTGTGAGGTGGTGGTTTGGGTGTATTTGTGTGTGAGGAGTGCGTCGTCTGCTAGTGTTCTATACCTTGAGATACTGCAGTTGAGAAAATGCCGGTCTCTGGTTGGTGCATATTAGGTGAAAATGGAACCGGGGTGCTGTGGGGTGGCAGTGGAGTTGCCTGGGGGAGGGGTGTCTGTTTGAGGGCAGTGTGAAATATGCTTGAATTTTTGAGGCCCTGGTTCATCCATTTGATTTTCAGTTTCCATTCACTTCCTTGATTTGACACTCGGACAATTATTAAGCGAGTTACTCTTTAAGCCTAAATGGAAATTTGATAGGTGGCACCACTAGGTGGCAAACTGACTTGGAACTCTCAGGCGTCACTTTAAAAAAAAAAATCAAAATAAGAGCTGTATTTGTAAAGCCAGAAATTAGTAGGTCCTTTCTAGGCCCAAAATGCGACCACGGGCGCCGCTAGCGGGTTTACTATGGGGGCCAGGTACTGAGGCTGTTCTGCAAATTTTTGCATTTTTGGCCGAGCTGGAATTTTTTGCCCCATTTTTAGGCCTAGACCCAGTGACTATGGGTGCGGTTACTTGGTGGTTTACTATCGGCCCCTGGTGCCGAGGCTGTTCATAAAAATGACGGTGATGCTCTGGGCATCCTACCGGCTTCTACGGATTTGAAATCCGACCATTTTTGGCCGAGCAAGAAATTACTTGCCCTTTTTTAGGCCTAGACCCAGTGACTATTGGTGCGGCTACTTGGTTTACTATGGGCGCCTGGTGCCGAGACTGTTCATCAAACTGACGCTGATGCTCTGGGCATCCTGCTGGCTTTTACGGATTTGAAATCCGACCATTTTTGGCCGAAATTATTTGCCCTTTTTTAGGCCTAGACCTAGCGACTACGGGCGCCGCTAGCGGGACTACTGTGGGGGCCAGGTACTAAGGGTGTGGTGCAAGCTGTCCGATACAGTCTGAGCTTCCTGCCGGCTTTGACGGATTTGAAATCCGACCATTTTTGGCCGAGCCAGAAATTATTTGCCCTCTTTTCGGCCTAGACCCAGTGACTACAGGTACCGCTATTGGGTTTTCTCAGAAAATCACAAGCGTCAGCGGATACCCTAACCAGAATGCCCCAAACTACAGGCGACGGTGGATGACCTTATCGAGACACTACAAACGACAGGCGCCGGTGGATAACCTTATCGAGACGCTACAAACGACAGGCGCCGGTGGATTCCCTTACCAGAACCACATAAAAACTACAGGTGGTGGTGGACACCCTTACCAGGGTGCCACAAACTACAGGTGGCGGTGGATAACCTTATCTAAACGCCACAAAGGACAGGCGCCGGTGGAAACCCTTACCAAAATACTACAAATGACAGGCGCCGGTGGATACCCTTACCAGAATGCCCCCAAACAACAGGCGGCGGTGGTTACCCTTACCAGAATGCCACAAAGAACAGACGGCGGTGGTTACCCTTACCAGAATGCCCCCAAACAACAGGCGGCGGTGGATACCCTTACCAGAATGCCCCCAAACAACAGGCGGCGGTGGTTACCCTTACCAGAATGCCACAAAGAACAGGTGGCGGTGGATACCCTTACCAGAACGGCACAAACTACAGGCGGTGGTGGATACCCTTACCAGAATGCCACAAAGAACAGGCGGCGGTGGATACCCTTACCAGAACGCCACAAACTACAGGTGGCAGTGGATACCCTTACCAGAATGCCACAAACTACAGGCGGTGGTGGATACCCTTACCAGAACGCCACAAACTACAGGCCGCGGTGGATACCCTTACCAGAACGGCACAAACTACAGAGGGAGGTGGATACCCTTACCACAATGCCTCAAACTACAGGCGGTGGTGGATACCCTTACCAGAATGCCACAAACTACAGGTGGCGGTGGATACCCTTACCAGAACGGCACAAACTACAGAGGGAGGTGGATACCCTTACCAGGGTGCCACAAACAACAGGCGCCGGTGCATACCCTTACCAGAACTCCACAAACTACAGTCGCCGATGAATACCTTCTCCAGAGCGCCAAAAACTAGAGGCGACGGTGGATACCCTTACCAGAATGCCACAAACTACAGGCGACGGTGGATACCCTTACCAGAATGCCACAAACTACAGGCTACCATGGATACCCTAATCAGAACACCACAAACTACAGGCGCCAGTACATACCCTTACCAAAACCCCACAAACTACAGGCAGCGTTGGATACCCTTACCAGAACCCCACAAACGACAGGCGCCGGTGGATACCCTTACTAGAATGCCACAAACTACAGGTGGCAGTGGATGCCCTTACCAGAATGCCACAAACTATAGGTGGCGGTGGACACCCTTACCAGAATGCCCCAAACTACAGGTGGCGGTGGATACCCTTACCAGAATGCAACAAACTACAGGTGGTGGTGGATACCCTTACTAGAATGCCACAAACTACAGGTGGCGGTGGATACCCTTACCAGAATGCAACAAACTACAGGTGGTGGTGGATACCCTTACTAGAATGCCACAAACTACAGGTGGCGGTGGATACCCTTACCAGAACGGCACAAACTACAGAGGGAGGTGGATACCCTTACCAGGGTGCCACAAAATACAGGCGCCGGTGCATACCCTTACCAGAATGCCACAAACGACAGGCGCCGGTGCACACCCTTACCAGAACTCCACAAACTCCACAAACTACAGTCGCCGATGGATACCCTCTCCAGAGCGCCAAAAACTAGAGGCGCCGGTGGATTCCCTTACCAGAATGTTGTATATAAGTTAATAGTTACTACGCCGGAGAGGGAGGAGAAGGTTGGCTCCGCCGCTGATAGCACGGCGGAGTCGGCGGAACCCTCGCTGACGCAGAGACGTCGAAACGGGGGCGTCGGCGAAGTTCGCCGGCGCCCAGGACAGAACGTCTCCGGCGTCGGAGAAACGTCGTCATGCTATATAAGCAAGGGGGGACGGAGAGTTCAGTCAGTCTGGTTCGACGCTTGAAGCAGAGAGGATCTCCTACAAGACTTAGCTGGTGTGGCCAGGGCAATAAAGTATCTCCGCTTCAACTATACTTAACAAGTTCTGTCTCCTTCCTAATTACGGCAGACGCTACATTGTTGACAACGGTGTTTCACTCTTAAGAAGACAGGAGTAAGCACATTAACGAGCCCACGAAGGAGAGGGATGGCGGAAGCACAGGGATACGAGGAACTGGAGAAAGGGGTGCGGGGATCCAGCGTACAAATGGTGGACGAGGAGGTATCCGGAGACCGGTGGCCGACTTGTGTGTGAAAGTAAACGGATGGTCTGAGAAGGAGGCGGGCATGTTCTTGGGGTTGAGCCTGGATGGTCAAGCCAGGCGGCTGCTGTCAGGAATCCAGCCGACAACGGCGGAGGGGTATCGCAAGCTCAGGGAAGCGCTGCTGCTGAGGTACGAACCGCCGAACCAGAAGGAGACCTACAAAGCGCTCTTACGAACGAGGGTAAGGATACCGGGGTCGAGCATGCAAGCACTGCAACAAGAGCTGATGAAGTATACACGGCTGGCATACCCGGAGGCAGAAGCAAAAACGGTGGATGCACTGGTACTGGACCGGTTCTTGACGGCGTTAGGGGACGGGCGTCTGAAGCAGTGGGTGTACCAGTCTCAACCGGCGGATCTCCAAGCGGCGGTGATGACGGCCATTGGGGCGGAGGCGTCGCTGGAGAGCGACGCGGAGGAGAAGCAGAGAGTTCGGTCGGCGGATGAAAGCTCAGAACGATAAGATGGACAAGATGGTGGCCACATTAATGGCCGCGATGGAAAGGTTGGCGAAGAAGGCGGAGACTCCGGCGGTGCAGAGGAAGCGGCCAACGGGCCGCTTCCATTGTCAGCAGGAGGGACACTTCAAGAGGGAGTGCCCACTATTGATGAGTAAGGCGCCGGAGGGGGTACCACAGACTCTGGCGGCGGCGGTACCGAGCGGGGGGATGCCCGCCACTATCCCGGCAAATGCGGGAAACTAGAACCGACCTACATGGGTAGCCCAGTGCAGGTAGGGGGTAGAGGGCTGAAGGACATGGTGAAAGGGAGAAAAGAGAGAGGGGGAGGAAAAAGAAGTCAGGAGGCCTCTGGAACCGGGCGGAGGGGATGTGTTTGCCGCCAATGGACAACCAATGGACCTTCGGGGGAGAGGTTGGGGAACCGGACAGTGGAAGCACACTTTATCATGGCCGAGATGGGGACACAAGTGATCCTGGGGGCGGTGTTCCTCCGGGAGCAAGGCCTAGTAGTGGACATCATGGGAGAACGGATGTGGTGGTCCGAGGAGAGGGACGACCGCTGTAGGGTGGTCTGCACGCTGACAGTAATCGGCAGCGGTCAGGAGGCAATGGTGGAAGGTACGGTCACGGGGAGGTGGCCGGAGGGCCAGGTGGGAGAGGGGATAAGCCTCTCTCCGTGTTGGCGGAGAAGGGCTGGTCGTTCGCCTGGACGGCGGAGTGCGGGACAGCGTTTGAAAGGCTGAAGCAGTGCCTGATGCAGTCCCCCATACTGGCTTTCCCACACGCGGATGGGGAACTGATACTGGATACGGACGCAAGTGAGAGGGGCTGGGGGCGGTGCTGGCCCAGGTACAAAACGGACAGGAGAGGGTGTTGGCGTACGGGAGCCGAAAGCTGACCAAACCGGAGAGGAATTACTGCATGACCCGGAGGGAGCTGCTGGCAATTGTCTTCGCCGTAAAGAAATTCAAGCACTACTTGATGGGGAGGTCGGTCAAAGTGAGGACGGATCACGCGTCACTCCGGTGGCTGATGGAGTTCAAGGAGCCAGAGGGACAGGTAGCCAGATGGTTGCAGGTGATAGGGATGTACGATCTGCGGATTGAGCACCGTCCCGGGAAACACCACGGAAAGGCTGACGGACTGTCATGCCGGCCATGCCGCCAGTGTGGTATGATGGGGGAGGAACCTCAACACTGTAGGGTGGTGACTAGGGCCCAAGCACAGCGACCGGCGGAGGGGCCACTAGCGGAGGAGCCAGCGGGAAGAGGAGGAGGGAGATACACCCATGAACTGGAAGGAGGAGCAGGAACGGAACCCAGTACTGAAGAGAGTCAGAGAATGGTACGCCGGCGGCGGTCCTCCGCCATCCAGAGAACTGGATGGCGAGGGTTACGAGGTAAGGGCCTGGGCGGCACAGATGGACAGACTAACAATGGTGAATAACGTGTTAGGGCGGTGGTGGACAGGACCAGGAGAGAGGAACTACTTTCAGCTGGCAGTCCCCGTAGTGGACGGTGGACGAGGAGGGGTACGTGGCTCAGTTGCAAGTAAGCATCGCGGCGGCATTCGAGTATGCAAGGGAGACACTGGGGAAGGCGGTGGAAAGACAACGCCGAAATTATGACGCCAGGGCTGGGGAGAGCACGCTAGAGGTGGGGGACACAGTGTATTACTTCCACCCATTGAAGAAGCAGGGGATCTCACCAAAGTTGCAAAGCTGGTGGACGGGCCCGTGGGTAGTGAAATCCCGGATCGGGACGGCGGTATACGAGATTAAGCGGGACCGAAGCACGAAAATAGTGCATCACGACGCGCTGAAAAAGGTTCCGGCGGAGGAAGAGGGGGGTATAAGAGAGGAACCTCAGGAACCGACGGCACTTCGACTGGTCCAGGTGAGCGGGCTAGAACACCAAAATGACGAGATGTGGGTGCCATCACCGGGGCCTTCGGCGGAACAGCAGTGGACCACGGTGTTGGAGGACTCCCCATCGGAGGAGGAAGACAGCGGAGGGGAGGGAGAAGACCGGGGACAGATATTGGTAAGGCGTATGAAGGAGGAGCGGGACCGGCGGAGCAGCCGGAAGGCTAAGGAAAAGACGGAGAGGGAGGAGAGGAATAGAGGCAGGCAGGAAAGAAGAAACCGGCTGGAGGAGGACCCTGAATTCCAGGTGGAAAGGGCGGCCTGGAGAGAGAGGAGGGATCGCTGGATGCGGTATGAAGAAGGGGTAGACAGGGCCTGGCTGGACAACCACCGAAACGAAACGGCGGAGCGGCGGAGGAGAGAGAGTGCGCAACGGGAAGTGTGGCCACCCCTGGGGCGGACACTACCCGAATGCTCCGCCGACACCGAAGACTGGCCGCCGCCGGCGGAGGGGCAGCCCATGGTCTGGCAATAGGGGTGACAATAGGGGTGCCACTTAGGTGGGAGCTACCACACAGGCCGGAGACTGAGGAACGAGCGTCGGCGGAGCCAGAGGCGGGCGACGCTGCCCCGGCGTCGGCGAGGGGCGTGGCCTATCGGGAAAGAGCGGGAATCGGGGACCCAGGCGGGCATATAACGGGCGGCGTGAGGGGAATACGCCGCACAACGCTAGTAATGGCCATGGACCACAGAGTAGTACGATATGCTAGCAGGGGGGAGCGGGAGCAGCAGGGGAGGGCGAAACCCCCCGGGAGGACAGGCTGAGCAGAGAGGGGGAAGCATGGTGGGACAGAGGGGGCTGGGGGAAGGAAGAGTACAAGAAAGCGGGGTGGGTATCGGGGGTGAGAGGAGACGGTGCCCATCATCACTCACACAGCCCAGTGGGGAGGAGAGAGAGACTGGCGGAGACAGGAAATGGCGTGGGATAGGCGGAGACAATCACCACGCCGCGGGGGTCGTAGGAACATCTGCTTGAACCAAACGGGCAGGTCATGTACAGCAGGTCATGTACAGCAGGTCAAAAAATAGCTATAGGTGACAATACATTTTGTACAAACATGAGACTGATGCCAACAACATGAATCTATATGTGCACAGCCCTCTAAGGTATAAGACACCACCACAGTTACTACATCCAAAGTGCTATTATACGTCCTGCTCGTAACCATTCCTCCCCTCTCTGTGCACCTGATACAATGAATGTACACATGCAGTAAAACTCGCCCACTCCCCCCCCTCACCACGCCGCCCACCGGGAACGGCGGAGGGGGAGGCGCCAAGGCGAACGGCGGAGACGAGCCTATATAGAGCGGGCAGGGGGCCGTCAGGGAGGCATTCCGAGCCAAGACACGAGACGGTCAACATTGGAAATTTGCAGACAATAAGAGCAGAAGACATACAGGAGCAGAACGAGATGGCCAACGCCGCCCCCGGGCCACACATCTGTGTGACGTGTAAGATGAACGGGGAAAGCTCCAAGAAGTATGCGTTCAAGAGGAAGGACGGGCTTCAACGCCACATCTCTACCAAGCACCTGAAGACGCAGGTGCACTTAGCCTGCCCGATGAATTGCGGCGTGACGATGCCAGTGTTCCGAAAACCAGAGTTGAGGAACCACGTGAAAGCCAAGCACCCCAACGCGGGCTTCCTGGATGAGTGGCCGCCGGTGGAGGTAGAGGTGGGAGAGACCCCACCGCAGCGGAGGAAGCCGCCGGTGGCACTGTCAGCCGCCACCTCACACCTGCCAGATTACACAATCGGGGAGGAGGGGGACAGCGAGGAGAAGATAATGGAGCCGCCCAAAAAGAAGAAGCGGGGAGCGAAAACGGAGGGGGCAGGAACATCTACAGGCGTCCCCCAGGAGAAGCCCAAGCGGAGGAAATCACTACGGGGGGCAAGGAGGAGACGGAGGAGACGGCGGAAACACCAAAAACGGCAGCGAAAAAACGGAAATTGGTGCAAAAGAAGGTAAAGATTGTGGTGCCTAGGGAGGAGAGTGAGATAGCGGTGGTGGCCTTGACAGCAAGCCCGTCCACCAGCAAAACAGGAGGAAAGAAGAAGAAGAAGGAGCCGGAGGAGGCGGGGGGAAGCCATCGCACGGTGGTCCCGCAGACAGTAAGTGAGGGGCCGGAGAAGAAAAAGGCGGAAGGGAAAACAGAGGCCACCAAAGATGGGGAAGAACAGGCGAAAGGAGGGCGTAAGAAGCATAAGCGTGAGAGCACGGACTCGGCGAAGAAAGAAAAGAAAGAGGAAAGTAAGCGGGGGAAAAAGAAGGAAAAGGAAGAGGAACCGGCGAAGAAGGAGCCAGAGGAGAAGAAGAAGGGGGCGGCAGAAAAAGGACGGGGGGAAAAGAAAAAGGAGGGCGAGAAACCACCGCCGCCGGCGGGGGAGCCAGAGGGGGCCAAGAAACTGGCGGGGGAGCCGAAGGAGACGGCGAAACCAAAGGAGATGGCGAAACCAACGGGGAGTATGCCGTCGGGACCAACAACGGACACGGGGGGGGGGGGATAGCCAGGAGAAGAGGCTCTAAGAAACGGAGGAGTGGAACCGGCGACTGAGTGAACAGCTCGCCGTCCTCACCAGGCTGGCTGGGAAGGGGGAGACGGTGGCGCAGATGACGGCCCGGCTGGCCACGTCAACATTACAGGGAGCACCTTTCGACCCCCTAGCCTTGGGGGTAGGGTTCGAGGAGGAACTCCGTAAAAGACAGGGAGAGGGGCTGGTTCTACACCAGGGACTTGATTACGACGTGGACTATGACGCTATGGGGGGAGGGACGGCGGTGAAATCACCTTCTCACATGGAGGATGGTGCGGAGGACCCGCTGAACACCCCAGCGACCCCAAGGACACTAGGATGGAACTTGGACAAGGGGACGGGGCAGGAAAAGGGAGATGAGGGGGACGAGCCAGAACCAGAGAAGGAGGCGGCGGGGAATGAGGCCAAGCCGGAGGAGGAGGGGGAGGAGGACGAACAGATGACGCCGGCCGGCAACCCGACGGCGGTGAGCGAGAAGGGGGAGAAGAATGGGGACAGTGGGACATCAGATTCGGAGGACGACTCTGGCAGCACCTCCAGTGGTTCCTCCTCCTCCTCCTCCTCCTCGTCCTCTTCATCCTCCTCCGACGAGGAGGACAAGCCGCAACCCACCAAGAGCCAGCAACTGAAGGCAACCTACGTCGCCGAAAAGGCGGAAAGGAGCCGAAAGGGAAGGGAAGGGTAAAAAGCATGGAGAGGAAGAGACAGCTGCTAGAGCAAAAGAACGTGGCGGACGCATTCAATGCGCGGGCGGCGGAGGAGGCCCGGTTGAGAGAGGAGGGGGAGAAAAAGGAGATGGCGGTGGAGGATAAGGACGGGGAGGGGAAGGACATGGCTAATACCTCCTTGAACAACTCAGCTAACTCCGGCACCTCCACCGCATCACATGTCTCGGAGGTTGCAGTGGCGGACACCTCTGCAACCTCAGCCGTATCCAACACCTCGGCATCCTCTACCACGACTCGGGACCCAAATGACACAGCGGAACCAGTGAACATTAGTGGGTCAATGAGCGCAGGTGCAGGGTCGCAGGCCGGGAAGGAGGAGGTGGAGGAGGGGGAACAGAGGAACGGCCGCGACACTCATGCCCTGGGACACGGAGTACCAGGGGCCGAGGAGCTTGGCGGGACTGGCGGCGGCACTACGGGCGGGGCCCCTGGTGGACGAAGAACTGGAGGTCGTCAGCGGGTGCCAGGTCTCAACGGCTCTCGTCACACTACCGTCTGGCGAGGTGGAGGTAGTCCAAATCACCAGGACTGGCTACGCCATCCAGGGAAGTCGACAGACGGAGCAGCCGGAGGGGGCGACATAAAGCAACACAGGGTAAGCAGGAACTTGTGGCTCGGTACCGGGGAAACCAGTACGGGGAACAGGCTGGAGTAAGGAGGAAGGGGGAGGCGGATCTCGGGCCGGTGGGAGTCACTGTAAACGACAACCAGAAATCGAGAGGGAGCTGTAGCAGGGACAGCGGGATCTGCCGGAGGGATGGGGGAGGTTCGGTAGTACAGCGAACCGGGGAACCTGGCGAAGGAGGGCAGTAAAGAAGAGAAGGCGGGAACCTTCACCTTACTTAACAAACGGTAACAATGGGTGCTGTTGATGTTGCAGAAGTGGCCGAGCGGCGTGGATGGACCGGGGGCGAAGGCATCGGGACCGGCAGGGTGCCGAAGGAGATCACGGCCCGGAGGAGAGACCGGACGGGGTACGCCGGAGGCGGCGTAGTGAGGGCGGACGAGCGGCGAGGAAGGGTCGTCTAGACAAAGGAGAGGAGCGGCTACGGCGGCAGACAGAACGCTGTGCCGGAGACAGTATGGAACTGTCTGGAGGACGATCACTATGTACATAAGGCTTAACCATGCTGCAGCCAGCACGGACGGAGGAGGACGCGGAGGCGGCGGAGCAAGGCGGAGAGTAATTATGGCGGCATGCCCAACGCCATGCTGGGGATATTGCGATGTTAATACTATATGACTGTGTACATAAGACTTAACCTATAAGCAAGCGGCGGTGACGGAGGAAGACTTGGCAGCGGCGGACGCAAGGTGGAGAGTAATTATGGCGGCATGCCCAACGCCATGCCGGGGATATTGCGATGATAACATTTAATGACTGTGTACATAAGACTTAACCTATAGGCCTTACGCCATGACTATGTAATGTTGCGATGTAACAAAAAGTAGGGTCAGGAGGGGAGGCAGTGCCCAGTAGGGGGCCCCCCGGTAATCACTTCACATACTAATTAAGTCAGGGCGCCAGGTTACGGCAGAGGGGAACTTAGTTTGGGAGAGTGTAGGGGAGAGTGTAGCGGCGACGGAGGGGGGGCTGTGGGTTCACAGGCCCCCTCCCCCGCCCCGGCGTGAGTTGTATATAAGTTAATAGTTACTACGCCGGACGAGGGAGGAGAAGGTTGGCTCCGCCGCTGATAGAACGGCAGAGTCAGTGGAACACTCGCCGACGCGGAGACGTTCGAAATGGGGGTGTCGGCGAAGATCGCCAGCGCCCAGGATGGAAGGTCTCCGGCGTCGGAGAAACGTCATCATGCTATATAAGCAAGGGGGGGACGGAGGGTTCAGTCAGTCTGGTTTGACGCTTGAAGCAGAGAGGATCTCCGACAAGACTTAGCTGGTGTGGCCAGGGCAATAAAGTATCTCCGGTTCAACTATACTTAACGAGTTCTGTCTCCTTCCTAATTACGGCGGACGCTACAATGCCCTGACCAGAATGGCACAAACTACAGGCGCCAGTGTATACCCTCACCAGAACGCCACCAACTACAGGGGCTAGTGGATACCCTTACCAGAATGCCACAAACTACAGGCGCCAGTGTATACCCTTACCAGAACGCCACAAACTACAGGGGCTAGTTGACACCTTTACCAGAATGTCATAAACTACAGGTGCCGGTGGATACCCTTACCAGAACGCCACAAACTTCAGGCGCCGGAGGACACCCATCCCAGAATGCTACAAACTACAGGGGCCAGTGGATACTCTTACCAGAATTCTACAAACTAAAGGTGGCGTTTGATACCCTTACCAGAACACCACAAACTACAGGCGCCAGTAGATACCTTTACCAGAATGCCACAAACTATAGGGGCCAGTGGATACCCTTACAAGAATGCCACAAACTACAGGTGGCGTTAGATATCCTTACAGAATGCCACAAACTACAGGCAGCGGTGGATACCCTTACCAAAACCCCACAAACTACAGGCAGCGTTGGATACCCTTACCAAAACCCCACAAACGACAGGCGCCGGTGGATATCCTTACTAGAATGCCACAAACTACAGGTGGCGTTAGATACCCTTACCAGAACGAGACAAAGATAAAGAAGTAAACTGAGGCAGACACAGTGTTCTGGATGTAGAGCAGTCAGACCCCATGTCAAACGGGCAGAGTGTCCGTTCCTCTCCACAACCAGAACTTGATACAGACAAGACAGAGACAGACAAGAAGCTGGAAAGCAGCCCGGGTGAAGAGGAAGACAATAATACAAGTTCTACTTGGGAACTAGAGTTAATGGAAGACACATCGCTTGGAGATCCACAGCTCGTTTAACTAAAACTAACAGCCTGCGAAATTTGAACCTAGTGCGGTGGTCCAGAAGGTTTTTTTCCAAGGATTATTCTCGTTCTAAAAGCTGGTATAAGCTGACGTGAAATTTACAGATTTAAAATGATTAATTCTGAGATTCTGACAGTACACAAGATCATTGTTTAGCATAAATTTACCTAGAACTAAGGAACTACCTGCCAGGTATCAGTGTTGTGGAGAGTGAGAGAGGAGAGGGCATCACCTGCTCTGAGTTTTGAGTGCTGGTTCCAAATTGTCCTCAGTATGGCATATATGAGGAACTTGGTGAACAAATCTATAAATGGGTATTCTGGAAATGACAGTTATTAGCTAGAGCGGTTATATCATTCTAATTTTATTCTACAAGGACTGATCGTGACATTCAAATGCTCTTTAACATGGCACGATGAGGTAGGCCCTTCATGGAACCCACCGTCTAGTTAACATTTGCAGAACCCATAGTTGATTTGGTGTGACAAATGTCGCTTTTTTTTCACTGAATTATTAAAATTATAGTAATAAATGGAAGAATATGTTTAGTTGAATGACTTGATCTGAAACAGATTTCTTTACTGACATTACAGCTACAGTGTTAGGCTGCCATATATAATAAGGCACTTTAATCTTTGTTCCCGGACAGTTTGTCGGCTAGTGTAGATGCAATGTTAATTATAACATGTAGCCAGATATCTAAAAATATGGAGCTTGTCCAGGGCTTCGTCAAGTGTAATTGTGACTGTATGTGTGTGAAGGTATTCAGTACGATTCTCTGTTAAAAGTGAGAACCGATTGATTGGGGTATCTATATGGTTTTCATTAGAATTTCTTCTACATTGTGAGGCATATGAAACTCTTTGTATCAGATATTGAATTACAGCTGGTACAAACTAATCGTAGCGTAGAATATGGTGTTATCCCCCTAACTAGGTTCCAGGATATCAGTGGGACAAATTAGGAGCTCGTGAACTATTGAAAGATGGAATAAATTATATTGGTGCAAGAGATGAATGTTTAAATATACTGTATTAAAAAGTAAGATTGGCCGGCTAGGGAATTTTTGGACAGGAGCTGGGTGAGCTCGCACTGACGAACGTAACTTACCTTTGTCAGATTAGGACATATGTCAGCCAATGCATCTAATATGCTTCTAGTGCCCAGTTGTGTAATGCACATCTAGGCTCATGGGCACAACCAGGCTCATGTTGTCCAACCCCTGGTTGTGGAAACTATTCACAGTAACAAAAATGCACGAGAAATTCCCAAGCCAGACTGTAATTTGAGTGACTTTGGGGGGAAATATTTAGTACACTCTAGGTATTGTCACATTATATATCATTGATACGCTATGTACAAATTTCTTCCGGTGGTTCAATAAATCACTTTCATCCCCTTGAATACGTCTACTTTTCCTTTGCCACAGACTGAGGAAGACCTCATGAAGAATCATCATGCCAACCTTCCACTTACACCTGAGGAACGTGCCGTCTGCGGCAGGCAATCTGGATATCCGGCGCTTCTTCAGCTCACTGGATATCCCTAATGGGGGTGTGCAGATAGTTGGAGGTCAGGACGGTAATGCCTTCGTCACCTTCTCCAATTATGAACACCTCCTTGAAGCAACATCATACGATAAAAGATCCTTCATGGGGAACAAGGTGGCTGTTAGTCTTGTCAACGGTGATGACATCAAGGAGGTCGTTGGCAAGATGATGAGTGACCTTGGCGTGCAAAAAGAGACGCCAGAAATCGCCGCTGTCCGGCAGATGGCACGCAGCATGGAATTGCCCTCAGCTATGGGGAGTTCCACAGCACATGACTTTCCTACCCCGAGAGAATCTATGTCAGAGGATACTCTGTGGTTGACACGCCGACGCGCTGCAACACCACCACGGTCATCAGAATACAGCATAATGTATGCTGGAGGGGAAGCCAAGAGGATGCGACCAAGCAGCTATGGACTGGAAGAGGAAAGGTATGCGATGGCCAGGAGTACTTCCCATGGAGATAGACGTTTGATTGAAGGTCAGGAACGGATGCAAAAGGAGCTTGAAATAGAATTAAGAATTGCACAAGATATAGCAGATCAACTTCAGAAAAAGAAAGATAAGATTGAACAAATCAAACAGGGCATCACGAAGGGTCCTACCATGGAGGAACTTAGGTTGCCAGCAACAGCCATGTCCCGAGCAGAGTGGGACAGGAGACAGCCTGAGCGACAACCTGAACCAAGACACAGAGAGATGTTACTAGAACCGTATCAAGGTTTTCCTTGGAGAGCCTTGGACGAGCAAAGATATCCGAGAGAAGAAAAAGAAATGTATCAACGGTTAAGCCCTACAGATGAGCTGAGGTATGATAGATTTGGCCAAACTGAACCCAGGTTCAATCAACCACCGCTACCACCACCGAGAGAGGGTCCCCAGTATGATAGATACAACCAAGAAGGTGCAAGGTACCCTGAACCTAGTCCCTATTATGAAGACCAAAGGCCTGTTGATCACGACAAGTGGCTGAGAAACGCAAATAGAGCCCCACCACAGATGGACCGAGATCCATACAAAGACCGATACAGGCATGAAGACATAAATCACCAGGAGCCTCCTGCTCACCCTAGAATGAGAAACCCCTATGAAGACCAACTGCCAGACATGCATCATGAACACTGGGAAAGGTATCCCGGTCGAGACCAGGCACCTCGGGGGCCACATCCAGCCAGTAACTATAGCACTTCAGCTGCTTATGGTGGAGGCAGTGGTCCCATTCCTCTACCAAGTGTTAGCAGAAGACCTTACGAGATGGCACAGAGCCGACCATTCTTTATCAAGATGTCCAATGTAGATCTTTCCGTGTCAATAAAGCAAATCAGGTGGTTCTTTGCAGGTTATCAGATAACTTACGGAGGTATCCTGATGCAGAAGAATGAGAAACAAGGTACCCAGACAGCTTACATCAAATTTCGTCATCTAGAAGAGGCACGGAACTGCCACTAGAATAATAAGCGTCAGCTAAATGGGAGAGAAGTGAAGATCGAAGTGGTTTCCGAATCTGAGTATGAAGCCACGTTAGCTGCAACTAACGTTCAGGTAGGGAGAGTTGCTCCTGTCCCAAAGGAACTCTCTGCAAAGAAAGAGGCCGCTGTTTCACCCGCTTTCACAGGCAATGTCAAGCGGACGCTATGCTACATAGCATTGAAGGATGTGCCAGAAGATGCAACTGCCACCAGTGTTTGGAAGCAGTTTGGAGGTTCCTCTGGTCATAGTGAGGGCGTCTTGCTGTTTGAGAATAAAGCAGAAGGACAAAGGATGGCATTCGTGGCATACAAGGACCATGACCTCCGCAATGCTGATGTCGCTTTGCATCTTAAAGAATCTGCCTCAGCTTGGACGGACATGGGTGTGTATAGAAGATATGTACAAGCCAAGCCTAACTGTACATTGCATAAAACAACAAAATGGGAAGAAGATGTCGAAATCTCTGAAAACGATAAAGAGATCCTGGATCAGAAAATGGGACAAAACTGACAGAAAGACCAAATCTGATCAAAAGAGGAAGGAGGCTAACCAGCTGATTCTTAACCAGATCTCAAGAAGCCTCTTCCATCTTCAATCCACCACCCCACACGAAGATCTCCAGTTGTCCTACCTCAAGATAAGTTGCCTGCCAGAGGGCACAACTGCCTGCATGGTGTGGTCGTGGCTTGGTGAGGCCGCAGGACCCTGCTGCCGTGTCACTTTGATAACGGGTATAGCACGAGAACCAGTTGCCTTTGCAGCATTTCAAAGTAAATGGGAACGCAACCAAAAAGCTAAAGACTACGCTGTTTCCACCACCATGGGTGCAATGCGAGCACTCCGTTACATAGCACGTGCAGGCAATCTTTCTCATGTCAAGATCTTCAAGTCCACAGATACAGGAATCGATGAGGTCATGACTGACAAGGAGAAGTTAGCCTTGAAGGAGGAGTGGTACCCTCAAAACGAGGGTGAGCACATAGCTGAGGAGACTGTACATATCCTAAAGGTTAGAGGCATAAGTCCACAGAAGTCTGCCTGTAAGGTGTGGGCACAGTTTGGACATTCACAGGGCCCTGTGAAAGAAGTCACGCTTATGGATGAAGGTGAATCTAGGATTGCCTTTGTTAAATTCACTGACCGAGCAGAGTGCGAAGCAGCACAGTGGAAATATCCGTTGTCTAAGATAATTACTGCAGATGAAATGATGAAAATGATTGTCTCGTGTCCATTAGACAAGAAAATCAAGATTTCTGCTCCAAAGGGAGAGCTAATCATGTCACTATGGTTGCGCAAAAAACTGGTCCAAAAACAGCTGGCAAAAGCAACAGATACCAAGGTAGTGATGCCATATAACAATCCTTTTGAGGAGGAGCATGAGAGAGATGCTAGTTCAAAGTCAGCTGAAGACAGAAAAGACATGGAGGAAAAGTAAGAACAAGTCAGCACACTATCCCTGGCGCATTTTGTAAACATAGCAGCAAGAAATGCAGCATTGTCACATTATTAAGTCGCTGCTTCTGAAATTCCAGTAAAACAATGACTGTCAAAGAAAAGGGGATGACCAGGAAATGTGAATCTAAATTGGATTGTATGCCATTTTTGTCAAAGAAGCAGAGTGGATTACATATGGGAGTCGCTTAAAAGTGTAGGCCTATGTTGATCATTGTAATACTGTATCCCCATTAATTTATGCTGTTGAGAGGATGAAAACGGCAGATGAATTGTAAAAAACTGGTTTCTGTCAGTAAAAGTTGATTGCACGCATTTTCCCAGACCTTAGATAAGTGTTTTAACTGTGGCAGCAATCTGATGTGGTTAAGGTCATGAGTTCCATATTAGATGTGAACGTCAGTGTTTTTGATGATCTTCGCTGATGTTTAAACATTCAGAAAGGGGTCATTTAGCACTGCTGACCCTGGAAATAGTAAACTTATCATGATGAAAGTATCTTATACCTGTATGTACAGACTGATTTATGATTGCTTTAACTAGTTTCAACATGGGTTAGTGCTAGTGTATTTGTAGATTCAATTTTACTTTCTATTTGCAAGAGAAAAGGGTAGTCATTTAACATTAGGCATTTTATACAGAATTAGATACCAAATGACATTGTGACTGCAGAGGATGAGATGAATTGAGCACCTGGAGATGAAAGATTGACTTTATGCAACATGTTAGCACAACAAATTAGGAATCTGGAAACTCTTCAAAGACAGGCTGAATGATATTCAAGCATGGTATGAAGGTGCATACATTGAGGATGTACACACCAGTCATCATTAGAGGTTGCCATATTCAAGGGGTTTCTATGAACTGCTACTATCCTCACACTGTCACCACTAAGTCATGCATATGTACAAGTCACATAATACATTAAGAATTCCTCCTAATAGCCCCTTAATGACTAGCAAGTTACTTACTAAAAGGATATGTGGAGCATAATCCTTGCGTTTCCTGGAATGGTGTGTTGAAAACTGCACAACCTGAAAGTGTTAACGCTTCCACATGGACTAATGGGTACATCATATCAGAGTCACTGTCCTCTGCTATGAGCACAGACATTGGATGTAGTTCATATCTTAAAAGATGTAACAGACTAGCAATACCTGAAACATAAAGGTTATGCTCTTAAAGGTGAAATATTCATGAGTAACTGAAAACCCTTATACCTACAAGAGTAGACTCTTAACATTGTGAGGTATGGATAACTGGGCCCACGGTGCTATATAAGCTACTATGTAGCCAAATGTGCTGCGTGTCACAGACATCCATAAGAAGGTGAATTACATACCCACGCCCCAAACTTTGAACCAATCATGTCAATTAATGTCTACCCTTGTGTTGAGATGATGAAACTATGTTGTTACCGTATGTACGAATCCTCTATTGTTCAATAAAAACACCTTAGAATATGATGCTCATCTCCTTTCCCTTTGTCACAGACTGGTCCCCATCTTATGAAGAATAAGCATGGCAACCGTTCACCTGCACCTGCAGAACGTGCCACCTGAGGCAGGCACTGCAGACATCCGCCGCCTCTTCCACCTCTTTGACATCCCGAATGGGGGAGTGCAGATAGTCGGGGGCCCTACGGGTGAAGCCTTTGTCACTTTCTCCACTTATGAAGACCTTCTCAAAGCAACATCATTAAAACAGAGCTACATCATGGGGAGGCAGTTGTCAATCAATCTTGTCAACGGGGAAGAAGTTGAGAGGATAATCGACAACATGAAGGATGAACTAGTTGTACGAATCAGACCCATGGACATAATGCGTACCCAAGGGAGGTCGCAGAGCAGAGAACCACCAACATCCTGGGGGCTTGCGGCACCAAGAGAGTACACGCCAGCAACAGAGTTTCCCTCACACTCAAACGACCCGTGGGAAAAGCACAGACGGGATCCAGCCCCAAACCCTTTAACTGAGTACAGCCGCAGCAATGTGTATGCTGGAGGGAAACCTGAGACAATGGGACACAGCAGCTACCAACAACATGGGGAATGGTACCCTAGTAGTAGGGAGGGATCAAGAAGAGGATTGGATGATACACAGGAAAAGCTGCGAATGGAAATCGAAATTGAAGAACGCATTGCCCGTGAACTACAGGATCAAGTCAGAAGAAAAAAAGAGATGATTGAAAAGCGCAGACTGGATGCAACACCACTACAGGAACCTGGGTACAGCTACAGCGGTGTGTATGCTGGGGGGGAACCCAAGAGGATGCGACATGACAGCTACCAACCAGACGAGGGAAGCTACTACAACAGTCCCAGTACCTTTAATGCTGATGGAGGTTCAGAAAACCTTCAGATGGAACTCGAAATGGAACTGCAACGTGCACAAGAAATAAAGGATCAACTAAACAGAAATAAAGAGAAGATCCAGAGACTAAAACAAGGCATCATAAAGGACGATGGTATTACACAGCTAAGTACTAATCCCGTTGTAGGAGAAGCTCCAACAGCCCAGATGGCAGGCTCTGGATCAGAGTGGTCAAAAAGGCAGTCTCAGCTGCAAACACAGTCAACACAGCAGTACCAGACAGAAGCAGTTCCACCAGCAGCACCACAAGCTTATTCCACCACACCCATAGCAGACACAAGATATCAATATCAAGGACAAGAGGCATACGACAACTATCCATGCCAACCAGTACAAGAAAGTTATGATAGGGTTCAACAACCAGCAACATATGATAGCCAGGGTGACTGGTATAATCATGAAGTAGCAAACTACACTAGATCAACTCCCTACTATGAAGACCAAAGGTATAGTGGTAGAAATGATGGATATAACCAGGGAGGTACAATGTACCCAGGACCAAGTCCGTATGGAGACCAAACCTATGCGGGACATACTGGAGGATATGGGTACAAAGACCCATGGTATCATGAGCCTAGTCCCAACTATAAAGAGCAATCACCACACACCAACCCTGAATATGTAAGACAGAATAAGAAGAAAAGTGGTAATCCATTTGGTCCTGGTCGAAATACATCGAAGCCAAAGTTGATTCCTCAACTTGCAGAGTTGAGGAATCAACATAAAAAGTCAACCCTCCATCCTGACCGTCCCAAACGTCCAAATGTGACCGTAAGGCCCAGATCAAAGGAATGTTCATCTCCCTATTCAGGCAGCATCAAGCAGGCTCTCTATTTCATTTCCTTGAAAGAAGCAGCTGCAACAGCCTCAAGTGTGTGGGCACAGTGTGGAGGTTCAAGTGGGCGTAGTGTAGGGGTCCTGCTCTTAGACAGGGAGGACGAATGGAAGAAACCTGAAGCATTTGTGGCATACGAGAATTATTATGACAGAAATTCCGAAATATCTCTCCGAGAAGGGGCTAGTGATTGGACTGATCGGAGTGTGTACAGAAGGCTTAGTAATATTCCATTTCCATATAAGCTGTACAAAACCACACCAACTGGAGAAGATGTCGAGGTCTCTGATGATGAGAAAGCCTTGTTTGCACAGGACTTCCTCTTGAAATCATCGCCGACCTATGCAGCCAACAAGACTGAAAAAGAGAGGGAATCGGAGCAGCCAATTCTGAATGAGATCTCCAGAAGTCTCTTTGACATTACATCCACAGAGGCAAATGAGCGACTCATCATCCCAGACTCTGAAGAAAACAAACTGGATGGTGGTGAATGTCAACCCTGCTACCTGCGCCTGGACGGCCTGCCCCCAGGCATCACCGCCCGTGAGGTGTGGGATTGGTTTGGTGCGGCCACAGGACCCTGCTCCCGTGTCACTTTGACTTTGACAAAGCAAGCACCAAAAACTAAAGTTGCATTTGTATCTTTCAGGGATCAAAGCTGTAAACTAGAAGCCTATAAATACAATCAGTCCAAGACAATGACTCAAAAAGAAGCATTTGATGAGATGGCTGACAAGAGTATCATAGTTGTCGAGACTACAGATGGAATTCTGCATGAGAAGGGGTTGAAACCCCCATCAGGAAATCATATCCTTAAGATTGAAGATGCAGATTGGACAGGCTCTGTTTGCAAGATGTGGTTGGAATGGTTTGGAGGTGCACAGGGCCCTGTTCAGAGTGTCACTGTAATGGAGACTGGTAGAACGAGGACTGCCTTCATTAAATTTTGTGACCCATTGACGTGCCAGACAGAAAAGGCAAAACATGTCTTTTCTGAGATAATCTCTGAGACCGAAATGCTAAAACTCCTTGCCATTTGTCCTTATGATAAATACATCAAAACCTCAAACCTAAGAGGTGACCGCATGATGTCCAAAAAGGACCGAGCTAAGTTAAAAGCAAGGTTCCCTCCAACAAAGATGCAGACATATGCCAAAGAGAAAGTCAGTACATCGAGGCTGACACCAGTGGGAAACCAGCAGAAGCAAACAGGCTGGGAAGGCCAACATGACTCTGAAGACCAACAGTCAGATGACAACAGCAAAAAGGAAGACAGGAAATCTACCTACACATCAGAGGAAAATATTACAAGTACAATTTCAGTGCTAGAGGAGAATACAGACAGGAAAACCACTGAGGACCATCCAGCAACTATCAGTGATGAAAAGCAAAGGAAGACCTCTGATGAAGCCTCAATAGGAAATGCTGCGATTACAGCTTCAATATTGGGAGAAAATTCAGACAGAGAAGAAACTGTAGAGAAAGAAGCATACATATATATCAGTGATGAGGAGGATGACGAGAGGTCTGACCACCCTTCAAAGGGTAATAGTCCATGTACTGTATCAAAGCCAGAGGAAACCACACAGGGGGAAGATGTCACAGAACCAATTGGAAGAACAGAGACAAAGTTCACAGAACCAATTGGAGGTACAGAGACAAAGTTCACAGAACCAGTCCGAAGTACAAAGACAAAGTTCACAGAACCAATCGGAAGTACAGAGGCAAAGTTCACAGAACCAATTGGAAGTACACAAACAAAGTTCACAGAACCAATTGGAAGTACACAGACAAAGTTCTTCCTTCAGATACCAGGTATAACTAAGCGCATTACTGCCTGTAAGGTCTGGGATTGGTTTGGTGGACCAGAAGGCTTAGTCACACGTGTTACTCTAGTCCCAAAGGCTGGTGATTGGAGTGGACAAGCCTATGTGGAATTTAAGGATCAAGATGCACGAGATGAAGCTTTGAAACAGTATCAAAGTTCAAAAGTCATGACCGAACAGGAAGTGCTCTGTATCTTAGCTGCCCATGCCTGCAGAACTTTAACAGATATCTTCGAGTCATCAGTTTCAGGAGAAGACCGAATGTTGACAACAGAGGAACGAGAGATTATCAGGAATAAGGTTTACTCAGTAGACATTCCAAAGGGTAATGTCAATGAGAAATATGCAGAAGGGAAAGGATCAACTACCAGTGCTGAAGAGGGGAAAGATACTACTGCCCACACACTGGACGTAAAAGAGCAAAGTGAATTGAAGGATCCAGAACCTACTGGAGACATAGAAGAGGTTGAAAATACAGATACAAAGTTTTTCCTTCAGATACCAAACTTAAATAAAGCAGTTACAGCCTCTAGGGTTTGGTCATGGTTTGGTGGAGCCCGTGGCCCCCTGCCTGGGGTGACACTTGTTCAGCAAGCCTATGGACGCAACAAAGATGCCTATGTGGAATTTTCAGATCGAGCAGCGCGGAACGCTGTAAAGTTAGCATATAAAGATGCCGTGGATTTGAATGAAAAGGCCATGCTCCACATCTTAGCTGCAGCTTGTAAGTCTAATGCTGGAATCTTCCAGTCCTCAGAAAGGGGAGGGGACAGACTATTGACAATGATTGAAAGAGACCTGATCAAGAAACAAGCATTTCAAGATAAAATCCAAAGTGCTACACCGCCAGGAGTTAGTGTAGGGACCCACTCAGTGGAGGAAAAGATTGATGAGAAAGCTCGTCAAGAAGGTCATTTGTCATCAAGCAGTGGCCTAGCAAGGCAAGGAACAGGAGAAAATGTGGCCAAGTACAGTGAGCTGAACGATGTCAATCAGGTTCCTAACTCTCATCTGCCATCACAAAGTCAGAAGCCAAAATTACTTCAGCAGTTTGATTATGAATACCTGCACCTTACTGACCTGAAACCTGAGGTGACAGCGTACATGCTCAGTCTGCAGTACAGGCCATGCTGTGGGGTCACCCTCATCAAGAACCCACTCGGCCAATCTGTGGCCGCTTATATCGCGTTTGAGCGCAAAGCTAATCCCAAAGCGAATGTATGGCAGAGGACAAGGGACCGTGAATTGGCTGATCTAGAACTTCATTATGAAATATACGAGGACACAGGGAGGCTGGGAGACCGGCTCATCACGCTTGAGGAAAGGAATGAGTTAATTGAGCATGTGAAACACAGCTCTCGGCTGACCTGGTAAAAGGAAAAACACTAAAGGAGATGATCTAATACCGGAGCAGAGCTCTTAAGATGGGGATGTATCTGTGAGACTGTTAACAAGAACTGCGTATTTCCTCATGACAAAATGGTGTTTTGAAAAGTTATGATCAGTTAACCCTATGAGGTTGGCTTAATGCATATTTGTATCATGCCCTGGTTATCATGATGCATGACTGCAGCCCTGGTGGGGAACTCTCCAATACTGCATTCAAGCATCATGCGTGCCTACCCTATGGGGTTGAGAGACGCCAGAAAGAGCCGCATGATACACCAATGCAGCACCGGCAAGTTAATTGCTGGGGTTGCATTGGTGCATCATGACGACAAATGTTATCTTTTAGGGACATGCCATTCTTGTAGGGTTAAGCATCTTGCCTCATGACAAGATGATGTTTGTGTGAAGTCCAGAACCAAGAATCCTCACAGATTCAGAACAGTGAACTTGATAGAACTTGGTTACAAATAGTAACTATTGTATTTAGCAGGCTGTACTTTTATCAAATAGGACACAATTGGTGAATAAAGACTGTCCTCTCGTCAGACCTCATGGCAGAATAATGTCCAGTATTCTAAATGTGAGAGAATGGCAAGAAAGGGGTGTGCATGTCTTGGCATTTCATGTTCTCCTGTTCAGTTGGCTGTAGTGATTTCTGACAAAGATAACTGGTGTCATCTCTGACAGAAATTGATGTAAACTATTTCTATGTATTTTTCCACAGTGTGCATCATGTTGCAGATATGAAATATTGCTTGAAAAGTTCAGATTATGGTTTATGGTCTAAAAATAATGTGGTAAATTGAGTTTGTATTTGCAAAGTATTCATGTCTTGGTGGTATGTGAGGGATACTATAAATGGAAAAGAGTGGCCTATTTGAACCGTATGTGTTATATGTAGCTACCTCTTGGTGGTTACTATGGAGGCTGTGTGGCTGAAGATATCACACCAACATTAGTCTAACCTTCATGATAGCAGCAGTGAATGTATCAATGTAGAAAATTGGTGTAGCATTGAAACATGCATGTTTTCAAAATATAGTTTGTCTACAATATGTCTAGCAGTTACTCATTGAAGCTATACCTAGGTACTGTGTTATATAATCAACTCCAGCTTTATCAATGTCTACTGTGTATATGTTACAAAGGTGGTATTAATGTCTCAATATGACAAAGATACAAGGCTACAAATTCATTTATTTACCCGGAAACTCCATATGGGGCCAGGCCCTGTCTTACAGCTCATGTGGCAAACTCAAAGCACAGTGATTCAATCAGATGATTTGGAATTCCTTACTGGAATATATGCTGTATTGTAGTAAATATACAACTGTACATAGCGTTTGTAAAAGAGCTGTGGTAAGGAATTTACACTACTATATGTGATGACTTCAAGATGAGTAAATTCAGATATTGTGACCTTGTTTCAAGAAACACTCTAAGGACAATTAATACTATTGGTATAATTATTTAAGTTAGACTGAGATGTGAACATTTAAGTGTTACCAAATGTATCAACACATTGCATGATTCGCCAACTAGGATTCCTACATGTGTCATTGGTGAAGGTGGCTGCCTGTCACAGGGTGTCGTTCTATGGACGGTCACTGAAGGAGCTGTAGTTCACACACCCATATAATGATACCATACAGTTGTACTGGTGTCCTATCCAGCACTACCAAACATGGTTTGGTGGTGTTCAGTCAGACTACATCCCTACATGAACATTGCACCACCCCACCGAATAGGGTTGTCTAGTCTGCACTGGGACTGAACTGTGTCTAGCACAAGGTTAAACTGGTACTCTACTTGTTGCTTGCACTGACCGATGGAGTTGGTCATATGGATTGTGTATTCTGCATAGTGTGTATATAAACCATAGTTTGTGAGGAGCAACCCCAGGTACAGAAATAAAAACACCTTAACGATTGTTCACTATATATGTATGTCTTGAGTTTCTCCAGTAAATAGACAACGGTTCACAAGTTGTAGTCATTTGAGTAGAGGGGGGGGTGCGTATATCACGAGGCCGTAGGCCGAATGAACTGCGGCATCCCCTTCAACAAGTGAAATAACCGTTCAACAGACTAAAGCAAGTGTGCCTTTGTATTTATTTTTTCATCTTTGATCCAATTTTCAAAAGTATGGTAGGGGGAAGCCTAAGAAGACATTTTCTAGGTCATTCAAATGTAAATAAACCGTGATTTTTGCTGTGAAATACGACAGTTGGTTATTTGATGGGGGGGTTAAATACGACGCTCTTTGGCACATACATTTACTGCCAGTCCTCAGTAATCCAGCACCCTTGATAACCTGGCCGCTTCAATAGTCTGGCTGATTCAGCGTCCAGTCATGTTTGTCTGAAACAGGGGTGGTCAGTGTATTGAGGTTCCAACCAACATTGTCATTGGTTTGGGTAATATTAGATAGAACTACTGTAAACATATACATTTTCTTGAAATTGCTAAAAAAAAAATTAAAATGTACACTTTCGCCTGTATTTAAAATCCCAAATTGTGGAATTTGATAGGCATATAACTCCTAATGAATATTCACAGAAATTATGTTTTTGTCAATTTTCATTTCCGAGAAATTTCAGTAAATATGTACAGAGCAAAATAAAATATGTTTGATATAGTGACCAGCTGACCTACACACCTACTTACCCTTACCCCCTCATCCAGCATTTGCCTACAAAACCACCATGCAGGTTGCTAGTTCCAGGACTTAGGCTCAAACTCCAAAATTAGCAACAATTTTAACTGTTCATCATTACACGGATATGAAGATGTAACTGGACATTGTAGAAATAACATATAACCCAAATCAATGCCATATCAAAATCACACCAGGTGCCATCAACCTCCTTACTTAACAGCAATTTAGTATAACTTGGGATAATTAATAATCCTCCTGTTAATTAGAATCAGTTTAAAGATATACAGTATTCAGCGTAATAAGTGTAATTAAAATTATTTTTATGGCGTTTTAGTACGTGAGAGTTCTAGTCTGAAAATTCCCTAAAAAGGTGGGGGATGCTTATACGTTGAATATGGTATTTAATGTTGGAAACCTTTCTATACATACCCTATTCAACGTAAGTAGTGTACATATCCCATATTCAGGCTGATAAGTAGACTACAATTAACCCAACATACCTCAATTAGTCTATTTAGCGCCATGTTATAATTACGCTTACCATATTCAACGCAAAAAGCACCCTCTCCCTAATAAACGCCCCCTCCTTTTTTGAGGCATTTTTGGACTAGGACAAAGGGTCAAACTTCACGATTTAAACATTTAAACTCTTTAAGTACTAAAAACGCCATTAAACTTTTTTTATAAGCGCCGAGGGCGCTTATTACGTCAAATAGGGTAATAATGTAATTATGATTTATACTCACGGGTGCAGTATGAGCCAAGCTAGACCTCATCTACACATACAGAAAGTGAGGAAAGGTTGGCACTTACGGAGAAGTAGCACCAACAAGATTTATATTTAGATGAGCCATTTGGCCATATTCTGTCCATTTGAGTCTAAGTCTAAATATAAAGTACTGTATGTGTAATTTGTATGTTGAAAAGATGTGCTAATAGAACATATGAAACTTAGATTTCTTTTGTTATATTTAGTGCCACAGTTCAGTGCAATGAGCTTGAACCATGGCTTTGTAAAAGTCAAATTTGTTGAATAAAACTCCTCAGAATATGACGGTCATCTCCTTTCCCTTTGTCACAGACTGGTCAAGAGCTGAAGAATCACCATGGCGACAGTTCACCTACACCTACAGAACTTGCCCCCTGAGGCAGGGGCCGCAGAAATCAAGCGTTTCTTCAGCAATTTAACTATCCCTGACGGAGGTATACAAATAGTTGGGGGATTTAATGGTGAAGCCTTCGTCACCTTCTCCAACAATGAAGACCTCCTCAGTGCAACAGCATACGACAAAAGCTACCTCATGGGGAGGCAGATTTTGCTGAATCTTGTCAACAGTGATGATATCGAGAAGATAATCGACAACATGAAGCATGAGCTAGTAGCAGAAATAACGCAGAGCCAACAACCATCACAGAGCAGAGAACCACCCACATCCTGGGAAACGGCTGCACCACAAGAGTACACCTCACCGATGGAGTTTCCCTCAGCCTCAAAAGAACCTTCCTGGCAGAAACGCCAATTGGATGCAGCACCAGCCCAGGTACCTGAATACAGCCACAGCGGTGTGTATGCTGGGGGGGAACCCAAGAGGATGCGACATGACAGCTACCAACCAGACGAGGGAAGCTACTACAACAGTGCCAGTACCTTTAATGCTGATGGAGGTGCAGAAAACCTACAGATGGAACTCGAAAAGGAAGAGAAACTTACTCAAGAAATGATTGATCAACTGAGGAGACATAATGAGAAGATTCAGAGGCTAAAACAAGGTATCGTAGGTCAGGGCAATGTTGGAGAAACTCCAACAGCCGGTTCTGGAAACGAGTGGTTGAGACATCAGTCTCAGATGCAAGCAGGACAGTCAAGACCTCCGTACCAGGGACCACTCCACCCACCAGCATACCAAGGTTATCCCACTGGACCCAGATACCACAGTCAAGGACAAGGCCCACAGATGTTCCACAGGGCTCGGCCACCACCACCATTTGGTGGTCAGTATCACCATGATGTAGGCAACTACCCTGAACCACCTCCTTACTATGGTGACCAATGGTACGGTGGTCACAATGAAGGATACAACCAGCGAGGTGCAAGGCACCCTAGACCAGGGGCTCAATACAGGTGGACTAGACCAAACAAAATGCAGATACGCCCTGCAGGATACAATGTGAGCGGTCCAAGATTCCCTGGACCCAGTGCCAACCAACAGCCACCAGGCATGAATACCGGAATGCCACCGGGAATGAATACCGGAATGCCACCAGGCATGAATACGGAAATGCCACCAGGAATGCTCTCGAAAAATCAGAGAAAGAAACTAAATAAAATTAAAAAGATTCAGGGGGAAAACGCCTGGAGGAAAACACCTGGAGACATGAGAGATAGCAATCATGGCTTTGTCAAAGTGTCAAATGTGGATCAGTCTGTGACAGCTGCAGAAATCAGGCAGTTTTTTGCCGGCTTTCAAATTGGTCCAGGTGGGCTGAAAATGAAGAAGAACGACGATCAAGACACATTCACTGTCTACATTGAGTTTGTCCAGCTTGAAGATGTTCAAGACTGCTACAAAAATAACAAACGTCTGCTCAAGGAGAGAGAAATTTTAATTGAAGAAATTTCTGAATCAGATTTTGATGCTCAAGATCTAAATTACCCCGGATCAGCCCCCCTGCAATCTGCAAAATCTGCTCAGAAGCCGGCAACCTCCAAAGCGCCAGTGAAAACTAAGGCACCTGGTGGACAAACACCTCTATATCTCGTAAAAAGAGTCTGCTCCCCGTATTCAGGCAGCATCAAGCAGGCTCTCTATTTCATATCAATAAAGAGGTTACCAGAAGATGCATCAGCTGGGAGTGTGTGGGCACAGTTTGGAGGCTCTAGTGGACGTAGTGTAGGGGTCTTGTTGATAGACAAGAAAGGAACTGCTCCTGCCAAGGAAGCATTTGTGGCATATGAAAACTATTATGACCGGAATTCTGCTATCCCCCTTCATGTAGGGGCAAGAGATTGGCTGGACAGGCAGGTATATTCAAAGTTTGCTGATATGTCACCGGATGAATGTAAAATGTACAAAACTACTCCAACTGGAGAAGATGTAGAACTCTCTGATGATGAGCTAGCCCTACTTGGACAGCAATTTCTGTCAAGAACATTCAGGCTGAAAGGAACACACATGACTGATAAGCAGAGGGAGGCTGAGCAGCCAAGTCTCAATGAAATCTCCAAACGCCTCTTTGGCCTTACATCCACCGAAGTAGCTCAGCAAGTAACTGTTCCATCTGAGCCCTGTGTACCAGAACTCTGCTACCTGCGTTTGGACTGCCTGCCCCCAAGCCTCAATCCCCGTGACGTGTGGGAGTGGTTTGGTGGGGCATCAGGACCCTGCCTACATGTCACTCTAACAATGTTCTATGGTAAGGATGCACCCAAAACAAAAATCGCATACGTGGCTTTCAAAAATCGTAACAGCCTTGAAGCAGAAAGGTACAAGTACAGTCGGTCCGAGACCTTGACCGAGAGGGAAGCAGCGGCTGACATGGCCACCCCAGGTATGGCAGTCATCGAGTCGACAGATGAACTTGTGAAAAGAGCAGAGGCTGTGTCATCTCCGTATTCAGGGAACATCAAGCAGGCTCTCTACTTCACATCCTTGAGGTTCGTAGCAGATACTGCAACTCCCACGAGCATCTGGAGAAAGTTCCATGGAGGGTCCAGCGGACACAGTGTAGGGGTCCTGTTTTTGGAGAAAAAAGAAGTTGGAGCTCCAAGCGAAGCATATGTGGCATATGAAAACTATTATTACAGAAATTCTGGAATCTCTCGCATCAAAGGGGCTAGTGACTGGACAGACAGGGCTGTATACGAGAGGTTTGCTAATGCCTCATCAGCATTCAAAATGTACAAAACTCAAGAGAATGGACCAGATGTAGAACTCTCTGATGATGAGAGAGCCTTGTTTGCACAGGACTTCCTCTTGAAATCATCGCCGACCTATGCAGCCAACAAGAGTGAAAAGGAGAGGGAATCTGAGCAGCCAATTCTCAATGAGATCTCCAGAAGTCTCTTTGACATCACATCGACAGAAGCCAATCAGCAACTTAAAATCCCAGACTCAAGAGAAAACACAGATGGTGAGTGTCAACCCTGCTACCTGCGCATGGATTGCCTGCCCCCTGACATCAATGCCCGAGAAGTGTGGGATTGGTTTGGTGCCACATCTGGACCCTGCACCCATGTCACTTTGACAAAGTATTACGATAAAGATGCGCCCAAAACAAAAATTGCATACGCTGCTTTCAGCGATCAAAACCGGTGTAAAGAAGAAATGCTTAAATACAGACAGTCCAGGATCATGACTCAAAAGGAAGTGTTCAATGAGGTCGCTGACAAGAATATGAGAATAGTTGAGTGTTCAGAAGAACTCGAGACAAAGGAGGAATATCAAGTGGATCTCAAAGCCAAATCCTCTGTTTATGTTTTGAAAATTAACGACATAGGCAGCAAACTATCCTCCTCCAAGTTGTGGACAGGGTGGTTTGGAGGTCAAAGTGGCCATGCCCAGGCTGTCACTGTAATGGACGATAGTAGAACCAGAACTGGCTTTGTGATGTTTCGGGACGAAATGAAGTGCAAAGCAGCAAAGGTGAAACATCAGTTCTCTGAGGTCATTTCTGAAGCTGAGATGCAGAAACTATTTGCCTGGTGTCCTCCCACTGGTCCTCTTGATCAGAGTATAATAACTTCAAACGCAATAGGAGATCGTATCATGTCCAAAATGGAGCGGTATGCACTAAAGGAAAAATTCCCCAGGGTGAAGAAACAAACCAATGCCAAAAAGGAAGAGGAAGGCAAGACTGCTGAGCACACACCACTGACATGCACAGATAAACACACAGACAAGGAGAAAGAAGTTAACATGATCAGTGGATATATAGAGAGGAAAGACACAGTAGACAAGCAAGTAGATGCAAAGGAAAGTCAGCCATCTGATAGTAACAAGGCAGGAAATGCAGCTAGTACTGCATTTAAAATAGGAGGAAATATGGACAGTAAAGAAACTGTACAAATGCAAGTAGATGTCAATGATGAAAAGGAGTCAAGCAACAATCCTGTGTCAAAACCAGAGAAAAGCGCAGACCAGGAAAATGTCACAAAACCAAAGGCAATGGCTGACACAGAGCCAGCTCTATGTGTTGGAGGTGCAGAGACAAAGTTCTTCCTTCAGATACCAGGTTTAACTCTGCGCATCAAACCTGGTAAGGTCTGGTCATGGTTTAGTGGACGTGAGGCCTCGGTCCCCCCTGCAGTCCCGCGTGTTACTGTAGTCCCAAAGGTCGGCAATCTGCTTGGACAAGCTTATGTTGAATTCACTGATGCAGCAGCATGCGATGCGGCATTGTCACATCACCAAGGTTCAAAAGTTATCCTTGAGCATGAAGTGATCTGCATTCTAGCTGACCATGCCCTTAGCAGTTCAAAAGATATCCTTCAGGCATCGGCTTTGGGAGTGGACAGACCACTGACTGTAGAAGAACGGGAACTGATCATCAAGGAAGCCTATCCACAAGGGATTCCAAAGAGAACCACATATGCCACGGACTTAGCAGAGAAAGACTCAGCTGGAAAAAGCAGTGATGAGGAGGATGACAGCACTTCTAGAAGGGACACAATCCAGACAAAGCTGGAAACAAAGTTCTTCCTTAAGATACCAAATTTAAGTCCAAATGTCTCAGCCTGTAAGGTTTGGTCCTGGTTCGGTGGAGTGCGTGGCCCTCTTCCTGGTGTTACGATGTTTCAGCAAGCTGCAGGGATGAAAAAAGATGCTTATGTGCAATTTGCTGATGAAGGAGCACGCCGGGCTGTAAAGGCACAATACTGTGGGTCATGTGATTTGGATGAACAGACCATGAGGCACATCTTAGGAGAAGCTTGTAGGTCCGATATAATCATCTCGCAGTCATCAATAGGAACAGGAGACAGACTCTTGACATTGGGTGAAAAGGAACTCATTAAGAACCAAGTGTTTTCACAGACAACTCAGGATGGGGCATCATCACAAAAAGGTCGTCCAGAGGAGAATGCCACCGACCTGCAAGCCACTGCAGCAGATGTGCCCATGGATGAGGAGCCAAGTGGAAGTCAGAAGCCAAAATTACTACAGAAGTGTGATTATGAGTACGTGCACCTCACTGATCTGAAACCTGAGGTGACAGCGTACATGCTCAGTCTGCAGTACAGGCCATGCTGTGGGGTCACCCTCATCAAGAACCCACTCGGCCAATCTGTGGCCGCTTATATCGCGTACGAGCCCAAGGCTAATCCCAAAGCGAAGGTATGGCAGAAGACAAGGGACCGTGAGCTGGCTGGTCTGGACATTACTTATGAGATATACGAGAACACAGGGAGGCTGGGAGACCGGCTCATCACACTGCTGGAAAGGCAAGAGTTCCGTTCCACTGTAAGATACAACTCTGGAACCAAGTGTTAGGAGGCCAAAGTTGAGGGGAAGATGTAGATTTATAAATCCACACAGGGTCAGCTTATAGCTGGGAGTAAAGAGTGCTGCTGAATGATGTACATAGTGTAACTGTACCTTGTTTTTTTTCAGTTGATGACCTAGCTGTGTCATCGTACCAAGGTTCTACGATTACATCACAGCATTTAAACCTTTATGGACAAATGTCGCTAAAAGATCACATTTGTCGGCATGATGCACCAATGCAGCCCCGGCGAGTAACTCGCCAGTGCTGCATTGGTGTATGATGCCAACCCTCTGAGAGTGTATCAACTCCATAGGGTCAGCATGATGCATATATGCAGCTTTGGTCAGTTGTTGGTCAGGGATGCAGTCATGCATCATGATGACGAAGGGTATGGTGCACCATGACGTCTTTAAAGTGTCAAGCACAGAGCCTAGAAATGGTCAGTACTAATAACTGTTCTAAAGGTTAAAAACAACTAGATTAGTTACAAATAGATGGTTCTACACACAAGCAAGAAGAGCAAATATATAAAAGAAGAAAGACTGGGCAAACAAGGCAAATTGCTGTCATAAAATGAAACCCTCCTGTTGTGTGCAGTATTTCTGACAGTTTGCTTCCAATGTACGGCTTATTAAAATCAGGTGACAAGAAATGATAGCACATGTATACCTTGGCATCTAATGTTCAATTTCTGAAATACTTCTATGATAGATCTAGATATATGTATTGAGAGTAATGGCTGTAGGATGCTGCATGCAGATATATGATCATTAACATCATGATTGCAGCACTGATTTATAGATTTGGCGTCTGTTCCAGCTTAGAAGTAATTGTGTCTGAAGATACAATGTAATACCAACATTCATCTGGGATAGTCCTGATTTTACAGTTTGTATACAGGAACATCATGTTTAGATAGACATTTGGCTCATTGAAACATAATATGTATGTGATGTCAGGTTTCATCAATATCTACATTATGCATCCTCAGAACTAGCTTATGTATAGAAAATATCCTTTCTGGGGGTAGTTAAGTAGTTAACATTTAACAATTTAGAAATCAGTTTGCATTTCTTTCCTCAATTTTGAGGCAATGTTGGTATAAAACATGACTTTTGCCAGTCAAACTGAGGTGTTACAAAGTGTATCAACAAACACTGATTGCATTATCAACTGTGGTACAAACACCTGTCATTGGTGGACACTGCTGCCCGCACCTGGCAGTGGCTATATGGACAAGATACTGAAAGGATCAAGGTGTCACACACCCATTTAATGTTACCATACTGTCATGTTGTGTCTCCAGCACTACCAAACCTGGTGTCCTATCCTCGGCACTACCACGCCTGGTTTAGTGGTAACAAAGACTACATCCCTACATAGCATGGCACCAACCCACCGAGTTGGGTTCTGTTCTAAGTACATTGACTGGACTTGAAGTGGTACTCTACTCGATTTGGAATCCATTCTACATTCTGCAACCATATCGTGTGTATGGCGCTTAGTTTGTGAGGGGCAACCCCAGGTACAGAAATAAAAACACATTAACGATTGTTCACTATTAGTGCCTTGATCTCAGTTTCTTCAGCGAATCACTTTATTATTTCTCCATTTTCACTAATCACCAGCTTTTCTAACATCTATTGAAAAATAAATACCAGTACAAGGAAATAATGGTCTATAGATTTGTATTTGCCAATAATTTGTTACCTCACATTCAATTTGAAATTCACAAAAGAAGGAGTCAAATTAATTTTCTTACGAAACTAGAAATAAATTTACAGAAATATTTTTGGAAAATAAATCCATAGACCATGAATTATATTGGGATGACCTTGCACTATATTCCGCAATAAAGACAACTTCTATATCCAGAGAATACAACAGGTCAAGTTGGGAACAATCCCAATAGATCCAACTTATAGCCCCAGCTCCCCTATAAATAGGGCTGAGTACCTGTCCCAACTGCGCCCTGACTGTCGGTGGAGGGGTACCGAGACCTGCGGGTTTAAGAACAAATCAATCTGCTGCATTAACCACTATATTCCCAAAAAGCATCACTTCTGACAGGCATTTTTGAATGGAAGGAAAATCACGAGTCATTGTTCGTACCATTGATTTACCGTCCAAATTAGCTTTTTGCTGGAAATTTATTGGCAGGGTCAGCGGTAATGCACCCGTTGACATTTGAAAGGAATGTTCTTAAAACTAAATCTTTTGGATGCAAATCGTTCATTCACATGCCAGGTCTTATATAGATCTACACACAAAATTTAAAAAATATTGATTACATGCTGAACAATTTCCTACTTTTATCATATGAAATTGAGTAAACCAAAATTTGTAAATAACAAATTAAGTGCATGTGCTTTTCAATACACAATAAACCAAACAGTTAACGTTGTTGCCCACCAAATGAGTTTTCTAAATTAAATTATTTTCTTCATCTCAGAATCTTGACAAAACCAACACCAACATAAACAGTCATGGTAAGTA
Organism: Harmothoe impar; assembly: GCA_947462335.1. Taxonomy (NCBI): domain Eukaryota; kingdom Metazoa; phylum Annelida; class Polychaeta; order Phyllodocida; family Polynoidae; genus Harmothoe; species Harmothoe impar. The sequence continues at coordinate 59,883,106 of OX381717.1, forward strand.
CATATTTATACCATATGAATGGGCCTTTTAACCCTTATTGGAACACAAATTTGTTTAGACCAACATAAGTATACTACAGGGAACAATGTCACTAGTGTAATTCTGGGTATTGGATATTGTGTCTCATAGCTCTGCAATATCAAAGGCCTTTTTCAGGATATCTATAGAAAATGTTAATTATGTAAATCTAACTTTGATTAAAGAGATAAAAATTATATTTGTTTCATTTGATGATTTTGTTATGTTCTTTTTCATACTGTACCCTTGTGACCTTTAATATATATGTTTCTGGGGCTGTGTTGGTTGTAGTTTAAGTCTTTAGACAAGCTGGGCCGAGGTATTTCCAAGGCGGTAGACCAGGCTGGCAGGGATATCTCTAAGGCTGTCGACGAAAACTGGAAATCGCCTGTGTTGGTAAGTGAAGGTCAACTCTACAAGGGCCTTCAGTATTAGCTGCAGTGATTTGTAAAGTGGTAAGTATTTACTTTAGAGAATCCCGGAGTTGGGACCAGCAAAGGCCTTGTTAGAGAGCAGTTTAGGCCCAAGGTTAGTCAAGGATATTCGCTCACTAGTGGCTTTTGATCCAGTTTCTCTTTAATTGCAGTCTGCTGAGTTGCATCTTGATACTTCAATGGCAGTCAACATAGCAAACATCACTGTTTGTGCCAGGCTACGCTGTAATCTGCATCTATAGTCCTGCCGGCATGTCCTGATTCTGATCCCTTCAGCTGGAAACGCTATTTTCTACTGACCCTCAACATCAACCCCTAACCCTCTGCCCACCCTTCTAATTGTGGTAAATAATACTTGTGTTTCAGGCTCAGGGTCTTGCTGTGCACCTTCTGTCGTCTTACAGTTGCCTGTCAGTAATGTCCTCAATGTGTCATCATCAGTTAACACTTTCCTCCCCTCTTATCTCCTGCTGCCTGGATAGTTTGGAGTGACTGGAGTAGTTGATAAGGCAACAAGTAAACTCAACAGTGCGGTCTCTACTTTTGACCGGACATGTAATGAAATATTTTATGGCGATGATATCTTTGTAAGTAGATTCTATCTGCCATTAAGGAGCAATACGTATGATGTTCCCCCTCTATTAGGCTAGTGCATTCATTCATGTACTGTTTCTGTATGCTAAACACTCATTAACTTACAATGAACCCTTGCAAACCGATACTCACACATACTATGAGAGAAGTCTCTGTTTCAACGTATTGATGAACATTTGAAAGGGGTAAACTTTTAGCCCTTTAAGGATGGCATGATACGTTAATGTGTTATGCCCTTGGTCGTCATGATGCATGAATGCCCTGGCGAGTAACTCGCCTGTGCTGCATTGGTGTATCATGCTGACCCCCTGAGTCACCGGGGCTGCATTGGTGCATCATGATGACAAATGTCATCTTTTAGCGACATGCATCCTTAAAAGGGTTAAAGAATTGGCATGTGCATACTGGTTGCATCAGAGTTAATTCTTGTGGGAGTTCACTGTATTACTGTTGACTTTATTCTTTACATCACTGATACAGAATTATCCTATTTTATTTTACTTTGTAGAGTTGTCTTTCACCTGCATGTGTCTGGACTGACTGCCTGTTCCATGTCTGCATGCAGGCACCTGTAGTTTAACCCCTTCCCATGAGCAGCCTGGATGACAAGCCCTCCTTACAGATACAGACATACAGTGTTAATAACTACCCTTCCCATCCTTTAAGTAGTCTATTTGTTGTGTTGCTTGACAGGCCGGCCTTTTCAGTTCTATTAAGAGTGGGGTGACCAACTCAGTCAAGAATGTGATTGACCAGGTGTCTACCAACATAGATAAGGAGTTATCGGGAGGAGTAGTACACGGGGCAATGCTGGTGAGTCGTGAGTGACCGGTGTGAGACTAACACACAGTGTACAGATACAACTGACAACAAACAGTGGACACTGGTAAAGAAGTTGACAGAAATTAGAATTGACATCTAGCAATATTGATTATTAGCAGCTACCATTGACAGTATACATTATATTTGACGGTGCTTTGACACTGTGATACTTGACAGTGACCCTCTACCTTTTACCAGTGTCAGCTCACAGTGAATTGGCTTAATTGGCCTGACCTGACAATTGAACTACTGAAGCAAACCATTAAGTGTCATGTGACAGGTCTACAAGAAGTCCATATAACGTAATCACTAAGGACATTTTCCATACAAGTTTGACAGTAACACAGACAACAATAATCCCCCTTTCTCTCCATATGTGGACTACTGTTCACCAAGCTATATATGTGCTTGTTGCAGTTAGTTAAGTGTGTTGCAGTAGTAAGTAAGTGCACTTGTTTTGTTATAGCACATTAACTCGCGTGGAACTCTTTACTTAAGGTACTGTAACTTTACTGTCATGTGTTTTGGCTTATATATGATGGTGTACCATGCTGACCTTTCATGAGTGAACCTACCCTGTAGAATCAGCATGATGCACCAACACTGGTGCAGCATTCATGTATCATACCAACATCTGCTGCTCATAAAGAGTTACATTAGCATGGTAGGTGTCAAGGTGTTCTGAAACATGGGTCCTCTGTCCAAGCAGTATCCAACTGATAGGCCCTCCATGGAAAACATTGAGACCCTGGCTGTGGGAGCTTTGGTGGAGAGGATTCATATTCCAGGTTTTCTTATGACCTGGTACATGGTAATTATCATAGTGGTGTAGTATTTCATTTAATGAATATAGAGGTAAGTTGGGTCTCTCACTTTCTGTACTAACTTTGTTATGACATATCTTTGCTCATTCCATCTCATGTAATTCATGAGTGTTTATTTTAAAGTCCTCATCAACTTAATATGGCTGTCTTCCATTGAGAAATTATATATTCTAAGGTGTAGTTAAAATGATTATAACAATTCTTTAATGAGAAGAGTAATAAAAATGGGTATTATTATCTAAACTGCTCAAATATTCCTTAACCTATTATTTGGCATATATTGCAAAAGAACTGTCATTCATATACTTATAATTTTCACAAAATTTGCATCATTAAATAGGCTTGTCACTTTAACTAAATCAATGTAGCTACATGTAAAATGTACAGGTGTATGCGCAGTACATGATATACCACTATTAACCTTTGTAGGACAACCTACGTACGGGTAATGTCGTACAGCTGGTGTCCCGGTCTAGCGGCAAGGCCATGCAGATCGTGATGGCCCCCACCGGGCAGCTGGTGGTGGATGGTATCGGACCCATCGACAACCAATGCTTCCATGGTAAGATTTTCCTGTTGCAGTCAACTCTTGCAATCCCTTCTCTGTTGCCCCATTCATTTTAATGTGTCCTCAGGTTTCTAAAGAAATGATAGTGATTAAACCCTCACTGCCCCTATTTATAGGGCTGAGTACCTGTCCTGACACAACTCTGACTGTTGCTGAAGGGGTACCGAGATTTGCGCAAAGAAGTTCCTCTAATGTTGCTGGAGGGTATTGACTCGTATATAGATACCAGTTAAAGATTGCTTTTAACAGCTTGTTTATATGGGTACATATTTACAGCTCACTGGACGGTGCTGAATGAAGGCAAGAACATTGTGCGGCTTCACAACCAGAACAACTACTTGGCTATCTACAACGGTGCCACCGTCGTCATGCAATTTGTAAGTTCTTGATTTGAATATAACAGAAACTTTGCAAAAAAGAAATACCATGAAGCTAATTTGTGATTTTTCCATTGTCATATCAGTATAGAGCACATCTTGATCCTTTTCCCAGTACTTAGTGAGTATTGTCTAATCTATACCAGATACCAACAAAATAGCATTTAGCATGCCTTAACATTGCCCTGTGGCTGCCAGTCTCACCCATTGTGCTGCTAAACTAAGTACCAGTAATAGTAGGAATTTCACATAAGACATGTATGAATCTGGTATATTATTGAAATAAAAATAGTATTCATTCTGGGAATTAGACATGTGTTTATGTGGTCTGATATTAAAACAAGAAGCAATACATGGGTGTAATCTAAGGGATGTGGTTGTGGTTTGCAGCCCGACCCGTCGTGCACCAGCCCTGAGACGCGGTTCCGGCTGCACCAAGTGTCTAACTTTGTGTGTCTGGAGTCGGTGACAACCAGCAAGCAGCACGTGGGGGTTCTACGTGACGGCAGCCTCAAGGCAGCTGTAGCTACCGGCACAGAGGTGGACGCCCAGTTTGGGGTGCAGGTCGTGGTAAGTAGCATTAGGCAGATATCATCATTACCCTTAATTCTCGTAAACTTTTGTATAAGCCACACCTAGACTTTGGGACAATTCCATGAGCTGCACAAGGGGTCTGATTATGGTGACTTTAGTGCTGTACTACACCAGCTAAAAAAACAATGTATAGGCTGCACCTAGACTTTGGAAAAAGCCTAACTGGGGTTCTGACTTGCTTGCAAGTCACAGTTTCTACAGGACATCTGCCTCTGGCTATAGTGCCATTTTACCAGTCTGAAAGATTTGATGGCAATCACTACCAAAAATCTTTCTCAGTACCTACTAAAGCAGAAAACACCTGGATATAAAGTGATATCTGAACCTTGACTGTCATGTTTGTGGTCCATACAAGCAGCAGTTCTCATCAAGTTTAGACATAGACTTGACCCATGTTGTTTGTGTGTGTTGCAGTACTCACCGTATGGACCTCCTGCTGCTGCTGCTGGTCAGGTGAAGAAGTAGACGCTCGTATTGTCAGCACACGATGCCCCGGTCTGAAGATGGCAGGTTCCACTGTACTCAGACTGTACTCAGAATGTACCCTGTACTAACATGGAGGTTTGTGTCATGATGCAGAGCGAGCTATGTGTTGGTGTGTCAACCACCGGTGTACCTTTAGTTAAGTGAGTCAGAAATAACATGTTGGTTTTATCTGTTTCACATTAGTGTACTGATGATGAATGACCTCTTTAGTGTACAGTAGGTATCATGGGTTACCATAAATCATGTGGCTATAGCTACTTGCTTGGCACTGAGAGAAAGCAGTGCCCACTGTCATTTCATCACACAAGCATTTCATGAATAAAATGTCAATTACACCTGAATCTTACATTCTGCAGCTGTAATAGAGTTGTAATGTTATTATTACAAAGTATAACTTAACACTTCTGTGATCTGTTGCTCAGTTGCATGTGAAGCCATATTCTAGAAAGCCTAGTGTTGTATAGGAAGCATGGCTGATCTTGTACCCTATTCACTGTTATATCTACATTAATGTATGTTTCAATGTTCTGCCTGCAGCTTTATTACTGTATACAGAAAGTTCTCTGTTTTGTTAAAATTGTCATCATCCCTACTGCTGATATCCTCTCACAGAGTCCTTCTTTGACCCTTTAAGGGCAGCAATGATATCTCAACCGTCCTTGTGTGCATCTCACGCTGTACATATTTTATACATTTCTGAAGGTTTCACTGCTGTACTTGAATATAAGACTATGTGACAACGTCAACAATAGAGATCACTTGAAACACTAATGTACCCTATATGGTTATATTTTATTAAACAACAATCATTGTACATTAAAATTGAACTTTTTACTGTCATAAGTGAAAATTAGTGATGACCGTCCACTTGACAACCACTTTGCCTTACACCAGTTTATACTTGTCACTTATTCAGTCAGAAGCTTTTAACATTCTGAAGAAAAGAACATTATTTTTGTTATAATTTGAAACAATTCTCTGTTGTAAAAGAGTTTCAGTAAAAGTTTTGTTATATTTTTAATGAAGCTTTTTTTAGTGTGGTGAACATATCTATAAACAAATGGCATCTTCAGCTTGGGCATTTTGTAATACTTTGTGAGCATCATTCTAGGAACGTAGTCAATCATGTCAATTTTCACCTCTCAAGTTCCAATAAAAAGAAGATTTTCAGTACTAGTGATGTTGAATGAGATTTACCGCAGTGGAATAGATCATATGTGTACAGGCAAGGGAAAAGGGTACCCCAAGGAAAAAGCCAACTTTAAAATTTATGTCATGAGCTTTCCAATGAGACATTACACTAGAAGATGTCCATTCTAGTTTTTGAGAAATGGCTTCATGAATATGTGTGGGCATTGCCCCATCCAAAATCCCAAGAAGCTCCAAGTCTTATACATCCCAAGTTATACCTATTTAATTAGCATAATTATGATGGATACAAATTTTTGATACATTTTCATTCTTTAGGTCATAAAATTTGTTCTATAAATGATAATTTTATTCTGGTTTGACCGTAGCAATCCTCATGAATCATCCCATCAATGGGGATCTTTTTTTCTTCTATTTGGAATAAAGATCTTGTTTCCATGGCAACACATATCAACAAAGACACCCATTTAGGCTTAAAAACATTCTTTTTACATTCCAAATATGGAAGCTTTTTAACAAAAATGGAACGTTTTGTGTAATCTCATTGAATTCTTCAGAAAAAAGTACCTTAAAGCAAATTTTTGCCTATTTCTCTCATAAAAAGCCATAGTGGCGCCCCCCTAGTGGCTAAAATCGTAACTAATCCCGCGGGGACTATCCTTTCTGCTTGCCTGCTCACATATGTTATAACTGGCAGGCTTACAAACCTGTTTCAGTGTTTGTATGTGGATTCACTGCTGTACTATAATCCAGGCGTACCATACAGCTTATTTAAATACTCAATAATTCATGTCCAATGTTCATTTATACATATTTAAAGATAAACCAAATTGATAAATGTGACAGATATTTGTTTCACACACCAAGAATTGTATATGGGCCTACCAGTCATTTGAAGTAGCAACTTAACCTCACTTAACCGTTTATAACTAATTTATCAAAGCTAGATCTATCATAAACATAAATCTACAGAATGATGTTAAAACTAGTAAATATCAGCACTGTATGATTGCTATGTAATGAGGCAGGCTAGGCCCAAACCAGGGGTGATGGTTGTGTAGATATCTAAACCAACATTTACTTGATGAGCATGCCCATTTGTTATTCAAGATGAATAAAAGATATTAAAACAAAACTCGTTTATTTTGTTTATTTGCATTTCTTAGTAAATGTCCACCTATTAACCCTGATAGCAAGGTAAGTCCACACCAAACAGAATGTCTAGACCATCTAATTGGACCAGAACAAATCAAATGTCGGGGAAAAAAACTTCAGCTACTTGTATACTGTGTGTGTGTTATATGTCAATATGTTGATGGAAGTCACCAGAGACAAGACAAAGTGAGGTTTCACTCCTTTCCAGGCGGTGATGTCCTGGGGGAGGTCAATGGTGTAGGTCTCCTTGCAGGTGAGTCCCAAGCTGTCTGCAGTCTCCCCGGGTTGGTACTGCAGCGGCACTATCGGGTTACTGCAGTGGGTACACTCCTGACTCTCCACCACCACCGCCTTGATGCCCTGTAACATGAAACTGCTCTTAGTTTACATTCAGAATGGGAATAATGTTAGTTTACATAGACAAGGCTTCTCTGGTGTTTCAGCCTACTCGCCATGGCTGCATTCATGCATGATGCAAAACCTTTAGGTTGTGTGTCAACCCTGTAGTGCCAGCATGATGGCACCGGACAGCGAAGTCACGTGGCACACATCGGAGGCTGGTGGAATCTAATGTTGAGGGCAGAAAAAAAGTGAACTGAGTAAATAGAATCATGGATGTATGGTATGTTGTTGTAGAGTTAAGCTGCAGTGTTTGTAAGGCACCAAGGCTCCATGTTCCTTTGTCAGCACGACGCACCAATGCAGCTGTGGTAGCTAACCTGCCAGCGCTGTGTTGGTGATGCATACCGACCCATCGGGAGGAAATGAAACCTGTCAGGCCATGATGCTATTCTGACAGCAGGGGAGGGGGAGGGACTGTGATAGTGTACATCTATCCATTGTAAAATGTCAGTCCATAGAGAAAACCTTTATTTCTATACAGTGCTACTTTAGTTTTGGCTACCAGTGGTTTCTGTGTTTCTGTTGAGGTCAATGGGCCTGTGTGGGTCTGTCAGTTGCTTTAATGACAACTGAAAAACCAAAATAACCACTACAACACACAAGTCTGTAGCCTTCCTCTGTAGGTGAGAGTGGGTGGGTGGGTCTGTCACTACAGTGATAGTTAAACTAAGTGTTCATTTATTAGTTACAGGGGGGGGGGGGGGGTATTGGGTTTGGGGGGGGGCTGCAAAAATATCCGACCCCTCCTGAGGGGGGGGGGCGTAAAAAATTCTGACCACTCTTTAGGGGGTGTGTGTAAAAAATTTAGCCCCCTTTTAGCAAAAAAAGCCAGCGCGTTAATATAGTTCAAAGGAGGGTGGGCGAAAGATTTTCGGCGCTTTCGCCGAGGGGGGGGGCAAAACATTCCACGCGCTCTCGAGGGGGGGGGCGTAAAAAAATGTCACCCCTCCGCATGAAATCTCATCACCCCCCCTGTAGGGCCTAATTAATAAATGAACACTCCCTAAGCAAAAGTAGAACACCCCAATAGATCTACACATTTTTGACTCTCGACAACATGAAATTTAATGTAAAATGTAGTAGGCAACATTGTTGAATCCATTGTGGGATTTCTAATTTTTTAGCAACATTTTTTTCCACCCCCCCCTCCAAGAGGGGTCAATTTCTTTTCTCCACACCTAGTTATTTAAAAATGACCACTCCCTAGTCACATGGCATTGTATGGTAGACTCCCTCTGTGGGTGGGTCTGTCACTATAGTGACAGTTTAGCAAACCGAAAATAAACACCCCAATACACACTTTTAGCTGTCAGAAAAATGCAATTAGTATGAGATCTTGTCCGATTTTGACATGTAAACAGTTGATTTCAATCAGAATTTCGCCTGCTCTTCATTTCTGGCCTTTTCAAAGCTCTATATATAGAGGGTGTGACGCTTTTCGGCGACTCGGCGATATTCGAAAATCAAAGTTTCAGAAGAATTTGGGGCTTGTCAGACTCCTAGCTGGCCAGTAAACCATCCCTCCTCACCTCATGAACTGTAGGGACAACAGTAGTCGACTGTTGTGGCCTTTAATCCACCGAAAAACAGCAATTTGCAGCCTCTGGGAAGTCCAAACTTTTGGCCATGTGAGTGTCGCAGTGAATGGGAGATGCGACCTGTGATTGGCCCAGAGCAGTAAAAGGTGATGAATGGAAAGCAAGAAATATGTGGCCAAATTAAAATTGTTAGGGGAAGAAGAGTGCATCTGAGGGCCGTGTTAATTTTATCGAGGTGTGTGAGGTGGTGGTTTGGGTGTATTTGTGTGTGAGGAGTGCGTCGTCTGCTAGTGTTCTATACCTTGAGATACTGCAGTTGAGAAAATGCCAGTCTCTGGTTGGTGCATATTAGGTGAAGATGGAACCGGGGTGCTGTGGGGTGGCAGTGGCGTTGCCTGGGGGAGGGGTGTCTCTTTGAGGGCAGTGTGAAATATGCTTGAATTTTTGAGGGCCTGGTTCATCCATTTGATTTTCAGTTTCCATTCACTTCCTTGATTTGACGCTCGGACAATTATTAAGCGAGTTACTCTTTAAGCCTAAATGGAAATTTGATAGGTCACTTTTTTTTTTTTGAAATCAAAATTAGAGCTGTATTTGTAAAGCCAGAAATTAGTAGGTCCTTTCTAGGCCCAAAATGCGACCACGGGCACCGCTAGCGGGTTTACTATGGGGGCCAAGTACTGAGGCTGTTCTGCAAATTTTTGCATTTTTGACCGAGCTGGAATTTTTTGCCCCATTTTTAGGCCTAGACCCAGTGACTATGGGTGCGGTTACTTGGAGGTTTACTATCGGCCCCTGGTGCCGAGGCTGTTGATTAAAATGACGGTGATGCTCTGGGCATCCTACCGGCTTTTACGGATTTGAAATCCGACCATTTTTGGCCGAGCAAGAAATTACTTGCCCTTTTTTAGGCCTAGACCTAGCGACTACGGGCGCCGCTAGCGGGACTACTATGGGGGCTATGTACTTAGGCTGTGGTGCAAGCAGTCCGATACAGTCTGAGCTTCCTGCCGGCTTTGACGGATTTGAAATCCGACCATTTTTGGCCGAGCCAGAAATTATTTGCCCTCTTTTCGGCCTAGACCCATTGACTACAGGTACCGCTATTGGGTTTTCTCAGAAAATCACAAGCGTCAGCGGATACCCTAACCAGAATGCCCCAAACTACAGGCGACGGTGGATAACCTTATCAAGACGCTACAAACGACAGGCGCCGGTGGATAACCTTATCGAGACGCTACAAACGACAGGCGCCGGTGGATTCCCTTACCAGAACCACATAAAAACTACAGGAGGCGGTGGATACCCTTACCAGGGTGCCACAAACTACAGGTGGCGGTGGATAACCTTATCTAAACGCCACAAAGGACAGGCGCCGGTGGAAACCCTTACCAAAATACTACAAATGACAGGCGCCGGTGGATACCGTTACCACAATGCCTCAAACTACAGGCGGTGGTGGATACCCTTACCAGAATGCCACAAAGAACAGGCGGCGGTGGATACCCTTACCAGAATGCCACGAATAACAGGCGGCGGTGGATTCCCTTACCAGAACGGCACAAACTACAGAGGGAGGTGGATACCCTTACCAGGGTGCCACAAAATACAGGTGCCGGTGCATACCCTTACCAGAATGCCACAAAGAACAGGCGGCGGTGGATACCCTTACCAGAATGCCACAAAGAACAGGCGGCGGTGGATACCCTTACCAGAATGCCCCAAACAACAGGCGGCGGTGGATACCCTTACCAGAACACCACAAACTACAGGTGGCGGTGGATACCCTTACCAGAACGGCACAAACTACAGAGGGAGGTGGATACCCTTACCAGGGTGCCACAAAATACAGGCGCCGGTGCATACCCTTACCAGAATGCCACAAACGACAGGCGCCGGTGCTCACCCTTACCAGAACTCCACAAACTACACAAACTACAGTCGCCGATGGATACCCTCTCCAGAGCGCCAAAAACTAGAGGCGCCGGTGGATTCCCTTACCAGAATGTTGTATATAAGTTAATAGTTACTACGCCGGAGAGGGAGGAGAAGGTTGGCTCCGCGGCTGATAGCACGGCGGAGTCGGCGGAACCCTCGCTGACGCAGAGACGTCGAAATGGGGACGTCGGCGAAGTTCGCCGGCGCCCAGGACAGAACGTCTCCGGCGTCGGAGAAACGTCATCATGCTATATAAGCAAGGGGGGACGGAGAGTTCAGTCAGTCTGGTTTGACGCTTGAAGCAGAGAGGATCTCCTACAAGACTTAGCTGGTGTGGCCAGGGCAATAAAGTATCTCCGGTTCAACTATACTTAACGAGTTCTGTCTCCTTCCTAATTACGGCAGACGCTACATTGTTGACAACGGTGTTTCACTCTTAAGAAGACAGGAGTAAGCACATTAACGAGCCCACGAGGAAGAGGGATGGGGGAAGCACAGGGATACAAGGAACTGGAGAAAGGGGTGCGGGGATCCAGCGTACAAATGGTGGACGAGGAGGTATCCGGAGACCGGTGGCCGACTTGTGTGTGAAAGTAAACGGATGGTCTGAGAAGGAGGCGGGCATGTTCTTGGGGTTGAGCCTGGATGGTCAAGCCAGGCGGCTGCTGTCAGGAATCCAGCCGGCAACGGCGGAGGGGTATCGCAAGCTCAGGGAAGCGCTGCTGCTGAGGTACGAACCGCCGAACCAGAAGGAGACCTACAAAGCGCTCTTACGAACGAGGGTAAGGATACCGGGGTCGAGCATGCAAGCACTGCAACAAGAGCTGATGAAGTATACACGGCTGGCATACCCGGAGGCAGAAGCAAAAACGGTGGATGCACTGGTACTGGACCGGTTCTTGACGGCGTTAGGGGACGGGCGTCTGAAGCAGTGGGTGTACCAGTCTCAACCGGCGGATCTCCAAGCAGCGGTGATGACGGCCATTGGGGCGGAGGCGTCGCTGGAGAGCGACGCAGAGGAGAAGCAGAGAGTTTGGTCGGCGGATGCCACAGTATCGGAGCAGATGAAAGCTCAGAACGATAAGATGGACAAGATGGTGGCCACATTGATGGCCGCGATGGAAGGGTTGGCGAAGAAGGCGGAGACTCCGGCGGTGCAGAGGAAGCGGCCAACGGGCTGCTTCCATTGTCAGCAGGAGGGACACTTCAAGAGGGAGTGCCCACTATTGATGAGTAAGGCGCCGGAGGGGGTACCACAAACTCTGGCGGCGGCGGTACCGAGCGGGGGGATGCCCCCCACTATCCCGGCAAATGCGGGAAACTAGAACGGACCTACATGGGTAGCCCAGTGCAGGTAGGGGGTAGAGGGCTGAAGGACATGGTGAAAGGGAGAAAAGAGAGAGGCGGAGGAAAAAGGAGTCAGGAGGCCTCTGGAACCGGGCGGAGGGGACGTGTTTGCCGCCAATGGACAACCAATGGACCTTCGGGGGAGAGGTTGGGGAACCGGACAGTGGAAGCACACTTTATCATGGCCGAGATGGGGACACAAGCGATCCTGGGGGCGGTGTTCCTCCGGGAGCAAGGCCTAGTAGTGGACATCATGGGAGAACGGATGTGGTGGTCCGAGGAGACGGACGACCGCTGTAGGGTGGTCTGCACGCTGACAGTAATCGGCAGCGGTCAGGAGGCAATGGTGGAAGGTACGGTCACGGGGAGGTGGCCAGAGGGCCAGGCGGGACTGGTGGAGCAATGGAGAGGGGATAACCGGCGGAACGATTTCTTGGTGGGCCGAGGGGTCGTCTGCCCGGAGGACAGCAAAACGACTGAACCCGGGGAAGGGACCAGTGGTCATTTACCGGCACACTACACTGGCGTCACTGGAGGAGGTGGCAGGAGACGAAGGGGGAGGTAGGACTCCTGGGGAATGGTGCAGGGTGCTGGGGCCCGGAGACGGAGCCGGAGGAGACCCGGCGGGGGAACGGCAACAACTGGTCAAGGGGACCGAGAATCACAGGAGGGCGCCATTGGCGGACTTGCTGAGGACGAATATAGCGGCGTTCCAGAGGGACAAGGCCGATAAGGGGCATACGCACGTAGCTCAACACGAAATAAACACGGGGGACATACGCCCGATAAAACAGCCGCCTAGGAGGCTCGCGCCCCACCTGCGGGAGACGATAGAGGAGGAGGTGGACAAGATGCTGGAATCGGGGGTGATTGAGCCATCTCAAAGCCCGTGGGCATCGCCGGTGGTGCTGGTACGCAAAAAGCATGGGACAAATCGGTTCTGTGCGGATTATAGGAGGCTAAATGCGGTGATGGTGAAGGATGCATATCCCCTGCCGAGGGTGGAGGACTGCCTGGATACTATGGTGGGAGCGGTATGGTTCTCGTCGATGGATCTCGCCAGCGGATACTGGCAGCTGAACATAAAGGAGGGAGATAAGGAGAAGACGGCGTTCACCACGCATAGGGGACTGTTCCGGTTCAAATGAATGCCATTTGGACTGTGCAATGCACCGGGTACATTTGAAAGGGTCATGGAGGTGGTGGTCAGGGGCCTACAGGGGCGAACCTGCTTGGTGTACCTGGATGATATCGCTGTATTTTCAAGAACCTTCGAGGAAGACATAGACCGCTTGGTGGAGGTGCTGGATAGGCTGATAGGGGCAGGTCTGAAGGTGAAGCCCAGCAAGTGCCAGCTGGCACACTGGCGGGTCTTGTTCCTGGGACACGCTGTAAGCGAGGAGGGGATTGGCACCGACCCGGAAAAGATAGAGGCGGTGCAGTCGTGGCCGGCGCCCGGGGGGGAACGGAGGTCCGCAGCTTCCTAGGGCTGGCGGGATATTACCGGTTGTTCGTGAAGGACTTTTCCTCGATAGTAAAGCCTCTCTCCGCATTGGCGGAGAAGGGCTGGTCCTTCGCCTGGACGGCGGAGTGAGGGACGGCCTTTGAAAGGCTGAAGCAGTGCCTGATGCAGTCGCCCATACTGGCTTTCCCACACGCGGATGGGGAACTGATACTGGATACGGACGCAAGTGAGAGGGGCTGGGGGCGGTGCTGGCCCAGGTACAAAACGGGCAGGAGAGGCTGTCGGCGTACGGGAGCCGGACGCTGACCAAACCGGTGGCTGATGGAGTTCAAGGAGCCGGAGGGACAGGTAGCCAGATGGTTGCAGGTGATACGGACGTACGATCTGCGGATTGAGCACCGTCCCGGGAAACACCATGGAAAGGCTGACGGACTGTCATGCCGGCCATGCCGCCAGTGTGGTATGATGGGGGAGGAACCTCAACACTGTAGGGTGGTGACCAGAGCCCAAGCACAGAGACCGGCGGAGGAGCCACCGGCGGAGGAGCCAGCGGGGGCACCTAGCCGCACAGCGGAGGTGGAGGCGGCGACGGGGGACCCGGAAGAGGCAGGAGCGGGGGGCTCCGGGGGAGAGGAGGAGGGAGATACACCCATGAACTGGAAGGAGGAGCAGGAACGGGACCCAGTACTGAAGAGAGTCAGAGAATGGTACGCCGGCGGCGGTCCTCCGCCGTCCAGAGAACTGGATGGCGAGGGTTACGAGGTAAGGGCCTGGGCGGCACAGATGGACAGACTAACAATGGTGAATGACGTGTTAGGACCGTGGTGGACAGGACCAGGAGGGAGGAACTACTTTCAGCTGGCAGTCCCCGTAGTGGACGGTGGACGAGGAGGGGTACGTGGCTCAGTTGCAAGTAAGCATGGCGGCGGCATTCGAGTATGCAAGGGAGACACTGGGGAAGGCGGTGGAAAGACAACGCCGGAATTATGACGCCAGGGCTGGGGAGAGCACGCTAGAAGGTGGGGGACACGGTGTATTACTTCCACCCATTGAAGAAGAAGGGGATCTCACCGAAGTTGCAAAGCTGGTGGACGGGCCCGTGGGTAGTGAAATCCCGGATCGGGACAGCGGTATACCAGATCACGACGTGCTGAAAAAGGTTCCGTCGGAGGAAGAGGGGGGTATAACAGAGGAACTTCAGGAACCGACGGCACTTCGACTGGTCCAGATGAGCGGCCTAGAACACCAAAATGATGAGATGTGGGTGCCATCACCAGGGCCATCGGCGGAACAGCAGTGGACCACGGTGTTGGAGGACTCCCCATCGGAGGAGGAGGACAGCAGAGGGGAGGAAGAAGACCGGGGACAGATATTGGTAAGGCGTATGAATGAGGAGCAGGACCGGCGGAGCAGCCTGAAGGCTAAGGAAAAGACGGAGAGGGAGGAGAGGAATAGAGGCAGGCAGTAAAGAAGAAACCGGCTGGAGGAGGACCCTGAATTCCAGGTGGAAAGGGCGGCCTGGAGAGAGAGGAGGGATCGCTAGATGAAGAAGGGGTAGACAGGGCCTGGCTGGACAACCACCGAAACGAAACGGCGGAGCGGCGGAGGAGAGAGAGTGCGCAACGGGAAGGGCGGCCACCCCCGGGGCGGACACTACCCGAATGCTCCGCCGACGCCAAAGACTGGCAGCCGCCGGCGGAGGGGCAGCCCATGGTCAGGCAATAGGGGTGACAATAGGGGCGCCACCTAGGTGGGAGGACGCACACAGGCCGGAGACTGAGGAACGAGCGTTAGCGGAGCCGGAGGCGGGCGACGCTGCCCCGGCGTCGGCGAGGGGCGTGGCCTATCGGGAAAGAGCGGGAATCAGGGCGCCAGGCGGGCATATAACGGGCGGCGTGAGGGGAATACTCCACACAACACTAGTAATGGCCATGGACCACAGAGTAGTACGATATGCTAGCAGGGGGGAGCGGGAGTAGCAGGGGAGGGCGAAACCCCCCGGGAGGACAGGCCGAGCGGTCGGTCATCGAGCAGAGAGGGGGAAGCATGGCGGGACAGAGGGGGCTGGGGGAAGGAAGAGTACAAGAAAGCGGGGTGGATATTGGGGGTGAGAGGAGACGGTGCCCATCATCACTTACACAGCCAAGTGGGGAGGAGAGAGAGACTGGGGGAGACAGGAAACGGTGTGGGATAGGCGGAGACAATCACCACGCCGCCCACCAGGCAGGGTGGGAACGGCGGAGGGGGAGGCGCCAAGGCAAACGGCGGAGACGAGCCTATATAGAGCGGGCAGGGGGCCGTCAGGGAGGCATTCCGAGCCAAGACACGAGACGGTCAACATTGGAAATTTGCAGACAATAAGAGCAGAAGACATACAGGAGCAGGACGAGATGGCCAACGCCGCCCCCGGGCCACACATCTGTGTGACGTGTAAGATGAACGGGGAAAGCTCCAAGAAGTATGCGTTCAAGAGGAAGGACGGGCTTCAACGCCACATCTCTACCAAGCACCTGAAGACGCAGGTGCACTCCGCCTGCCCGATGAATTGCGGCGTGACGATGCCAGTGCTCTGAAAACTAGAGTTGAGGAACCACGTGAAAGCCAAGCACCCCAACGCGGGCCTCCTGGATGAGTGGCCGCCGGTGGAGGTAGAGGTGGG